>LR738713.1:643640531-643702634 GCA_902687465.1 Secale cereale | reverse complement strand
CGGGGGGGCGCCTGGGCCCCCCGAGGCTCCCCCGATGCCCTACTTTGGCATATATTTAAAGGACCCTCCGAAACCCTCGGGAGGAGGAACTCTTTTCGCGATCCCATCTCTGTTCCGCCGCCGCCGCCGCTTCCAAGATCGGGAGCACCAGGAGAACTCTTCCCGGCACCCTGCCGGAGGGGAGGATCATCACCGGGAGCTTCTCCACCACCATGGACGCCTCCCGGATGACTCGTGAGTAGTCTCCCTTGGACCATGAGTCCATGACCAGTAGCTATGTGATGTTCTCCTCCCGTTCTTGTGCTTCACTAATTAGTCCTCGTGAGCTGCCCTACATGATCGAGGCACCTATGTAATCCTTATGCTGTTGCTATGTTGAGTTTGTTGGGATCCGATGGATTATGAGATTATGTTCAGATTGATCTTGACTAATATATTTGATTCACCTCTTTTATATTTTAGTTCATAAGTAATTCTTGCATGTTCTCCGTTGTTACTAATTGCTTTGGCCGAGTAGTAGGTAGTGACTCCAAGAGGGAACGTTATGCTCGATTGTGGGTTCATGCCCCTCGATGACTAGCTTGAGTGACAGAAACATGAGTCTAGGGGATGTGCTGTTGCCACAAGGGGGAAAACAACGGTGCTTGTGCCCGCGGGTGCAAGGATTGTTTACTTTACGCAAAGTTCTTTTAATGCAGTTGTCTGTTGCATTGAGTTTAAACTATGGGTGGGACTCGCAACTTAATACCAGCGAGATGTTCTGGATAGATATCTCAAGGTGGATGATTAGTAGTAGATATTGATGGATTTCGGTCTACTTACTTTGGCGTACCGCCCATGCTTTGAACCTCAACCTTTCTTGCAATGTAGTCAGCATTGGTTTGCGTTCGTGGTCCTGTCAATTGCCCAGTTGTAATTTGTTTACCTCACATAGTTGTTTTATCGTCTTTTGGGAGAGAGACATCACTAGTGAACATCATGAGACTCCGGTCCATATTACCATCATTGATCACATCCACTATTTACTTTTCGCTATTTACTTACTATTGCAAAAAACTATCTATCACTACTATCATTGCTTTTAACCCTTTGTGAACTACAAGGCCGGAGGGATTGACAACCTCTCTGTACTCGTTGGGAGCAAAGTTATTTGTATTTGTGTGCAGGTCCACGTTGATTGCTAATTGCGCCGTTAGCAATTGACACCTACTTGTTGAACCTAGGAGTCTCTGGGGATTCGATCCTTGGTATCTTTGCTAAGGGAAAACACTTCTACTTACTGCATCTTACACCTTCCACTTGGGGTAAACAACGAGGGGTTCGAGGCCCATCAAGGAGTATTTTCTGGCGCCGTTACCGGGGACTCCACTCTTCAGGATAGGGGAGTTGCATGCTATCTTTTACCTTTGCTTTTTAGTCTTGTTAGTTTACTTTTCATTTTTGCTTTAGTTCCTTTTATCGAAAATCACAAAAATAGTTATCTTGCTTGCTTGCTACTATGGGTTCCACCGAGAACACCAAGTTGTGTGACTTCACTAGTCACAACAACGATGACTTTATCAGCACACCTATCACTACACCTGCCACTTCAGCACCTTCATATGAAATTAAACCTGCTTTACTGAACTTAGTCATGAGAGAACAATTCTTCGATGCTGGAGATGATGTTGCTTTACACTTGAACAACTTTGTAGAACTTTGTGATATGCAAAAGTACCAAGAAATAGATGATATTATTGTTAAGCTTAAGCTTTTTCCTTTCTCCTTGAGAGGAGAAGCTAAAATTTGGTTTCAGTCTTTGCCTAGAAATAGCATAGATTCTTGGGACAAGTGCAAAGATGCTTTTATCGGAAAATACTATCCACCTGCTAAAATTATCCAACTTAGAAGTAACATTATGAATTTTAAACAATTGGATAATGAACACGTTGCCCAAGCTTGGGAACGTATGAAATCTCTTATCAAGAACTGCCCTACTCACGGTTTGACCACTTGGATGGTTATCCAAACTTTTTATGCAGGTTTGAACTTTACCTCGCGGAACTGTTGGGGAACGTTGCATGGAAAACAAAAAAAATTTCTCTACGTTCACCAAGATCAATCTAGTAGATGCAACTACGAGGGGAGAGTAGGATCCACATACCCTTGTAGATCGCTAAGCGGAAGCGTTATGAACGCGGATGATGGAGTCGTACTCGCCGCGATTCAGATCGCCGAAGATCCTAGCACCGAAGCAACGGTGCCTCCGCGTTCTTCACACGTACGGCTCGGGGACGTCTCCTCCTTCTTGATCCAGCAAGGGGTGGAGGAGAGGTTGATGGAGAACCGGCAGCACGACGGCGTGGTGGTGATGGTGGAGGAGAATTCCAGCAGGGCTTCGCCTAAGCACCGCGGGAGAAGAAGATGTTGTGGGAGAGGGAGGGCAGCACCGAGGCACGAACTTGTGTTTGCTGCCCTCCCTTTGCCTCACTATATATAGGGGGGGTGGAGAGGTGAGGGCGCCCTAGGGTTTCCCCCCTAGGGGGCCGGCGGCCAGGGCAAGGGGGGGGCGGCGGCCAAGGCACGGGGGCGGCGGCCAGGGCCAGGCCCTAGGGTTTCCCCCCCTAGGTGCCTTGCCCCCCAAGGCTAGGGGGTGCGGCCACCCTAGAGGGGTCCACCCCCCTTGGCGCACAAGGAGAGGGCCCAGGGGGGGCGCACAGCCCCCTGAGGGCTGTGGTGTTCCCCCTTGTGGCCCATTAGGCCCAGAACTGCTTCCGGACCCCCCGAAACCCCTTTCCGGTACTCCGCCGATTTCCCGATGCTCCCCGGAACACTTCCGGACTCCGAAACCTTTCATCCTATATATCAATCTTCGTCTCCGGACCATTCCGGAGACCCTCGTCACGTCCAGGATCTCATCCGGGACTCCGAACAACCTTCGGTAACCATACACTTTTCTCACTAACAACCCTAGCGTCACCGAACGTTAAGTGTGTAGACCCTGCGGGTTCGGAAACCATGTAGACATGACCGAGACACTCCCAGGTCAATAACCAATAGCGGGATCTGGATACCCATATTGGTTCCCACATGTTTCTCGATGATCTCATCGGATGAACCACGATGTAAAGGATTCAGGCAATCCCGTATACAGTTCCTTTTGTCTCGTCGGTATGTTACTTGCCCGAGATTCGATCGTCGGTATCTCTATACCTAGTTCAATCTCGTTACCGGCAAGTCTCTTTACTCGTTACCGTAATACATAATCCCGTGACCAACTGCTTAGTCACTTTGAGCTCATTGAGATGACGTATTACCGAGTGGGCCCGGAGATACCTCTCCGTCACACGGAGTGACAAATCCCAGTCTCGATCCATGTCAACTCAACAGACACCCTCGGAAATACCTGTAGAGTACCTTTATAGTCACCCAGTTACGTTGTGACGTTTGGCACACACAAAGCACTCCTACGGTGTTAGTGAGTTACATGATCTCATGGTCATAGGAACTTATACTTGACATGCAGAAAACTATAGCGATAACTGACACGATCAAAAGCTATGTTTAACGTTTGGGTCTCGTCCATCACATCATTCTCCTAATGATGTGATCCCGTTATCAAATGACAACTCATGTCTATGACCTGGAAACCGCGGTCATCTTTGATCAACAAGCTAGTCCTGTAGAGGCTCACTAGGGACACAAAGTCTGTCTATTTATCCACACATGTATTTGAGTTTCCAATCAATACAATTATAGCATGGATAATAAACGATTATCATGAACAAGGAAATATAATAATAACTCTTTTATTATTGCCTCTAGGGCATATTTCCAACAGTCTCCCACTTGCACTAGAGTCAATAATCTAGCATTACAAGGTAATGAATCTAACACCCATAGAGTCTTGGTGTTGATCGTGCTTAGCCCGTGGAAGAGGCTTAGTCAACGGATCTGCAACATTCAAATCCGTGTGTACTTTGCAAATGTTTATGTCCTCCTCCTTGACCGAATCGCGGATGGAATTGAAGCGTCGCTTTATGTGTCTGGTCCTCTTGTGAAACCTTGGTTCCTTGGCTAGAGCAATGGCACCAGTGTTGTCACAGAACAGAGTCATTGGGTTCAGTGCACTAGCACAACTCCAAGATCTGTCATGAACTCCTTCATCCAGACACCTTCCTTCGCCGCCTCCGAGGCAGCTATATACTCCGCTTCACATGTAGAATCAGCTACCACGCTCTGCTTGGAACTGCACCAGCTTACCGCTCCCCCGTTGAGAATATATACGTATCCGGTTTGAGACTTAGAGTCATCCGGATCAGTGTCAAAGCTTGCATCGACGTAACCCTTTACGACGAGCTCTTGATCACCTCCATACACGAGAAACATATCTTTAGTCCTTTTCAGGTACTTCAGGATATTCTTGACCGCTGTCCAGTGATCCATACCAGGATTACTTTGAAACCTTCCGGCCATACTTATGGCAAGGCTGACATCTGGTCTTGTGCACAGCATTGCATACATGATAGAGCCTATGGCTGAAGCATAGGGGACGACACTCATCTTTTCTCTATCTTCCGCAGTCACTGGGCACTGAGTCTTACTCAACTTTGTACCTTGCAATACCGGCAAGAACCCCTTCTTGGATTGATCCATTTTGAACTTCTTCAAAACTTTATCAAGGTATGTGCTTTGTGAAAGTCCTATCAAGCGTCTTGATCTATCTCTATAGATCTTGATGCCCAATATGAAAGCAGCTTCACCGAGATCTTTCATCGAAAAACTCTTGTTCAAATACCCCTTCACGCTATCCTAAAATTCTATATTGTTTCCAATCAGCAATATGTCATCCACATATAATATTAGAAACGCTATAGAGCTCCCACTCACTTTCTTGTAAATACAAGCTTCATTGTAAACTTGTATAAACCCAAACGCTTTGATCACCTCATCAAAGCGAAGATTCCAACTCCGAGATGCTTGCACCAGCCCATAAATGGAACGCTGGAGCTTGCATACTTTATCAGCATTCTCTGGATCGACAAAACCTTCTGGTTGCATCATATACAACTCTTCCTTAAGAAAACCGTTAAGGAACGCTGTTTTGACATCCATCTGCCAAATTTCATAATCGAAATATGCAGCTATTGCTAACATGATTCGGACGGATTTAAGCATCGCTACGGGTGAGAAAGTCTCATCGTAGTCAATCCCTTGAACTTGTGAAAAACCCTTTGCCACAAGTCGAGCTTTATACACGGTGACATTACCGTCAGCGTCCGTCTTCCTCTTAAAAATCCATTTATTCTGAATGGCCTTCCGCCCTTCAGGTAATACTTCCAAAGTCCATACTTTGTTTTCATACATGGATCCCATCTCGGATTTCATGGCCTCTAACCATTTGTAGGAATCCGGGCCCACCATCGCTTCTCCATAGCTCGTAGGTTCACCGTTGTCTAACAACATGACCTCCAAGACAGGGTTACCATACCACTCAGGTGCAGTGCGTACCCTTGTCGACCTACGAGGTTCGGTAGTAACTTGATCAGAAGCTCCTTGATCATCATCATTTGCTTCCTCTTCAACCTCTGCAGGCTCCACAAAAACATCTTTCTGCGCTGCGCTACTCTCTGGTTGAAGCAGAGGTTCAATAACCTCATCAAGTTCTACCTTCCTCCCACTCAATTCTTTCGAGAGAAACTCTTTCTCGAGAAAGGACCCGTTCTTAGCGACAAACACTTTGCCCTCGGATCTGAGATAGAAGGTGTACCCAACTGTTTCTTTTGGGTATCCTATGAAGACACATTTGTCCGCTTTGGGTTCGAGCTTTTCTGGCTGAAGCCTTTTGACATAAGCATCGCAACCCCAAACCTTGAGAAAAGACAACTTAGGTTTCTTACCAAACCACAATTCATACGGTGTTGTCTCAACGGACTTAGATGGAGCCCTATTTAAAGTGAATGCAGCTGTCTCTAACGCATATCCCCAAAACGATAGTGGCAAGTCGGCAAGAGACATCATAGAACGTACCATATCTAATAGGGTTCGATTACGACGTTCGGACACACCATTACGCTGTGGTGTTCCAGGTGGTGTCAACTGTGAAACAATTCCACATTTTCTTAAGTGATCACCAAACTCATAACTCAGATATTCTCCCCCTCGATCAGATCGTAGGAACTTGATCTTCTTGTTACGATGATTTTCAACTTCACTCTGAAATTGCTTGAACTTTTCAAAAGTTTCAGACTTATGCTTCATCAAGTAAATATACCCATATCTACTTAAGTCGTCAGTGAAGGTGAGAAAATAACGATATCCACCGCGCGCCGTTACACTCATCGGACCGCACATATCAGTATGTATGATTTCCAATAAGTCACTTGCCCGTTCCATTGTCCCTGAAAACGGGGTCCTTGTCATCTTGCCCATGAGGCACGGCTCGCACGTGTCAAGTGATTCAAAATCAAGAGACTCCAGAAGTCCATCAGCATGGAGCTTCCTCATGCGTTTCACGCCGATATGACCAAGACGGCAGTGCCACAAGAAAGTGGTATTATCATTATCTACTCTACATCTTTTGGCATCAATGTTATGAACATGTGTATCATCACTATCGAGATTCAATAAGAATAAACCCCTAACTTCGGGTGCATGACCATAAAAGATATTACTCATATAAATAGAACAACCATTATTCTCTGACTTAAATGAGTAACCGTCTCGCAATAAACAAGATCCAGATATAATGTTCATGCTTAACGCAGGCACTAAATAACAATTATTCAGGTTCATAACTAATCCCGATGGTAATCGAAGAGCGAGCGTGCCGACGGCGATCACATCAACCTTGGAACCGTTTCCCACGCGCATCGTCACTTCGTCCTTCGCCAGCCTCCGTTTATTCCGCAGTTCCTGTTTAGAGTTGCAAATGTGAGCAACCGAACCGGTATCAAATACCCAGGCACTACAACGAGAGTTGGTAAGGTACACATCAATAACATGTATATCACATATACCTTTGTTGTTGTTGGCCCCCTTCTTGTCCACCAGATACTTGGGGCAGTTCCGCTTCCAGTGGCCATTCCCCTTGCAATAGAAACACTCAGTCTCTGGCTTGGGCCCAGCCTTGGGTTTCTTCACTGGATTAGCAACTGCTTTGCCACCCTTCTTAGAGTTACCCTTCTTGCCCTTGCCATTCTTCTTGAAACTGGTGGTCTTATTGACCATCAACACTTGATACTCCTTCTGGATGTATGCCTCAGCGACTTTCAGCATCGAAAACAGCTCGGCGATGGTCTTGTTCATCCCTTGCATGTTATACTGCTGCACGAAGCTCTTGTAGCTTGGAGGGAGTGACTGGAGAATTCTGTCAATGATAGCCTCATCCGGGAACACAAGTCCCAGATCAGCTATGCGGGTATAGTACCCAGACATCTTCAGTAAGTGCTCACTTACAGACGAATTCTCCTCCATCTTGCAAGCGAAGAATTTATCGGTGGTCTCATACCTCTCGATCTTAGCATTCTTCTCAAAGATGAACTTCAACTCCGTGTACATCTCATATGCACCATGACGTTCAAAACGTCTTTGAAGTCCTCCTTCCAAGCCGTACAACATGGCACACTGCACTATCGAATAGTCATCCGAACGCGTCTGCCAAACGTTCATAACGTCCGCAGAGGCTCCAGGAGCGGGGGGTCACCTAGCGGTGCATTTAGGACATAAACCTTCTGGGCAGCTGTGAGGATGATCCTCAGATTGCGGAGCCAGTCCACAAAGTTGCTCCCGTCATCTTTCAGTTTAGCTTTCTCTAGGAACGCATTAAAATTCAGGGGAGCTACTGCGCGAGCCATCTACAACCAAAATTTGCAAAGACATTTTAGACTATTGTTCATGATAAGTGAGTTATTACCTAATCAAATTAATTATAACTCCCACTCAAATTGACATCCCTCCGGTCATTCGAGCGTGACATGATCCAAATTCACCAACCCAAGTCCGATCATCACGTGAGATGAGGTGGTGTCAATGGTGAACATCAACATGTTGATCATATCTACTATATGACTCATGCTCGACCTTTCGGTCCTCCGTGTTCCGAGGCCATGTTTGTACATGCTAGGCTCGTCAAGTCTAACCCGAGTGTTCTGCACGTGCAAAACTGGCTTGCACCCGTTGTATGCGAACGTAGAGTCTATCACACCCGATCATCACGTGGTGCTTCGAAACGACGAACCTTCGCAACGGCGCACACTCGGGGGAACACAATTTTATCTTGAAATTTTAGTGAAGGATTATCTTATAATGCTACCGTCGTCCTAAGCAAAATAAGATGCATAAAAGGATTAACATCACATGCAAATCATAAGTGACATGATATGGCCATCAACTCGTGCTTTTGATCTCCATCTCCAAAGCACCGGCATGATCTCCATCGTCACCGGCGCCACACCATGATCTCCATCATCATGATCTCCATCATCGTGTCGCCATCGGGGTTGTCGGCGCCCACCATGCTCTTACTACTATTGCTACCGTTTAGCGATAAAGTAAAGCATTACAAAGCGCTTAATGATTGACACGCAGGTCATACAAAAATTAAAGACAACCCTATGGCTCCTGCCGGTTGCCGTATGCATCGACATGCAAGTCGATATTAACTATTACAACATGATCATCTCATACATCAAATATAATTCATCATGTCATTGGCCATATCATATCACATGCATACCCTGCAAAAACAAGTTAGACGTCCTCTAATTTGTTGTTGCATGTTTTACGTGGCTGCTATGGGTATCTAGCAAGAACGCTTCTTACCTACGCAAAACCACAACGGTGATATTCAAGTTGCTATTTAACCTTCTACAAGGACCGCCGTGTTCTATTCCGATTCAACTAAGATAGGAGAGACAGACACCCGCCAGCCATCTTATGCAACAAAAAGTCACATATCTGTCGATGGAACCGGTCTCATGTACGTGGACATGTAAAGTTGGTCCGGGCCGCTTCATCCTATAATACCGCTGAATCAAGAAAGACTAAGGAGGGCAGCAATTTAAACATCAACGCCACAAACCCTTTTGTGTTCTACTCGAGAAAGCATCTACGCAAGATCCTAGCTCATGATGCCACTGTTGGGGAACGTTGCATGGAAAACAAAAATTTTTCTCTACGTTCACCAAGATCAATCTAGTAGATGCAACTACGAGGGGAGAGTAGGATCCACATACCCTTGTAGATCGCTAAGCGGAAGCGTTATGAACGCGGATGATGGAGTCGTACTCGCCGCGATTCAGATCGCCGAAGATCCTAGCACCGAAGCAACGGTGCCTCCGCGTTCTTCACACGTACGGCTCGGGGACGTCTCCTCCTTCTTGATCCAGCAAGGGGTGGAGGAGAGGTTGATGGAGAACTGGCAGCACGACGGCGTGGTGGTGATGGTGGAGGAGAATTCCAGCAGGGCTTCGCCTAAGCACCGCGGGAGAAGAAGATGTTGTGGGAGAGGGAGGGCAGCACCGAGGCACGAACTTGTGTTTGCTGCCCTCCCTTTGCCTCACTATATATAGGGGGGGTGGAGAGGTGAGGGCGCCCTAGGGTTTCCCCCCTAGGGGGCCGGCGGCCAGGGCAAGGGGGGGCGGCGGCCAAGGCAGGGGGGGCGGCGGCCAGGGCTAGGCCCTAGGGTTTCCCCCCCTAGGTGCCTTGCCCCCCAAGGCTAGGGGGTGCGGCCACCCTAGAGGGGTCCACCCCCCTTGGCGCACAAGGAGAGGGCCCAGGGGGGGCGCACAGCCCCCTGAGGGCTGTGGTGTTCCCCCTTGTGGCCCATTAGGCCCAGAACTGCTTCCGGACCCCCCGAAACCCCTTTCCGGTACTCCGCCGATTTCCCGATGCTCCCCGGAACACTTCCGGACTCCGAAACCTTTCATCCTATATATCAATCTTCGTCTCCGGACCATTCCGGAGACCCTCGTCACGTCCAGGATCTCATCCGGGACTCCGAACAACCTTCGGTAACCATACACTTTTCTCACTAACAACCCTAGCGTCACCGAACGTTAAGTGTGTAGACCCTGCGGGTTCGGAAACCATGTAGACATGACCGAGACACTCCCAGGTCAATAACCAATAGCGGGATCTGGATACCCATATTGGTTCCCACATGTTTCTCGATGATCTCATCGGATGAACCACGATGTCAAGGATTCAGGCAATCCCGTATATAGTTCCTTTTGTCTCGTCGGTATGTTACTTGCCCGAGATTCGATCGTCGGTATCTCTATACCTAGTTCAATCTCGTTACCGGCAAGTCTCTTTACTCGTTACCGTAATACATAATCCCGTGACCAACTGCTTAGTCACTTTGAGCTCATTGAGATGACGTATTACCGAGTGGGCCCGGAGATACCTCTCCGTCACACGGAGTGACAAATCCCAGTCTCGATCCATGTCAACTCAACAGACACCCTCGGAAATACCTGTAGAGTACCTTTATAGTCACCCAGTTACGTTGTGACGTTTGGTACACACAAAGCAATCCTACGGTGTCAGTGAGTTACATGATCTCATGGTCATAGGAACTTATACTTGACATGCAGAAAACTATAGCGATAACTGACACGATCAAAAGCTATGTTTAACGTTTGGGTCTCGTCCATCACATCATTCTCCTAATAATGTGATCCCGTTATCAAATGACAACTCATGTCTATGACCTGGAAACCGCGGTCATCTTTGATCAACGAGCTAGTCCTGTAGAGGCTCACTAGGGACACAAAGTCTGTCTATTTATCCACACATGTATTTGAGTTTCCAATCAATACAATTATAGCATGGATAATAAACGATTATCATGAACAAGGAAATATAATAATAACTCTTTTATTATTGCCTCTAGGGCATATTTCCAACAGGAACTTGTTAGATTCGGCCGCGGGAGGAACTTTTATGTCAACTACACTTGGTGCTGCCACAAAGCTTCTCGATGAGATGATGACCAACTATTCCCAATGGCACACCGAACGCGCTCCAACAGGTAGGAAGGTAAACTCTGTCGAGGAGATTTCCTCCCTCAATGAAAAAGTTGACTTGATCATGTCTCTACTTTCGAAGCAATCTACTGTTGATCCTCGTGATGTTCCTTTAAATTCTTTGATTGCTCAAGAACAAGTAGATGTGAATTTTATCTCTAGAAACAATTTTAACAACAATGCTTATAGGAGTAACTTTGGTAACAATTCTAGACCGTTCCCCTCTAACTCTTATGGGAACAACAATGCTTATCCTAGTACCAAGAACTCCAATACTGAACTAGAGACTATGCTTAGAGATTTCATCACTACCCAAAAAGCCTTTAATAAGAATGTAGAAGAGAAACTACATAAACTAGATGATCTTTCTTTTAAGGTAGACCACTTAGCCAATGAGGTAAAATTGCTAAAAATTGAAACTTCTCCTCTTAAGGAGAGGGAAGTCATCCCTATTAATGCTACTCAAGTACAAATTAATGAAAATATTAGGATGATGGCTAAGCTAAAAGAAAGATGGGCTAGAGAAAGGGAGGAAGAGGAAAGAATTAAGAGCCTTCCTACCCACCACACTGTTGCTACTATCCAAGTTATTGAGGATGTTCACACTCTTAGCACCCAATGTACCCCTGGTCCCAATGGACCTATTAATGGTGATGCTATGACTATAGAAGCTACCAAACAAGTGAACCTTAAGGACACCACTACCACTTTACTTGATGCTCGTGACCTTGATTTTGATAATTGCACTCTTACCGAAGTTATTGATTTCCTTCACAAGATGTCTAGAGATCCCCGCACTAGCACGCTTAACCTTGCCTTCACAGAGCATATCACTAATGCTCTCATCAAAGCTAGGGAGAAGAAACTTAGAGTAGAAGCCTCCATACCTAGAAAGCTAGAAGATGGTTGGGATCCTATGATAAAAATTAATTTGAATGACTTCTCTTGTTATGCATTATGTGATGTTGGTGCTAGTACCTCTGTTATGCCCAAAAGGATATATGATATGCTTAAATTGAAACCTTATGATTCTTGTTCTTTTGGTGTTCGTCTCGTTGATTCTTCCATAAAGAAACCTTTGGGGAGGATCGATGATGTTCTTATTGTTGTCAATGATAATTATGTGCCCATTGATTTCACTATTATGGATATTGAATGTGATCCTTCATGTCCAATTATTTTGGGACGTCCCTTTTTGCGCACCGTTGGTGTTGTCATTGACATGAAAGAGGGTAATATAAAATTTCAGTTTCCTCTCAAGAAAGGGATGGAACACTTCCCTCGAAAGAAGATCAAGTTACCTTTTGAGTCCGTTGCACGGGCTAGCTATTCTTTTACTCTTGATAAAACTTGATCTATGCATTATGCCTAGCTTAAAGGCATAAAAGAAAGCGCTTTTGGGAGGCAGCCCACATGAATAAAACTTTTGCTTTCGTTGTGTCTTGATGTTGTTTACTGCTGTAGCATCATCATTGTATCTTTGCTTTTCATATTTGTGCCAAGTATAGCCTCCGATTGCTAGAAAGTTTAAAAGTTGTGAGGTGCTGTCCAGGAAACAGATTCTGTCCTTGTATAGAAAAATTCGTATAAAATCACCAGATCATCTTTTTGGTTTGAATTTTTTCGACAGCGTTCTCTATATAATTTTCTTTCGTGCGTCAGTTCTGAGTTTTTTTATTTGAGTTGCAGAAGTATCCCAAACAGATCAATTACTGCCTGTTGTTCTGTTTTTTACAGATTCTGTCCTGTTTTGCCTTACCTTCACTTTGCAAATAGAGAACTTGCTTTTTCTTTGCAAAAACCTTTTGGCAATCTTGAGAAACAGTAGAACTTCAAGAATGTCCTTATTTCCAGCAAGGTATAATTATTTTATTAAGGGTACTAACCTCGCTAATCAGATTATGATGAGTTATGTATGAAGGGAGTTTTCAAGTGTGCGAGGGAAGATGATAAAAAGATTCAGGAGTGTCAAGCGCTCAAGCTTGGGGATGCCCCCATGCACCCCCAAGAAATATTCAAGGAGACTCAAGCGTCTAAGCTTGGGGATGCCCCCGTGCATCCCCTTCTCCATCAACACTATCAGTTCGTCTTTCGTTTCGCTATATTTTTATCACTTCATGTGTTATGTGCTATGCTTGGAGCGTCTTGCTTTTAGTTCTCTTTTTAGTTTTTCATAACGAGTCGGAACCCAGCATTCCTTTATGTGGGAGAGAAACACGCTCCACCTCTACCTAGAACATTACATAGAATTTTCATGTCTATCTATGTTGTGTGTGTTCTTTGTCTTTTAATAGCTACTATCATACTCTGCTCTTAGTATTCATGCTTATCTTTCCAAGAGCTTTTATTTAGTTGGTTGCTTGAACTCTCTTTAATGACCATGCTCACTTTATTAAGAGAGTTTGCTTCCGTTGCATTGGTTAATGTGTCTATGATAAAGATGCTACTTTCATGATGGTGCTTAGTAGTTCAGGTTTTCTTTTGGTTAATCTTAAATAGCTGGGGGGTTCCCAATGTGTTATTGGAGTACCAACTTGGTTTGTTTGCCTATGATGTGGTATGGTTTAGTAATATCTTCCTTCGAGAATTTATTTTGATTGACTTGGCGTATGCTCAAGCATATTCAAGACTGTAAGAAAGTCTGTCAAGCCTTGATGATCTTTTATTTCTGAGTAGCGATATAACTACCATGTCTGATTCAATATTGCTTTGTCGCTCTGCATGATTATGACCGTCATTGCTCTCTTAGTTGGTCGCTCCCAGTCTTTTGCTAACCTCCACCTGTACTAAGCAAACTAACCATGCAATACATAGCTCATGGGAAAGTAGCCTAAAAACTATTGTGGTAAAGAATATGTTGCTTATGTATCTTATTTCTTATAAGTTGCTTGCTGAGCGGTAACCATGTTTCTGGGGACGCCATCAACTGTCACACTTTTGTTGAATATCATGTGAGTTGCTATGCATGTTCGTCTTGTCTGAAGTAAGGGTGATTTACCGTGGGTTGAATAACTATGCATATTGTTAGAGAAGAACATTGGGCCGCCAACCAAAGCCATGCATCATGGTGGAAGTTTTAGCTTGGACCTTAATCCTCAATCTCTTATAAGAATATGCTTATGCATTAAAGAGGAGTCCATCATCTATTTTCTATGTTGTCCCGGTATGGATGTCCTCAAGTTGAGATCTATCAAAAACGAGAAATCAAATGCGATCTATCTCCTTGGACCTTTGTACAGGTGGCATAGAGGTACCCCTTTGTGACACTTGGTTAAAACATATGTAATGCAATGATAACCCATGGGGATCCGAGCTAATTAGGACAAGGAGCGAGCACTATTGGTATTCGATGCATGAGGCTTGCAACTTATAGGATGTTTTATGCATGACACATATGAAGTACTACTACCGTTGACACAATTGCTTCCATGTTTTCAAAATAAAAAGCTTTAGCACTTAACCTTTCTTTTACCTTTATGTTGAAGCACCAACTACTGAGAGCATGATTGTCATTCTGAGTGTAATGTGCATTGTCCCAAAGTAGCATTGTCTTTTGCATGATTTTGATATCGTTTATTCTGAAATGATTGTATCTAGTCATCACTTAAACCTTGAAGGTGCCCTTGCATTTATGTTTTGCATCACTAAAGGGGGCAAGCTAGATATCACTTTATCATATTTGCACATCATGTTCATTGCAAATCTTTTTGATGTTTCAGTTTCATATTGTAAAACTTCCAGTCATTTGTGATTTTCTCTTGAGACAACTTAATTACTATAGAATCATTGTCTCAGTAAGCTTTTGTCATATGACTATGAAAAAGTCCTATATGGTTAATAGCATGTCACCACGGAAATTATTCTTGTTATCATTTACCTACTCGAGGACGAGCAGGAATTAAGCTTGGGGATGTTGATACGTCCAAAACGTATCTATAATTTCTGCTTGCTCCATGCCACTTTTGGGTGATATTGCTATGATATTCATACACTTCCATACACTTTTAATCATATTTGGACTAACTTACTAATCCAATGCACCCCAGTGCCAGTTTCTGTTTTCGGCTGTTTTTGTATTTCAGGTTTTCACGTTTCGAAAACTGCCCAGAAAAATCCAGGAAAAATTATATAAAAAAGCAGCGATCCGGAAACAACACTGCGTCCGAAGGGCAGCCTTGGGGGGCACAGGGGCTCCAGGCGCCCTGTGGGCGCCCCCCCCCCCCTGGCCGCGCCGGGGGGGCGCCTGGGCCCCCCGAGGCTCCCCCGATGCCCTACTTTGGCATATATTTAAAGGACCCTCTGAAACCCTCAGGAGGAGGAACTCTTCTCGCGATCCCATCTCTGTTCCGCTGCCTCCGCCGCTTCCAAGATCGGGAGCACCAGGAGAACTCTTCCCGGCACCCTGACGGAGGGGAGGATCATCACCGGGAGCTTCTCCACCACCATGGACGCCTCCCGGATGACTCGTGAGTAGTCTCCCTTGGACCATGAGTCCATGACCAGTAGCTATGTGATGTTCTCCTCCCGTTCTTGTGCTTCACTAATTAGTCCTCGTGAGCTGCCCTACATGATCGAGGCACCTATGTAATCCTTATGTTGTTGCTATGTTGAGTTTGCTGGGATCTGATGGATTATGAGATTATGTTCAGATTGATATTGAGTAATATATTTGATTCACCTCTTTTATATTTTAGTTCATAAGTAATTCTTGCATGTTCTCCGTTGTTACTAATTGCTTTGGCCGAGTAGTAGGTAGTGACTCCAAGAGGGAACGTTATGCTCGATTGTGGGTTCATGCCCCTCGATGACTAGCTTGAGTGACAGAAACATGATTCTAGGGGATGTGTTGTTGCCACAAGGGGGAAAACAACGGTGCTTGTGCCCGCGGGTGCAAGGATTGTTTACTTTACGCAAAGTTCTTTTAATGCATTTGTCTGTTGCATTGAGTTTACACTATGGGTGGGACTCGCAACTTAATACCAGCGAGATGTTCTGGATAGATATCTCAAGGTGGATGATTAGTAGTAGATATTGATGGATTTTGGTCTACTTACTTTGGCGTACCGCTCATGCTTTGAACCTCAACCTTTCTTGCAATGTAGTCAGCATTGGTTTGCGTTCGTGGTCCTGTCAATTGCCCAGTTGTAATTTGTTTACCTCACATAGCTGTTTTATCGTCTTTTGGGAGAGAGACATCACTAGTGAACATCATGAGACTCCGGTCCATATTACCATCATTGATCACATCCACTATTTACTTTTCGCTATTTACTTACTATTGCAAAAAACTATCTATCACTACTATCATTGCTTTTAACCCTTTGTGAACTACAATGCCGGAGGGATTGACAACCTCTCTGTACTCGTTGGGAGCAAAGTTATTTGTATTTGTGTGCAGGTCCACATTGATTGCTAATTGCGCCGTTAGCAATTGACACCTACTTGTTGAACCTAGGAGTCTCTGGGGATTCGATCCTTGGTATCTTTGCTAAGGGAAAACACTTCTACTTACTGCATCTTACACCTTCCACTTGGGGTAACCAACGAGGGGTTCGAGGCCCATCACTCGGTCATGTCTACATAGTTCTTGAACCCGTAGGGTCCGCACGCTTAACGTTTGATGATGATTTGTATTATGAGTTATGTGATTTGATGACTGAAGTTTGTTTGGAGTCCCGGATGAGATCGCGGACATGACGAGCAGTCTCGAAATGGTCAAGAGGTAAAGATTCATGTAATGGAAGGTTATATTTGGACATCGGAAAGGTTCCGAGTGATTCGGGTATTTTTCAGAGTACCGGGGAGTTACGGGAATTCACCAGGAGAAGTAATGGGCCTTATTGGGCCATACGGGAAGATGAGGAGTCAGGCCAAGGGGAGGTGGCGCCCCCCCCCCCCATGGGTCCGATTTGGACTAGGGGAAGGGGGCGGCGCCCCCTTGCCCTTTCCTACTCCATCTCTCCTTCCCTCTTTCCTTCTCTCCTACTCCGAATAGGAAAGGGTTACCTACTAGGACTTGGAAGTCCTAGTAGGACTCCCTACACTTGGCGCGCCCTAGGGGCCGGCCTCTCTCCCTCCCTCCTTTATATACGTGCGTAGGGGACACCCCAAAGACACACAAGCCAATGTTTTAGCAGTGTGTGGTGCCCCCCTCCACAGTTACACACCTTGGTCATATCGTTGCAGTGCTTAGGCGAAGCCCTGCGCCGGTAACTTCATCATCACCGTCACCACGACGGCGTGCTGACGAAACTATCCCTCGTCCTCAAATGGATCAAGAGCTCGAGGGACGTCATCGTGCTGAACGTGTGCTGAACACGGAGGTGCCGTACGTTCGATACTTGAATCGGTTAGATCGTGAAGACGTTCGACTACATCAACCGCGTTACTAAACGCTTCCGCTTTCGGTCTACGAGGGTACATGGACACACTCACCCCGCTCGTTGCTGTGCTTCTCCTAGATAGATCTTGCGTGATCATAGGAAAATTTTGAAATACTATGTTCCCCAACATTATTTTCAGATCTATTAAACCAAAAATACAAAAATACCTTGTTGCAATTTATTCTTATTTATTTTATTTGGCGTTCGATCTATCAATTTACTACAAATTCCTCACTTCCGTTTTGCTTATCTTGAGGCTCGTACACCGAAAGGGATTGACAACCCATTTAACACGTCGGGTTGCAAGAAGTTGTTATTTGTGTGCAGGTATTGTTTACGTTGTGTTGCTTGGTTCTCCTACTAGTTCGATAACCTCGGTTTCATATTTGAGGGAAATACCTACCTCCACTGTGCTACATCATCCCTTCCTCTTTGGGGAAATACCCATGTAGATTTAAGCGGCATCAAGCATACAAATTTTACTACTCTCCACATAAGCAAATTTATTCTCATGAATAGTAGTGGGAGCAAAATCAACAAAATAACTATCATGAGATTGAAAATTAAAATCATTATGACAAGTTTCATGATTATCATTATTCAATATATCATACATGTCATCACCATAATCATCATAGATAACAACTTTGTTATCATAGTCAATTGAAACATCCTCCAAAGTAGTGGATTCGTCACTGAATAAAGTCATGACCTCTCCAAATCCACTTTTATTAATATAATTATCATAAATAGGAGGCTTGCTACCATTATAAAAAATTTCGACATCAAATCTTGGGGGGCTAAAAGTATCATCTTCACCAAACATAGCATCCCCAAGCTTGTGGCTTTGCATATCATTAGCATCATGGATATTTCAAAGAATGCATGCTAAAAACATTGCCACCATGCTCATCATTCAAAGTTATTTTGTCAAACATTTTATAGAATTCTTCTTCTATCAACTGAGCACAATTTTCATTTCCATCATTTTCACGGAAGACATTATAAAGATGAACAATATGATGCATCCTCAATTCCATTTTTTAGTTTTATTTTATAAACCAAACTAGTGATAAAACAAGAAACTAAAAGATTCGATTGCAAGATCTAAAGATATACCTTCAAGCACTCACCTCCCCGGCAATGGCGCCAGAAAAGAGCTTGATGTCTACTACAGAACGTGTTCTTGTAGACTCGTGTTGGGCCTCCAAGCGCAGAGTTTTGTAGGACAATAGCAAATTTTCCTCAAGTGGATGGGCTAAGGTTTATCCATCCGTGGGAGGTGTAGGATGAAGATGGTTTCTCTCAAACAACCCTGCAACCAAATAATAAAATTCTCTTGTGTCCCCAACACACCAAATACAATGGGAAATTGTATAGGTGCACTAGTCCGGCGAAGAGATGGTGATACAAGTGTAATATGGATAGTATATATTGATTTTTGTAATAGGAAAAATAAAAAACAGCAAGGTAGCAAGTGACAAAAGTGAGCACAAACGGTATTGTGGTGCTTCAAAACAAGGCCTAGAGTCTGTACTTTCGCTAGTGTAATCTCTCAACAATACTAATATAATTGGATCACATAACCATCCCTCAACGTGTGATGAAGAATCACTCCAAAGTTTCTATTTAGCGGAGAACATAAGAAGAAATTGTTTGTAGCCATTCTTTCCGATCGGTCTATCCAAAAGCTTGTACTAAAATACTACAAGTTATTCTTTCCGATCGATCTATCAAGAGTTCGTACTAAAATAACACCAAAACAAGTTCAGATTTATAATACTCAATCCAACACAAAGAACTTCAAAGAGTGCCCCAAGATTTTTACCGGAGAAACAAAGACAAGAACGTGCATCAACCCCTATGCATAGATTACCCCAATGCCACCTCGGGAATCCGCAAGTTGAGTGCCAAAACATATATCAAGTGAATCAATACGATACTCCATTGTCACCACGAGTATTCAATTGCAAGACTTATATCAAGGGTTCTCAAATCCACAAAAGTATTCTATCTGATAACAACGAAATCTCAAAGGGAAAAACTCAATTCATCACAACAAGATACAGAGGGAAAACACCATATGATCCGACTATATTAACAAAGCCCGCAATACATCAAGATTGTGCATCTCAAGAACACGAGAGAGAGAAAGAGAGAGAGAAAGAGAGAGAGAGAGAGAGAGAGAGAGAGAGAGAGAGAGAGAGAGAGAGAGAGAGAGAGAGATTAAACACATAGCTACTGGTACGAACCCTCAGCCCCGAGGGTGAACTACTCCCTCCTCATCACGGTGGCCGCTGGGATGATGAAGATGGCCACCGGTGATGGTTTCCCCCTCCGGCGGAGTGCCGGAAAGGGCTCTAGATTGGATCTCGTGGATTACAGAGCCTTGCGGCGGCGGAACTTCTGATCTAGGTTCACCACGAGGGTTTCCAGAATATTTGGGAATTTATAGGGTAAATAGGGGATGCGGGAGGCCACCAAGATGGGCACGCCTGGCCCCCCAGGCGCGCCCTGGTGGGTTGTGCCCCCTCGAGGCACCCCCCAAGTGCTGCTCTAGCACATTGGTGGTCTTCTGGTCCATAAAAAATCCACAAAAAGTTTCGCGGTGTTTGAACTCCGTTTGATATTGATTTCCTGCAATGTAAAAAATGTGCAGAAAACAGCAACTGGCACTTGGCATTATGTCAATAGGTTAGTCCCAAAAAATAATATAAAATGATTGTAAAACATCCAAGAATGATAATATAACAGCATGGAACAATCAAAAATTATAGATACGTTGGAGACGTATCAGACGCTGTGAGGATGGATGTCGTGCGTCGCCGATCCGGGAGGAACGGCGGCCCGACAGCAAGGGAAGACAGGGGGCAGCGCTTATGCGGGCAGCGCTAATGCGCGTGGTGCCGCACGTGTGCGTGGCGGCGTGGGTAGATCGGAGCTGCAACTCGGATCCATGGCGGTTCTCTACTCCAGGAGGCACTCCTCTGTTCCTCTGCCGACGTGGTGCTCGGCAGGGCGTGGTGGATTGTGCAGCGGGTGGAGGCTTGGATTCTGCTAGCCGTGGGTCGGATCTGGCTTGCGGTTGGAGTTTTTGGCTGGACGCCGGTGGCCTCCGCATGGTGCGGGTGGCTGTGGTGACCCCTGTGACTCTTCTTCGTCGAGCTAATCCGTTGGAGGTGGCTACTCGTGGTCGTGGGCTCTGCAAAGGGCTGGTGGAGGTGGCATTGAAGTGGCCTGGCGTGAAGGTGGTCAGATCCGGCCGGATTTGACCTCTGTGGCTCGATGGAGGACTTGGTGATGCATGATGTGCGGAGCTCAAGAGGTTGATCCAGGCAAAAGCTTGTCTCCGACATGGCCAGAGCCGGCGATGGCGACGAGTGTCGTTTCCTTCTTGTTTGCATCGTCGAGGTACTCTCAGTTCCAATCTCCGTAGCTTCGGGTGAAACCCTAGATCCATGTGATCGGATAATGACGGTGCGATGGCATCGTATCCTCTCTCGGGAGCTTTGTCTTTGGGGCTATGCATCAGCGAGCGGGGCCGATGGAAGATGGCGGTGTTGGCGTCGAGGCTTCTGTGGCAATGCTGATGGGTGTGTGTGATGTCGGAGACGCGACAATGGTTGCGGTAGTCGGCTCTTCGCCGACGTGTTCGTGGGATTGCCTCGGGCTGTTTTGTTGTGGTGAAGTCGAAGCTGCGGTGGCGGGGCCCTCTGTGGCGATGATGACATGTAGAAGGTGGTTTGTTCGGTGGTCTTTCTTGGCGCCAGCCTTGCATAGTTCTAGTTCGGAGCTATCTTTCAGAGTCGGAGCTGCGCTGTCCTCGGCGCGGATGGCTGAGTTTGGCGTGTGCCTTATTGTGTTTCCACACGGCCTCTATGGTGTGGGTTGGGTCGATATTTGTCTTTGCAGAAGTCGGAGTCGCTTGCTCGAAGATTAGGGTGGGCGATGATGCCTGTTAGGGAGAAGTGATGACAATGACACCGGTGTGTGATGTTGACGAGACCCGTGAGGTGTGTGTGGGTATTATGTGAGTGGCACGGAGCGGTTTGTGATGATTTTTGCTCGATTTTCTGTTTATTAACCGGGCAACTCTCTTCTACTTAATTAACGAATGAGGCAAATCTTTTGCCTCCGTTTTTTAAAAAAAATATGTGCTGACCAAAATTCTCAGACTGAAAACACTCCACGCTCATAATTAACCGGGGTTTTTTCAGTTTTCTAGACGAAACGTGCGTGGAGACAAAAACTGCTCTGTACATGACATGATAATCGATCGGGAGGGGTCGAGCATGCCATAGGCCCATGGTATTGGTATGGACGGAAGGCGCCGTCGTCTTGACTGTTTCGACCATGACACCGATCGAACCATTAATTATGTCAAAATCCTTCTCAAAATCGGAGGCTCTAGTGTAGCTAGCGTATATTTTTCTCATCTTGGAAAAGAGGAAGACGACCAAGCCTTTCTTTTGGAGAGGATATGCTCGATCGCCGCCGACGCTCCCAAGTTTGTTCGACCAACCAAAGCAAGCAAGGATGCGTGTGTGCAAAACTATGCTCGTTCGTCGAATCTACTTTGCAAAATTATGCTTTCACTCCTGCTGATTTTTTCAACAACAAAAAAAATTTCTTTAATTCCTTCCAGAATAGGCGATCATCACACATTTACAGAATCAAATCGATACTACCTACTTTGTATGAGCATCACGTAGAACGGTAGAAGTATACCACTACTGTACAAACTCTAGGGATGAAAGAACAGACGATCCACACTTTTGGCATGGCCTGCATGCGCGCATGCAGGTGTGCTACTAGCTGCTGCGGCGTCCGCTCTCAGGGGAGCTCCAGCGGAGTGGGCGGGGACATGGGGCGGCGCCGCCACAGGTTCACCTCCTTCCTGGGCTCCGACGCCACCTCCCCGCCGCCCAGCACCAGCGGCGCCGAGAACGCCACGAACCCGTCGTCCACGTAATCATCGTCCACGTCGACGTCGGAGCCCCTCCTCCCCGCCTCCCTCCAGTCGAAGTCCTGGAACGCGCCGCGCCCGCTCGTGAACCGCTTCATCTGCCCCAGCCCTGCCATCCCCGGCCCCGACACCGGCGCAGCGGCCACGGCGGCGCTGCTCCCCGGCCTCCCCTTGAAAAGATCGGCAGCGCCGCTCGACTTGTGTGACGAGGAGGAGGACGAAGGGCGCGACCTGCTCCGTCGGGAGAACATCCGCCTGACGAGCGAGCTCTTTTTCGGTCTGCTGTGGACCGGCGGCCGCAGGGGCATGGGGCAGGCGCCGCCGTCCATCCCGCAGGCCGCCGCGGGGGCGACGTTGGCCGCCTTCCTGGCCTTGCACGTCTTAGACTTGCTCCGCTTGATCTGCCCGATGCACGACACCTTGGGCGACGAGGCCTCGGGCGTCCGGTACCCGCTGCCGCTACCCCCCTGCTTACCGCCCCGCCTCCTGCCGCCGCCACCGCGCGCCTCGGGCGGCACGATGGAGACCATGGGGCCGGAGAAGGCGTTGCGGTGGTTGAAGGACGCCTTGCCGCCGCCGGCGGGGCGGGAGCCGAAGGTGGTGGCCGTGGAGGAGGAGAAGGAAGCCGCCGTGGACCTGAGGAAGGACGCCAGCGCGCCGCTCCTGGTCCTCGCGTGCTTCTTGGGCTTCCTCTCCATCGCCCGCTTCTGTCGAGACCTTGACGCGCTAGCTAGCCGGATTCTTGGTTGATCAGCTCGACCTCGATGGATTGCCTGCCTTTTCAGCCTTGTCCCTTGTACGGTGTACTGGTCCTGGTTATATACGACGGGCGCTGGCCGGGCACGGGATGGTTGGTGACGGAGTAAAATAAGCCCGCGGGGTCGCGATGTGACGGCGCACCGCGCAGGCGCTGGTGGAATGGCGTGTGCGGTGCGGTGGTCAAAGGCCGGGAAACCGGCGGGGGCAGCAGGTTCGTTCCGGCCGCAGCGGCTAGCTAGCTAGCTACTCGTCATTAATCCCCGCGGCGAAACCGCGCTCGCTCCGGTGGGGCGCCGACGGGGTCGTGGTCGAGGCGTATACGTGGACCGGATCCGGCACGCGCGATCCGGGATTATATTACCGTTTCCCGCGCGACCTCGGCGCTCAGTAATCAGACGACCCGGTTTCCCCGTGACATAACCCCACGGCCGACGTGGCGGCGGCGGCGGCCGGGGCCGATGACGACGACGGCACGTAGTGATCGATCGACCGGCCGGGGCTGGATCGGAACCTCGCCGGCCGTGTGTACGCGGACGGGAGTAAGGCCAAATTCCGTCCCGGGCCGGCCCGTCGCTGTGGGAATCAATTCGATCACTGGCTTGCTCCGCCGCACGACCTGCATGTTGCGTTGTTGCTTAGCCAGCGGCTCGGTACGCCATCAGGTATTGCGCCGTGGGAAAAGGCTGCACGTAGTACTACTACGTACAGTACCGGTGAAGAAAGTTTCTCGCCTAATGAATGGTGGTTTTGACCTGCGGGTGAGGATCGAGCTCGTCCCTTTATTTTTCCTTTCTTTAATTCTTTTCTTCAGACTGTGGGCAATGAAAACGTGTACTAGCTGTTTGTTTTGTCGAGCTTGCTGTGCACACTCCCAAGTCGCGGTACCCCACCTGCCGGTGTTATGTTATTTCAACCAAACATGATGCCTTTGTAGCCTTATTAATCTACAACCACCGAGGATAGAGGTCAGTCATATCATACGCATGCTGTCATTCTCCTCCCGGGCGGTTTGAACGCGCAGAGCGTACGCCCGGCAAAGTCGCGCACACAGCTGGGTGCTGAAAAAGTAGTAGCTGGCGGTACGTGCCGAGTCCAAGTATGTTACCACGGTTGATTATTAGCGTTAGATTAGTTTTTAGATACCCTCAAAAAAAAAAGATTAGTTTTTAGATGCACACGGCCGCCCGGAATGGTCACCTACCACCCTTCCTTCCGCAGCTTCTCTGGTTCCTCAAGGATGATAAGCTCACCGCGTCAGCTGTAGCCGTACCGGCGTTCACGCGACCTCAAGCGTACCATGACGGGTCCACGTCCATGTTTTTGGTCAACCCTCACAAGTCTACGCCACGTATTGCCGCGCCGTATAATTCTTTTTCAGAAATCTTATATGGAACTGGTGTTTCCTGCTTTTCTCAAGGACGCCTTGTGGTACGCGGCACACTTGCATCCCTCTAAACGAGCGACTAAGTGAAAGACGTTAGAGCATCTACAGCAAGAGTTGGCAAATCCGGCCACTTGAACGCTTCGAACGCGTCCGCGGACAGTGATTCGTCACGGCTCAAATTTCAGTAGTTACATACGGATATCTCATATTAGAATCTTAAAATCCATACAAGGACATGCAAATGAAATAACATGTGTACTGTGTCGATCACATAACTACTCATCGCCGGAGATGACGACGATGTCCGTGCCCGGCTCCGGCAGCATGGATGGCACCTGCACCTCCGGCTCCTCCAGCTGCTCCGCTCCGGCCTCCTCCGCCTATATTTTTGCGTCAAATTCAACGAAGAGCGCGTCGGACGCCACCTGCTCCAACCGGAGGAATGCCCGGTTGGCCTCCACATAGGCCTCATCCTAGATGGACTCTTGAATGGCCCGCTGCTCCGCCATCTTCTCTGATTGGGCAACGGCGAACTTCACCTCCGCCTGCTCCATGTTGAAGCCCGACAACTCTTGCTCCGGCTGCTACGCCTCCTTCACCTCCATCGAAGCCAGCTCCTCTTCCTCCTCTTTCCCTGGTTGCTCCTCCTCCGGCTCCGACGAGTCCGGAGGCAGCTCGGCAGTGAAGCGGGCGGCGCGCACGACTTGTCTCATTCGGATCTCCCGCTGAATCTCGTACCGGCACTTCGGCGTGAGCATTACATAGTAGGTGATCTTGCTTGGGCCATGGCGGAGCGCCGGAGAATGGACAGAGCGCGGGAGATGGAGAAGGTGGATGGGCTCGAACTCACGTCGTGGAGAGGAGAAGGTGGATGGGCTAGAATTGCGAGAGCTGGCCGGGTTAAATAGGCGGATTTGGTCTCAGGCGGCGAGTCGGAGCGGCGCCACGTAGTGTTCACACCACGACAACAGAGGAGGCGTCCGTCGGACCCCCGGTGTTTCCGGGCGAGTCCGCCTGGGACCCCTTCGTCAGTCCTACGTGACGGGCGCGCCCGGGCTCCCCATATTTGGCATGAATATGAGGGGTACCGGTCAGCCCAGGCGTTTGAGGCCTGTTTGAGGGGGTGCGTTTCGGTCGAAAAATCATGACGGGTCTGTGACAGGGTGGCCCGCCCGGGCGTATGAGACGGGTTTGAGGTACCCGTTGTAGATGCTCTAAAATACTTGTTTTCATGGCAATCAAGCGAACGATCCAACGCCCGTATTAGCCAAGTATTACAAGACATATCTGAATAGGAGTATGTGCGTTACTTTGGGCTATGTGAAAATTGCAAAAATTATAATTTTTAACATACAAGCTCTTATATTTTTTGCAGGTTATATAAAGGGTCACTTTTTGGACCCGTACGTGCTCGGTACTTAGTTATGCTGAAGCCAATGAGCATATGATTATTGGGTGCAACCGTTGAGAGATGGTAACACGGAATACTTACAACCGGTTTGGATGGTGATCCCATTAATAGAATAAGTGTTTAGTCATCTTGTTCTATTTTCGTCGGTTGTGGCAATTTTATTTACTATTATACTTTCACTCTTTTGGGAGTGACTGTTGTACACATACTTTTTTGTGGAACCTTTAGCTTAATAATATGGCTGATACAAAGCCCGATGGTGATTCTTCTTTAAAAAAATCATTTAACCTTCCCCTCGAAATCATATCCGGGTGATAAATTATATATCTATAGCATAGAACTCTGTAACAATTCCTCCTTTATGTAGCATGGCAATTCCGTTCTCCTAGCAGGGCAATTTCTGAACATGTAGTCAAATTTCATTCATATAACATGACCATTATCTGTTGTAGCGTTGCAAATCTACCTGACAATTCAAACATGTGTGGTAACTTTCTCTCATGTATCATGTCACTTATTCTATATTGTAGCATTTGTCATGTTCTTCGTGTACAACATGACAATTCTTCTATGCCGTAGACCCGTAGTATGACAATGTTTGAAGGGAGTGACTACAGCCCAGTCGACTGAAATAATTTTGGGTCAATCAACTGACCCAAAATCGTTTTAGTCGAGCCTGATG
Organism: Secale cereale; assembly: GCA_902687465.1. Lineage (NCBI taxonomy): Eukaryota > Viridiplantae > Streptophyta > Magnoliopsida > Poales > Poaceae > Secale > Secale cereale. The sequence continues at coordinate 643,676,040 of LR738713.1, read as the reverse complement.
TCGGATGACGTCCTCGAGTGACGAGCTACCATTTGCGTATTTGTACATAGTAATTTTTATGTAGTCCTATCCCTACGTGTATGGTACATCTACACAGTTTTGCCCCTAAGAGCATGATTAATAATATAGCCAGCTGCTGGCTATATGATGCTGCCATGTCACATATAGCCAAACTTATAGCCAACAAGTACAATAGCTAGATATAAATATGTACTACTTTGTTGATACATGGCCCACCCCACTCTCTCACAAAGTACCTAGGAGCACGTGCTGCAGCCGGCTGTTAACTAGTAGCCCGCTTCTTTTCTCTCTCATCTTCTCTCTCTTCCAAGTAAGCAAAAATATAATATTTAATACTCCCTCCGTTCCATAATGTAGTGCCTATAGATTTTTTGAAAAGTCAAACCTCACAAACTTCGACCAAGTTTGTGGAGAAATATATTTACATCTAGAGTGCGAAACATATATCACTAGATTCATCATAAGATGTAGTTTCACATTATAAATTTTTGCTATTGTAGATATAAATATTTTTTTCTACAATCTTGGTCAAAGTTTACAAAGTTTGATTTCTCAAAAAATCTATAGGCACTACATTGTGGAATGGAGAGAGTATCTTATAGTCCGCCTACATCATCTTATTGTACTTGCTCTAACTAGTACTCCCTCCATTCGGAATTACTTGTCGCAAAAATGAATGTATCTAGACGTATTTTAGTTCTAGATAGATCAATTTCCGAGACAAGTAATTCCGAACGGAGGGAACAGTTCCTAGAAGCATATCTGCACATGAGCTAGCTTGACATGTTGGCTAAAAATCTACCTACATGCCCATGCATATGCGGCTACACATAAAACAATGATAGAAAATTGCACACGGTTGGCACGGAAAATTGCATTGTTTCATAATATGTAAAAATAAGCATGTAGTAATGCAATTTTTATACAACGGTATGAACCGCACACACATTACATTAAAATTGACTAAGTGTTTATCCTTGTTATGATGACAATTATTTGATAGGCACTTAGTTTTTTAGAGCCCGGCTCGGTCCCTAAAAACAAAAAATAAAATAAAAAATATATACTAGTGGAATGAGATCGGTATTGCCTCTAAAGAAAGAAAATAAAATAAAATCAAAACAATAAAATTTTCTATAGAAGAATGAAACCCTTTAAGAAGAAATAAAATGATAAAAAACGAAAAAAATGAAAACTGCATTGAAATTACACTTTTAGTAATATGCAAACAACGAACATATAATATTGCAATTTTTCACTCTACTATAATTTACACACATGTTGTATAGTACTTGTGTGTATACTTATTTAAACACACAAATATATAACATTTTCTAAAAAGAATGAAGTAGTAGCATTGGTACCACCCTTTAGGAAGAAAGGAATGAAAAAATAATCATGATAAATTTTGTAGCGACTAGACCTCAAACAGTATGATCTCTGTGCATCAGTGTCATCCCTGGATCAGTAATGCTGACACGCACAGTACTTGAAGGATTTATAACAGAGTAGCAATCACACACTTATTACATCGATAGTCCAACGAAGCATTTATTACAAATAATATGGCCGAAGGCCATCTAACACGATAACAGCGGAAGACATGGAAGATAAGTGAGTCCATCAACTCCAGCGGCATCACTGAGTATAGAACCACGACCTAAAAGGGCATCTTACTCGTCGTCTGAAAAGTCTGCAACATGAAACGTTGCAGCCCGAAAACGGGTCAGCACATGGAATATGCTGGCAAGGTAACACAAGAGATGCAATGAAAGTAAAGCTATACTATATGCAATATGACTGGTGGAAAGGCTCTATGGTTAAGTTTTTGCGTAAAGCCAATTTTCCCTATTTCAAAAGAATGCATTTTAATTAACTATCATGGTAGTTGAAACATCGTTGAGAAGATAGACATCCTCTCAACCCCAATTAAAGTTCATCATTAAACCCAACAAAATTAAATTAAAGTAACATGTTGAGATGCACATGGAAATCCAAATACTAGATACTCAAGACGTCCATAACCGGGGACACAGCTAATCATGATCAGTTCGTACACTCTGCAGAGGTTTGTGCACTTTTCCCACAAGACTTGATCGCCTCTGTTTGGTTTCTCGCACTGCATTGTGTTTGAGAAACGGATGACCGAGATATAGTCTTTCAGAAGCGCTAGCACCTTACGATCGGGCGGCCGTACCAACCTACACCCCCTACATCTACTAGTCCACCACTGTAAGAGTTCGCACAACTTACTCATACTATGCTAGAGCCCATAATAGCATTGTGGTTGCACACGGAAGTTTCTAGTATGAATAATCTCATGATCCCTTTGAGCCTGGGTGGCGGTCCAAAAGAAAAACAGGCAAATCCTGGAATACCCAGATGCCTCAATCCACCCAGATGTGTATTAAAGTTGCCACATTAAGTTGAACCATTAATTAACAAACTCACATCTGTCATGGAATTCACTCACCCAATCCACGTCTACGAGCATAGCATGTCCTAACAGCAAACATAGAAGTAACTCCCAAGGGTTCGAATGTAATGCAGGTAATAGGTACTACCTCAATCTACTTCCCAATCCCATAAGTTAATTGATCCTACTCATGCAATGTGTGAGGGTTTGACTAATGCAATGAAAACTGGGTAATTGGAAAGTATGATCAAAGTGTTACTTGCCTTGCTGATGATCCGCAAAACCTAGAGACTCAAAGTAGCAAGCGGCGCACTCCGGGTACTCTATCGCAATCAAACAAACAAACATACAATAAGTACTTAACTAATGCACGGGTAAAACTCAAATAAAAGATCTAACCAGAAAGTTCAACTTAAGAACTCCGGTTTGCAAAAACAATCAACTCGAAAGAAGCAACGAAACTCAAACTGCAAAAGAAACGAGCTCCGAATTTCTAGTTGGCCTAAAGTCAAATTTTACAGTAGCCAAAACTTTGTTCCAGTTGATCTAACATAAGGAGGGCTTCGAGACGAAGATCTGGGATTTTGAATCACCTGATTCCGACTCTCGAGCGAAAAGAAAAACGCGAAACAAGATCAGGGCAGGAATCGCGATCGGAATAATCGCGGATAAATACCCCGAAAAAGAAAAACGGACGAACAGGCTAACGAACAAACTTTCGCTGTCTGCGGTTAACTAACGAAAACCGTTCGTTAAAACGAACGTACGAACGAACATCCGCTAAATAGCTAAACCGAAAGAAAACCGAACCGATCTAATCTAATAATAAAAAAACGAATCTACGGGTTTATTTTCTAAACCGATCGGTTAAACGAAAAAAACTACCTCCTCTCTAACAACTCCGGCGGGATCTCCGGCAGGATTCCGGCGGGGCGAGGCGGCGGTGCTCCGGCGGCGGCGGCGCGGTGCGGCGGGCGGCGGCGGGCGGCGGCGCAGCGGCGGGCTGGCGAGGCGGCGGCGCGGTGGCGGCGCGGCGGCGGGCTGGCGAGGCGGCGGCGCGGTGGCAGCGCGGCGGTGGGCTGGCGAGGCGGCGGTGCGGCTGGCTCGGGCGCTAGGGTTTCGGCGCTGGCGGGCTGAGCGAAACGGGCCGGCTCTGGCGCTATATAAAGCCCAGAGTCCTGGTCCTTCACGAGTCTAAGTCGGTTTCTGTTTTTTTTTTTCTAAAAGAGTCCCGGCGCATAAAAACTAGCGAAAGAAATACCAAACGGACTTCAAAATTTCCGAAATAAATTTTCACCGTCCTCTAATAATATTTAGGACAAAGTGAACATTTTTTCCGGACCTAAATGCAATTTTGAAAAATGCGTATTTTTCCTATGCAAATAAATCCGCAAATAAATCCAGAAAAAATACCAAAAGTGATTTTAACAATTTTCCTCCAATATTTCTGTTATTTTGGAGAAGTCATATTATCTCCGCTCATATTTTGTTTTTAGAAATATTTTTAGGAGAGAAAAATAATTAGAATCACACTGTCCTCGTACCGGTATTCGAGCGAACTCAAATACGGAAACGATAAAATCCCCAACTCTCTCCGTAGGTCCTTGAGTTGCTTAGAATTTTCGAGGAACTCCACGAACAAAAATGCAAAAACATGAAATGCAATTATGATCTATGTATAACATTCCAAATTGAAAATTTGGGATGTTACAAACCTACCCCCCTTTAGAATGAATCTCGCCCTCGAGATTCGACTTGGCTAGAGACATCGTGTGGGTGGTCCTTGCGTAGATCATCTTCTCGTTCCCAGGTGGCTTCTTCCTCGGTGTGGTGACCCCACTGAAATTTGCAAAACTTGATGACCTTGCTGCGAGTAACTCTACTCGAAAATTTGAGAATCCTAACAGGCTTCTCCTCGTAGGTCAGATCACTGTCTAACTGAATTGCTTCCAGGGGTACTGTGTCTCTAAGCGGTATATCGGCCATCTCCGCGTGGCACTTCTTAAGCTGCGAAACGTGAAACACGTCGTGCACTCCTAACAATCCTTCGGGCAATTCCAACTTATAGGCAACCTCTCCCAATGCGTTCTAAAACACGGTAAGGTCCCACAAATCTCGGGGCTAACTTCCCTTTAACTCCGAAACGCTTAACTCCCCGCAGAGGCGATACCCTCAAGTATGCTCTGTCTCCGATCTCATAGGTTATCTCCTTGCGCTTCGAGTCTGCATAACTCTTTTGCCTGGACTGAGCTACCTGCAGTCTATCTCGGATCAACTTTACCTTCTCCTCATACTCTTTGATTAAGTCTGGTCCAAACAGCTGTCGGTCTCCAACTTCATCCCACGACAACGGTGTTCGGCATCTCCTTCCATACAATGCCTCGAACGGTGCTGATGTCTACACACGCTTCTACTCTTGTAGACTATGTTGGGCCTCCAAGCGCAGAGGTTTGTAGGACAGCAGCAATTTCCCTCAAGTGGATGACCTAAGGTTTATCGAACTCAGGGAAGTAGAGGTTGAAGATGGTCTCTCTCAAGCAACCCTGCAACTAAGATACAAGAAGTCTCTTGTGTCCCCAACACACCTAATACAACTAGGAGTTGTATAGGTGCACTAGTTCAGCGAAGAGATGTTAAATGGCAAGTGATATGGATGGCAAAACAAAGTAATATAAATCTGTAATAAAAAGTGCAACAAGCAAACAAGTGGTAAACGTGAGCACAAATGGTATTGCAATGGTGGAAACAAGGCCTAGGAATCATACTTTCACTAGTGGCAACTCCCAACAACATTAACATAATCGAATCACATGATATTTCCCATAAAACATGCAATGGAGACGCACCCGGAGGTCATTCCTTCGTGGTCAAGAGAGGACAAGAATTATGTAGGGCTACAAAATCACACCTCAAAGTTCGTAGTTCTCAATCTAAGGATTTCCCAATGTCACCGCGGCCATCCAAAGAGAGTCCCACAATCACCACAACATATCTAAAGGATAGTCAAAGACAAGCACCAAGAGACTCTCAATCTTCAATCAACACACAACAGAGGAAATCACTCATGAAAATATTTTTCTAATCCATGTCCAATAGACCGCTGTCACCTTGGTCTCGGGGATTATACTAGATAAAGACAAGTGAGTACATCAATCCAATACATAGAGGAAGGGGAAATATCATGGGATCACCCTAGATTAACATAGCCTATGATCACAACGAAGATCACATCATGGGAGAGAGAGATAACCACATAGCTACACGTACGAGCCCTCGGCCCCGGAGGAAACTACTCACGCATGGACATGGTGAGGAGGAGGTTGATGATGGTGTTGATGGAGAGGTGCAGCTGTTGGGGAACGTAGCAGAATTCAAAAAATTTCTACGTCTTTACCAAGATCCAACTATGGAGACATCTAGCAACGAGTAACTAAGAGTGCATCTACATACCGTTATGTAGATCGCGTGCGGAAGCTTTCACCGAAGTGGGGATGAAGTAGTCGTACTCTTCACGTTCTTCGTCACCGATGAACTAGCGCCGAACGGACGGCGCCTCCATGTTCAACACACGTACGGTGCAGCAACGTCACCTCCTTCTTGATCCAGCAAGGGGGGAGGAGAAGTCGTCAGAGATCCGGCAGCACGACGGCGTGATGACAGATGCAGTGGAGATCGCAGCAGGGCTTCGTCGGGCGCCCTGCGAAGGAGTTGGGAGGTGTGACGGGAGGGGGAGAGGCGCCAGGGTTTGGGGTGCGGCTGCCCTCTCCCCCCCCACACATATATATAGGGGGCCAGGGGGGCGCCAGCCCCCTGCAGATCCAATCTGCAAGGGGGGGCGGCGGCCAGGGAGGAGTCCCCCTCCCCCAAGGCAAGTGGTGGCCCCCCTCCCCCTTAGGGTTTTAACCCTAGGCGCATGGGGAGGTGGGCCACCTTGTGGTGCGCCAGCCCAGAGGGCTGCACACATCCCCTCGCGGCCTAGGGGCCCCACCGGGATGGGTGGCCCCACCCGGTGGACCCCCGGGGCCCCTCCGGTGGTCCCGGGACGCTCCCGGTGACCCCCGAAGATCACCCGTTGGCCGAAACTGGACTTCCCATATATCAATCTTTACCTCCGGACCATTCCGGAACTCCTCGTGACGTCCGGGATCTCATCTGGGACTCCGAGCAACTTTTGGGTTTCCACGTGCATTTATCTCTACGACCCTAGCGTTATCGAACCTTAAGTGTGTAGACCCTACGGGTTCGGGAGACACGTAGACATGACCGAGACGACTCTCCGGTCAATAACCAACAGCGGGATCTGGATACCCATGTTGGTTCCCACGTGTTCCTCGATGATCTTCATTGGATGAACCACTGTGTCAAGGATTCACTCAATCCCGTATGTTATTCCCTTTGTCTATCGGTACGGTACTTGCCCGAGATTCGATCGTCGGTATTCCCGATACCTTGTTCAATCTCGTTATGGCAAGTCTCTTTACTCGATCCGTAATTCATCATCCCGTGACTAACTACTTAGTCACACTGAGCTCATGATGATGACTTACTGAGTGGGCCCAGAGGTACCTCTCCGTCATACGGAGTGACAACATCCCAGTCTCGGTTCGTACCAACTCAACAGACACTTTCGGAGATACCCGATGCGTACCTTTATAGCCACCCAGTTACGTTGTGACGGTTGGCACACCCAAAGCATTCCTACGGTATCCGGGAGTTGTACAACCTCATGGTCTAAGGAATAAATACTTGACACCGAAAAGCTTATGCATTACGAACTATACGATCTCGTGTTATGCTCAAGTTTGGGTCTTGTCCATCACATCATTCTCCTAATGATGTGATCCCGTTATCACCGACATCTCATGTCCATGGTCAGGAAACCGTGATCATCTGTTGATCAACGAGCTGGCTACTAGAGGCCTACCAGGGACTCATTATGATCTATGTATTCACACATGTATCGCTGTTTCCGTACAATACAATTCAAGCATGAATAACAGACAATTATCATGAACAAGGAGATATAATAATAATGCTTTTATTATTGCCTCTAGGGCATATCTCCAACAGTCTCCCACTTGCACTAGAGTCAATAATCTAGTTACATTGTGATGAATCGAACACCCATAGAGTTCTGGTGTTGATCATGTTTTGCTCGTGAAAGAGGTTTAGTCAACGGGTCTGCTACATTCAGATCTGTATGCACTTTACAAATATCTATGTCTCCATCCTGAACATAATTCTGGATGGAGTTGAAACGGCGCTTGATGTGCTTGGTCTTCTTGTGAAACCTGGGCTCCTTGGTAATAGCAATAGCACCAATGTTGTCACAGAAGAGAGTGATCGGGCTTGACGCGCTTGGAATGACTCCTAAGTCGGTGATGAACTCCTTCATCCAGACTCCTTCCTGTGCCGCTTCAGAAGCAGCTATGTACTCCGCTTCACATGTAGATGCTGCCACCATGCTTTGCTTGCAACTGCACCAGCTGACTGCCCCTCCATTCAAAATATACACGTATCCGGTTTGTGACTTAGAGTCATCCAGATCTGTGTCGAAGCTAGCATCGACGTAACCCTTTACGACGAGCTCTTCGTCACCTCCATAAACGAGAAACATATCCTTAGTCCTTTTCAGGTACTTCAGGATGTTCTTGACCGCTGTCCAGTGTTCCGTACCGGGATCACTTTGGTACCTCCCTACCAAACTTATGGCAAGGTTCACATCAGGTCTGGTACACAGCATGGCATACATGATAGAACCTATGGCTGAGGCATAGGGAATGACACTCATCTTTTCTCTATCTTCTGCCGTGGTCGGCGACTGAGTCTTACTCAATCTCATACCTTGCAAAACAGGCAAGAATCCTTTCTTTGACTGATCCATATTGAACTTATTCAATATTTTGTCAAGGTATGTACTTTGTGAAAGACCAATGAGGCGTCTCGATCTATCTCTATAGATTTTGATGCCTAATATGTAAGCAGCTTCTCCAAGGTCCTTCATTGAAAAACTTTTATTCAAGTAGGCCTTTACATTTTCCAAGAATTCTATATCATTTCCCATCAGCAATATGTCATCCACATATAATATGAGAAATGCCACAGAGCTCCCACTCACTTTCTTGTAAATACAGGCTTCTCCATAAGTCTGTATAAATCCAAACGCTTTGATCACCTCATCAAAGCGAATATTCCAACTCCGAGATGCTTGCACCAGCCCATAAATCGAGCGCTGGAGCTTGCATACCTTGTTAGCATTCTCTGGATCAACAAAACCTTCCGGTTGCATCATATACAACTCTTCCTTGAGGAAGCCATTAAGGAATGCTGTTTTGACGTCCATTTGCCATATCTCATAATCATAGAATGCGGCAATAGCTAACATTATTCTGACTGACTTCAGCATCGCTACGGGAGAGAAGGTCTCATCGTAGTCAATCCCTTGAACTTGTCGATAACCCTTAGCGACAAGCCGAGCCTTATAGATGGTCACATTACCATCCGCGTCTGTCTTCTTCTTAAATATCCATTTGTTTTCTATGGCGTGCCTGTCATCAGGCAAGTCCACCAAAGTCCATACTTTGTTTTCATACATGGATTCTATCTCGGATTTCATGGCTCCAAGCCATTTATTGGAATCTGGGCCCGCCATCGCTTCTTCATAGTTCGAAGGTTCACCGTTGTCTAACAACATGATTTCCAGGACAGGGTTGCCGTACCACTCTGGTGCGGAACGTGCCCTTGTGGACCTTCGAAGTTCAGTAGTAACTTGATCTGTTTCTTCATGATCATTATCATTAACTTCCTCCCTTGTTGGTGCAGGCACCTCAGGAACAGTTTCCTGCGTTGCGCTACTTTCCGGTCCAGGAGGGGTGACTGTCACCTCATCAAGTTCTACTTTCCTCCCACTCACTTCTTTTGAGAGAAACTCTTTCTCCAGAAAGTATCCATTCTTGGCAACAAAGATTTTTCCTTCGGATCTGTGGTAGAAGGTGTACCCAATAGTTTCCTTTGGGTATCCTATGAAGACGCATTTTTCCGATTTGGGTTCGAGCTTTTCAGGTTGAAGTTTCTTGACATAAGCATCGCAACCCCAAACTTTCAGAAACGACAGCTTCGGTTTCTTGCAAAACCAAAGTTCATACGGAGTCGTCTCAACGGATTTTGACGGAGCCCTATTTAAAGTGAATGCGGCAGTCTCTAAAGCATAACCCCAAAAAGATAGCGGTAAATCGGTGAGGGACATCATAGATCGCACCATGTCCAACAGAGTACGATTTCGACGTTCGGACACACCGTTGCGTTGAGGTGTTCCGGGCGGTGTCAATTGTGAAACAATTCCACAGCTTCTAAGGTGTGTGCCAAATTCATGACTTAAATATTCACCCCCACGATCCGATCGCAAGAACTTTATTTTTCTGTCACGTTGATTCTCAACCTCATTCTGAAATTCTTTGAACTTTTCAAAGGTCTCAGACTTGTGTTTCATCAAATAGATATACCCATATCTACTCAAGTCATTTGTGAGGGTGAGAACATAACTATAGCCTCCGCGAGCCTCAACACTCATTGGACCGCACACATCGGTATGTATGATTTCCAACAAGTTGGTTGCTCGCTCCATTGTTCCGGAGAACGGAGTCTTGGTCATCTTGCCCAAGAGGCATGGTTCGCACGTGTCAAATGATTCATAATCAAGAGACTCTAGAAGTCCATCCAAATGGAGCTTCTTCATACGTTTGACACCAATATGACCAAGGCGGCAATGCCACAAGTATGTGGGACTATCATTATCAACTTTACATCTTTTGGCATCTACACTATGAATATGTGTATTACTACGTTCGAGATTCATCAAAAATAAACCATTGACCAGCGGGGCTTGACCATAAAACATATCTCTCAAATAAATAGAACAACCATTATTCTCCGATTTGAAAGAATATCCATCTCGCATAAGACGAGATCCAGAAACAATGTTCATGCTCAAAGCTGGTACTAAATAACAATTATTCAGGTTTAAAACTAATCCCGAGGGTAGATGTAGAGGCAGCGTGCCGACGGCGATCACATCGACCTTGGAACCATTCCCGACGCGCATCGTCACCTCATCCTTCGCCAGTCTCCGCTTATTCCGCAGCTCCTGTTTTGAGTTACAAATGTGAGCAACTGCACCGGTATCAAATACCCAGGAGCTACTACGAGCGCTGGTAAGGTACACATCAATAACAAGTATATCAAATATACCTTTGACGTTGCCGGCCTTCTTGTCTGCTAAATATTTGGGGCAGTTCCGCTTCCAGTGACCCGTTCCCTTGCAATAAAAGCACTCTGTTTCAGGCTTGGGTCCATACTTTGGCTTCTTCCCGGCAACTTGCTTGCCGTCCTTCTTGAAGTTCTTCTTACCCTTGCCTTTCTTGAACTTAGTGGTTTTATTGACCATCAACACTTGATGTTCCTTTTTGATGTCAACCTCCGCTGATTTCAGCATCGAATACACCTCGGGAATGGACTTCTCCATCCCCTGCATATTGAAGTTTAGCACGAAGCTCTTGAAGCTTGGTGGGAGCGACTGGAGGATTCTGTCAACGACCGCTTCATCTAGGAGATTCATTCCCAGCTGATACAAGCGGTTGTGCAATCCTGAAATCTTGAGGATGTGCTCACTGACAGAACTGTTTTCCTCCATCTTACAGCTGTAGAATGCGTCGGAGACATCATATCTCTCGACTCGGGCATGAGCTTGGAAAACCATTTTCAGCTCTTGGAACATCTCATATGCCCCGTGGTGCTCAAAACGCTTTTGGAGCCCCGATTCTAAACTGTAAAGCATGCCGCACTGAACCAGGGAGTAATCATCACAACGCGACTGCCAGACGTTCAAAACATCTTGGTCCGCATCGGGAGCAGGTGCATCACCTAGCGGTGCTTCTAGGACATATGATCTCTTGGCAGCTATGAGGATAATCCTCAGGTTACGGACCCAATCCGTATAGTTGCTACCATCGTCTTTCAGCTTGGTTTTCTCTAGGAACGCGTTGAAGTTGAGGGAAACCTGAGCGTGGGCCATTTGATCTACAAGAGATATTGTAAAGAATTTAGACTAAGTTCATGACAATTAAGTTCATCTTAATCAAATTTTAATGAACTCCCACTCAGAATGACATCTCTCTAGTCATCCAAGTGATACACGATCCGAATCGAGTAGTCCGTGTCCGATCATCACGTGAGACAGACTAGTCAAAAACGGTGAACATCTTCATGTTGATCGTATCTTCTATACGACTCGTGTTCGACCTTTCGGTCTTCCGTGTTCCGAGGCCATGTCTGTACATGCTAGGCTCGTCAAGTGAACCCTAAGTGTATTGTGTGTGTAAATCTGTCTTACACCCGTTGTATGCGAACGTTAGAACCTATCACACCCGATCATCACGTGGTGCTTCGGAGCAACGAGCTTTAGCAACGGTGCACAGTTAGGGGAAACACATTACTTGAAATTTTAGTGAGAGATCATCTTATTTACTACCGTCGTTCTAAGTAAACAAGATGCAAAAACATGATAAACATCACATGCAATCAATTATAGTGACATGATATGGCCAATATCATCTTGCTCCTTGGATCTCCATCTTCGGGGCACTATGATCATCTTGTCACCGGCTCGACACCATGATCTTCATCATCATGAACTCCATCATCGTGTCTTGAAGAAGTCGTCACGCCAACTATTACTTCTACTACTATAGCTAACGTTTAGTAATGAAGTAAAGTAATTACATGGCGTTATTCAGTGACACGCAGGTCATACAATAATAAAGACAACTCATATGGCTCCTGCCGGTTGTCAAGTTCATCGACATGCAAGTCGTGATTCCCTATTACAAAAACATGATCAATCTCATACATCACATATATCATTCATCACATCTTCGTTCTTGGCCATACCACGTCACAAAACACATGCTGCAAAAACAAGTTAGACGTCCTCTAATTGTTGTTTGCAAGTTTTACGTGGCTTCTATAGGATTTCTAGCAAGAACGTTTCTTACCTACGCCAAAACCACAACGTGATTTTGTCAAATTCTATTTACCCTTCATAAGGACCCTTTTCATCGAATCCGATCCGACTAAAGTAGGAGAGACAGACACCCGCCAGCCACCTTATGCATCTAGTGCATGTCTGTCGGTGGAACCAGTCTCACGTAAGCGTACGTGTAAGGTCGGTCCGGGCCGCTTCATCCCACAATACCGCCGAATCAAGATTGACTAGTAACGGTAAGAAAGTTGAACAAGATCATACGCCCACAACTGCTTTGTGTTCTACTCGTGCCAAGATGCTACGCATAAAACCTAGGCTCAGATGCCACTGTTGGGGAACGTAGCAGAATTCAAAAAATTTCTACGTCTTCACCAAGATCCAACTATGGAGACATCTAGCAACGAGTAACTAAGAGTGCATCTACATACTGTTATGTAGATCGCGTGCGGAAGCTTTCAACGAAGTGGGGATGAAGTAGTCGTACTCTTCACGTTCTTCGTCACCGATGAACTAGCGCCGAACGGACGGCACCTCCGTGTTCAACACACGTACGGTGCAGCAACGTCACCTCCTTCTTGATCCAGCAAGGGGGGAGGAGAAGTCGTCAGAGATCCGGCAGCACGACGGCGTGATGACGGATGCAGTGGAGATCGCAGCAGGGCTTCGCCGGGCGCCCTGCGAAGGAGTTGGGAGGTGTGACGGGAGGGGGAGAGGCGCCAGGGCTTGGGGTGCAGCTGCCCTCTCCCCCCCCACATATATATAGGGGGCCAGGGGGGCGCCAGCCCCCTGCAGATCCAATCTGCAAGGGGGGGCGGCGGCCAGGGAGGAGTCCCCCTCCCCCAAGGCAAGTGGTGGCCCCCCTCCCCCTTAGGGTTTTAACCCTAGGCGCATGGGGAGGTGGGCCACCTTGTGGTGCGCCAGCCCAGAGGGCTGCACACATCCCCTCGCGGCCTAGGGGCCCCACCGGGATGGGTGGCCCCACCCGGTGGACCCCCGGGGCCCCTCCGGTGGTCCCGGGACGCTCCCGGTGACCCCCGAAGATCACCCGTTGGCCGAAACTGGACTTCCCATATATCAATCTTTACCTTCGGACCATTCCGGAACTCCTCGTGACGTCCGGGATCTCATCCGGGACTCCGAACAACTTTCGGGTTTCCACGTGCATTTATCTCTACGACCCTAGCGTTACCGAACCTTAAGTGTGTAGACCCTACGGGTTCGGGAGACACGTAGACATGACCGAGACGACTCTCCGGTCAATAACCAACAGCGGGATCTGGATACCCATGTTGGTTCCCACGTGTTCCTCAATGATCTTCATCGGATGAACCACTGTGTCAAGGATTCACTCAATCCCGTATGTTATTCCCTTTGTCTATCGGTACGGTACTTGCCCGAGATTCGATCGTCGGTATTCCCGATACCTTGTTCAATCTCGTTATGGCAAGTCTCTTTACTCGATCCGTAATTCATCATCCCGTGACTAACTACTTAGTCACATTGAGCTCATGATGATGACTTACTGAGTGGGCCCAGAGGTACCTCTCCGTCATACGGAGTGACAACATCCCAGTCTCGGTTCGTACCAACTCAACAGACACTTTCGGAGATACCCGATGCGTACCTTTATAGCCACCCAGTTACGTTGTGACGGTTGGCACACCCAAAGCACTCCTACGGTATCCGGGAGTTGTACAACCTCATGGTCTAAGGAATAAATACTTGACCGAAAAGCTTATGCATTACGAACTATACGATCTCGTGTTATGCTCAAGTTTGGGTCTTGTCCATCACATCATTCTCCTAATGATGTGATCCCGTTATCACCGACATCTCATGTCCATGGTCAGGAAACCGTGACCATCTGTTGATCAACGAGCTGGCTACTAGAGGCCTACCAGGGACTCATTATGATCTATGTATTCACACATGTATCGCTGTTTCCGTACAATACAATTCAAGCATGAATAACAGACAATTATCATGAACAAGGAGATATAATAATAATGCTTTTATTATTGCCTCTAGGGCATATCTCCAACAGCAGCCCCGCGAGGAGGCGGCGGCCGGCAGCGGCCACGGAGGCGGAGGCGGCGAGGAGGAGACGGCGGCGGCCCTAGGAGGCGGCGGCGGCCCTTGGGGGCGGCGGCGGCCCTAGGGGCAGCGGCTCCTTGGCCCCCCTTCTTCCTTGTGGATAGTGCTGCAATGGTGCTGGTCCTCCCCTCCAAGACGGTGGCTCGGGAGGAGGAAAATTCGTGGCCCTTGGTGACCTAGGTTTCCTCTCTTTATATAGACTCTCGGATTCCCATCATCAGATTTTGGGCCTCAGTAAAACGGGCTTTACTCGGCCGTCCGGACTCCGATTCGGATAAATTTTATATCCAGAAGCATCGCCTCGAAATTCCCCACTACTTTCGCAACTAGAATTTTTTCGTTTGACGTCGTCTTCAGGCCGGAACGTGACCATCTTTAAAAAACGTTCTCAGACAGATTTCAGGAAAGTCAGAGTCCTACTCCAATACGACTCCTTTTGCGTTTTTGTCAATTTCCAAGTAATTCCTACACAATAAAGTGTAAAACAAGAACATTGTGCACTTTTGCAACCATTAGTAGGTAAGTCCAAATATGATCAAAAGTGTATGGAAGTGCATAAATATCATAGCAATATCACACAAAAAGGGCATGGAGCAAGCAGAAATTATAGATACGTTTTGGACGTATCAACATCCCCAAGCTTAATTCCTGCTCGTCCTCGAGTAGGTCAATGATAACAAGCATAATTTCTGTGGTGACATGCTATTAACCATATAAGAACTTTTCACAGTCACATGACAAGTGCTTACTGAGACAATGAATCTGTAGTAATTAAGTTGCCTCATGAGAAAATCACAAAGAACTGAAAGTTTTACAATATGATACTGAAACACTCAATAGATTTGTAGTGAGCATGGTGTGCAAATATGACAAAGTGATATCTCGCTTGCCCCCTTTAGTGAAGGAAAACATAAATGCAGGGGCACCTCTAAGGTTTAAGTGACGACTAGATACAATGATTTCAGAATAAACGATATCATAATCATGCAAAAGACAATGGTACTTTGGGACAATGCACATTACACTCAGAATGACAATCATGCTCTAAATAGTTGGTGCTTTAAAGAAGGTGGAGACTCTCGAACCGTGGGTTTTGTTGGCAAGGTTGAAAACCCGTGGTCGGAAACAAAGACAAAACATGTACCAGAGCTCTTGGTTTTAAAAACAGAGGTAATAATTATTTTTTTAGATTATGCATATTTCGTTAACGAATGCTAGCAGATAACTCAATTACTTCTCGAGTTGGACAAGTTTCGAGGAACGGCTCCCGAATGAGGACGATCACATCCTCTTAATCTCCTTTGTTTATCACTGCCAAAGTTTTCTGATTTCTCATGAACAAAGCGTGAAGGAGGGTTTGTTTGTTTGTATATTTTTTAATGAGTCGGGCGCACTCTATGCCAGTTCCTTCTCGTATTATGGGTTTGCACATTAGACATGCAATCCTGGGGTGAAGCTTGTCCAACTTAAAAAGATCATGAATTAACTACTACTTCCTCATGAGCTAAAACAGAGGCACAAAAGATAAATGTTTTTTTGAATAATTTCGAGATGGCACATGAAAGTCTTCATTAGGAATGGCAGGTAAATACCATGTATAGGAATGTATGGTGGACTCATATGGCATAACTGGTTTAAAGGATTTTGGATGCACAAGCAGTCAGTCCGCTTAGTACAGGCGAAGGTTAGCAAAAGACTGGGAGCGACCAACTAAAAGAGCAATGACGGTCATAATCATGCAAAGCGACAAAGCAACATTGAATCGGGCATGGAAGTTATATCGCTACTCAGAAATTAAAGATCATCAAGGCTTGATAGACTTTCTTTACAGTCTTAAATATGCGTGAGCATATGCCAAGTCAATCAAAATAAATTCTTGGAGGAAGATATCACTAAACCATACCACATCATAGGCAAACAAATCATGTTGGTACTTCAATAACACATTAAGAACCCCCCAGCTATTTGAGACTAACCATAAGAAAACATGAACTACTAAGCACCATTATGCACATAGCATTTTTATCATAGACATATCAACCAGTGCAACAGAAGCCAACTCTCTTAACAAGATAAGCATGATAAATCAAGAGAGTTTCAGCAACCAACTAAACAAAAGCTCTTAAAAAGATACGCATGAAAACTAAGAGCTAAGCATGACAGTAGCTATTGAAAGACAAAGAACACACACAGCAAAGATAGACATGAAAATTCTATGTTGTGTTCTAGGTTGAAGTGGAGCGTGTTTCTCTCCCACACAAAGAAAGATGGGTTCCAACTCGTTATGAACAGCAAGCAAAGCTAAAGAAAACTAAAAATAAAACTAAAAGCAAGACGCTCCAAGCATAGCACATAACACATGAAATGATAAAAATATAGTGGAACGAAAGACGAACTGATAATTGTTGATGGAGAAGGGGATGCACGGGGGCATCCCCAAGCTTAGACGCTTGAGTCTTCTTGAATATTTCTTGGGGGTGCACGGGGGCATCCCCAAGCTTGAGCGTTTGACACTCCTGAATCTTTTTATCATCTTCCCTCGCACACTTGAAAACTCCCTTCATACATAACTCATCATAATCTGATTAGCGAGGTTAGTACCCATAATAAAATAATTTTTCCTTGCTGGAAATAAGGATATTCTTGAAGGTCTACTGTTTCTCAAGATTGCCAAAAGGTTTTTGCAAAGAAAAAGCAAGCTCAAGGTTTGCAAAATGAAGGAAAGGCAAAACAGGACAGAATCTGTGAAAAACAGAACAGCAGGTAGTAAATGATTTTTTCGGGGCACTTCTGCAACTCTAATCAAAAAACTCAGAACAGACGCCCGAAAGACAATTATATAGAGCACGCTGTCGAAAAAATTCGGACCAAAAAGATGATCTGGTGATTATATACGAATTTTTCTATCCAAGGACAGAATGTGTTTCCTGGACAGCACGTGACAACTTTTGAACTTTCTTGCAATCAGAGGCTACACTTGGCACAAAATTGAAAAGTAAAGATACAATGATGATGCTACTGTAGTAACAACATCAAGACACAACAAAAGCAAAATAAAATTTTATTCATTGTGGGCTGCCTCCCAAAAGCGCTTTCTTTTATGCCTTTAAGCTAGGCATAAGACTTTAATGATGCTCTCGTAGGAATAAGAGTTGAAGAACAAAAGAGAGCATCAAGAAGCAAATACCAAACACATTTAAGCCTAACATGCTTCCTATGCATAGGAATATTGCAATAGAATAATTCATTGAAGCACAAAGCAACTAGCATAGGAAGGCAAAACAAGCATAACTTCAAAATATTCACCATAAAGAGAGGAAACTTCTTATTATTAAGATATTTAGAACCAAGTCTCCCTCTCTCATTATAAATTTCAGTGGCATCATGGATGAACTCAACAATATAAGCATCACATAAAGCATTGTTACCATGATCCACATGCAAAAAGGTACTCCCACTCTCCACATAAGCATAATCTTTCTCATTGGTAATAGTGGGAGTAGGACTATCATAAACAACTTGAACACTATAGATTAATTGTATATTAGGAGGGTGGTGTTCAACAAGGGAGTAATTCCCTCCATGATTATGACAAGTTTCATAAGGATAATTTCTCCTTATGTCATAGGTACCTTTATAATCACTATAGATTGGAGTTATAACATCATCATGGTAGAGAAGAGCATTATCATTGCTAGCAACTATATTTGTAAACATGTTGTCTTTATTCTTACTAGCAAGAGAATTATCAATTATCACATCACTAGTGGGTAAAGGATTTGCAATCCTATCATCCCCAAGCTTAGAGCTTCCCATATCTTCACTTTCAGAGTTGGTACCAAAAAGATTTTCAAGATCATAAGTAGCATTATCATCATTTTCACAATCACAATGAGTAACATGCATGTCATAATCAAAATCATCTTCAATAGTACCTACGGACGTATCATCAAGATGATAATTAAGGCAATAAACTTCACATTCTTCTTTAAACTTACAACCGATAGGATAAAAGTTGATGGGAGGAATATGCTCAGGCCAGGTTGATACCCATTCTTCTTCCTTCTTGCTCCTCTTCCTCCTCCTCTTCTTTTTCTTCTTCTTAACCTTAGGAGGGAGTGGTTGGAGATGAAGCTTCTCCACATATCCTGGTTTATCATTAGAAACAATAGGGGAAACTTGGGAGAAACTCTCCTTTTTATTAGCAGAAATATAAGAGACATTTTTATACTTTGGTAAAGTCCCCTCCTTTCTAATCTTACTTATGTAATCATTTTCATGGCAATTAACAACACAATAGAGATGGCAATTTTGCAAAGTGTTTTTTATTCCTATGGCATTAACATCTAGCCAAGAAGTCTTTTCTGATAACTCTTCACACATCAAAAATAACATAAGCTCATCATAAAGATCAGAGGTGATCATGTTATCACACAACCGGTTAACAGTTATGTTTTGAAAGTTCATGCATTGAAAATTAAAGTGACCCTCTATACGGCAAAGTTCACAAGTAAAAGGATAAAGGTCACACAATTCTCTAGCAATTTCATTTAAATCTCTGACCCAAGTGATTGTTCTTTCATGCTTATGCTGCTTACAATACTTCTCTTCTTCAATCGTAGGCCTTTCACGAGGTCTATCCACTCCACAAAAATTAACATGCTTATATAAAACTTCATTTTTAGGAATTGGATCATGCATGTTGCAATCATCACGAACAATTTCATTTTCTTTGCAAGTCTCTTTAAAAGGTTTATGATACTTGATCCAATCCTCCTTAGGCATATTAAGATGTGAAGCAAAAGATTTGAGGAAATCAACAAGGAGTTGAGAATCAAGTCCAAACTTAGCACTAAACTTATTAAAACTTGTAGTTTCAACAAAGGACTTAATGCAATCATACTCATAAATTATACCTGACTCTTTACCTTTGTCGATCTCCCAATCTTCAGTGTTGCGTTGAATTCTTTCAAGGAGTTCCCATTTAGCATCAGTCTTTTCGTTTGTGAAAGAACCCATAGAGGAAGCATCGAGCAAATCTTTATCCTGTCGAGAGAGCCTCGCATAGAAATTAGTAATAATCATATCTTTGGGGAGCCCATGGTTAGGACTTTTTAGCATTAACGTTTTCAGTCTCCCCCAAGCTTGAGCTATGCTCTCTCCGTCATGAGGATAGAAATTATAAACATAATTCCTATTCTTATGGACTTCATGAAGAGGATAAAACTTAGTATAGAAGAGAGACATAAGCTCTTGCCAATCAAGCAAGTGCGAGTTATCGAGAAGCTTATACCAATCTGAAGCCTTATCTATAAGTGATACGGTGAACAATTTCCTCATGACAAACTCCCTTGATACACCTGCAAGATTAAATAATGAACATAATTGTGACAGATATAGCAAGTGTTCACCGGGATGTCTGTCTCCTGCATAACGATTAGCCAAGACATAATCGATAATACCAGCTGGTATTTTATAGGGCACAATTTCAGTAGGGGGAGGAGCAACCACCATAGGTGTGGGGCATCTTCCCGCAAGCAACGATCCAATAGCAAGGTTGTCCATAAACATAACTAGTGAAATAAAAACAAGAAACAAAAAGATTTAATTGCAAGATCTAAAGATATACCTTCAAGCGCTCACCTCCCCGGCAACGGCGCCAGAAATAGCTTGATGTCTACACACGCTTCTACTCTTGTAGACTATGTTGGGCCTCCAAGCGCAGAGGTTTGTAGGACAGCAGCAATTTCCCTCAAGTGGATGACCTAAGGTTTATCGAACTCAGGGAAGTAGAGGTTGAAGATGGTCTCTCTCAAGCAACCCTGCAACTAAGATACAAGAAGTCTCTTGTGTCCCCAACACACCTAATACAACTAGGAGTTGTATAAGTGCACTAGTTCGGCGATAAGATGTTAAATGGCAAGTGATATGGATGGCAAAACAAAGTAATATAAATCTGTAATAAAAAGTGCAGCAAGCAAACAAGTGGTAAACGTGAGCACAAATGGTATTGCAATGGTGGAAACAAGGCCTAGGGATCATACTTTCACTAGTGGAAACTCCCAACAACATTAACATAATCGAATCACATGATATTTCTCATAAAACATGCAATGGAGACGCACCCGGAGGTCATTCCTTCGTGGTCAAGAGAGGACGAGAATTATGTAGGGCTACAAAAGCACACCTCAAAGTTCGTAGTTCTCAATCTAAGGATTTCCCAATGTCACCGCGGCCATCCAAAGAGAGTCCCACAATCACCATAACATATCTAAAGGATAGTCAAAGACAAGCACCAAGAGACTCTCAATCTTCAATCAACACACAAGAGAGGAAATCACTCATGAAAATATTTTTCTAATCCATGTCTAATATACCGTTGTCACCTTGGTCTCGGGGATTATACTAGATAAAGACAAGTGAGTACATCAATCCAATACATAGAGGAAGGGGAAATATCATGGGATCACCCTAGATTAACATAGCCTATGATCACAATGAAGATCACATCATGGGAGAGAGAGATAACCACATAGCTACACGTACGAGCCCTCGGCACCGGAGGAAACTACTCACGCATGGACATGGTGAGGAGGAGGTTGATGATGGTGTTGATGGAGAGGTGCAGCCCCGCGAGGAGGCGGCGGCCGGCAGCGGCCACGGAGGCGGCGGCGGCGAGGAGGAGACGGCGGCGGCCCTAGGGGGCGGCGGCGGCCCTTGGGGGCGGCGGCGGCCCTAGGGGCAGCGGCTCCTTGGCCCCCCTTCTTCCTTGTGGATGGTGCTGCAATGGTGCGGGTCCTCCCCTCCAAGACGGTGGCTCGGGAGGAGGAAAATTCGTGGCCCTTGGTGACCTAGGTTTCCTCTCTTTATATAGACTCTCGGATTCCCGTCATCTGATTTTGAGCCTCAGTTAAACGGGCTTTACTCGGCCGTCCGGACTCCGATTTGGATGAATTTTATATCCAGAAGCATCGCCTCGAAATTCCCCACTACTTTCGCAACTAGACTTTTTTCGTTTGACGTCGTCTTCGGGCCGGAACGTGACCATCTTTAAAAAATGTTCTCAGACAGATTTCAGGAAAGTCAGAGTTCTACTCCAATACGACTCCTTTTGCGTTTTTGTCAATTTCCAAGTAATTCCTACACAATAAAGTGTAAAACAAGAACATTGTGCACTTTTGCAACCATTAGTAGGTTAGTCCAAATATGATCAAAAGTGTATGGAAGTGCATAAATATCATAGCAATATCACACAAAAAGGGCATGGAGCAAGCAGAAATTATAGACACGTTTTGGACGTATCAGGTGCCATCTTCAAACTGGCCTGATAACTGTTGTTGTATGAGAACTCCGCGTAGGGCAAGTTGTCATCCCAACTAGATCCATAATCTAATGCACAGGCTCTTAGCATATCTTCCAGAATCTGATTGACTCTCTCCGTCTGTCCATCAGTCTGCGGGTGAAATGATGTGCTAAATTCTAGTCTGGTACCCAAGGTTTCATGTAACTGATTCCAGAATTTCGAGGTAAACTGGGTTCCTCTATCTTATACAATACTCCTTGGTACTCCATGCAGACATACAATTCTGGTCATGTATATCTTTGCCAACTTTGCACTGGTATATGTGGTTTTCACAGGAATAAAGTGGGCTACCTTCGTCAATCGGTCTACTACTACCCAGATTGAATCATATCCTGCTTTGGTCCTGGGCAATCCGGTGATAAAATCCATGCCAAGCTTCTCCCACTTCCATTCGGGTATTGGCCTAGGTTGTAACAATCCTACTGGCTTCTGATGTTCTGCCTTCACTCTCTGACACACATCACAAACTGCTACATACTCTGCAATATACTTCTTCATACCGGTCGACCAGAAAATATCCTTCAAATCCAAATACATCTTAGTATTTCCTGGGTGAATCGAGTATGGTGAATCATGGGCCTCCTGTAAAATCAACTTCCTGATCTCCGGGTCATTGGGGACATAGATTCGATCCTCAAACCATAGGGTGTCGTGTTCATCCTCACGAAAACCTTTAGCTTTTCCTTCGCTCATCCTCTCCTTTATAGAGACAACCTCCTTGGCAGCTTTCTGAGCTTCTCTGATTTTATCCATCAGGGTAGACTGGATTTCTAGTGTTGCTACATAGCCTCTCGGAACTATCTCCAAACGTAGTTCTCGTAGGTCCTCGGCTAACTCCTTTGGAAATTCTTCCATCATTAGGGTATTGACATGGCTCTTAAGGCTTAGCGCATCAGCTACTACGTTAGCCTTTCTGGGATGATAATGCAATCTCATGTCATAATCCTTAATGAGTTCCAGCCATCTCCTTTGCCTAAGATTCAGCTCCTTCTGAGTGAATATATACTTCAAACTCTTGTGATCCATATATACTTCACAATGGTTTCCAATGAGAAAATGTCTCCACGTCTTCAATGCATGCACTACGGCTGCTAACTCCAAATCGTGGGTGGCATAGTTCATCTCATGAGGTTTTAGTTGTCGTGAAGCATACGAAGCAACTCTTCCTTCCTGCATAAGAACAGCTCCAAGTCCTCGACGTGAAGCGTCGCAGTACACCTCATAATCCTTATGTTGATCTGGCAGAATCAACACAGGGGATGATACCAACCTTTTCTTCAACTCCTGGAAACTAGTCTCACATTCTTCGGTCCAACAGAACTTGGTGTCCTTCTTCAACAACTCCGTCATTGGCTTTGCAATCTTCGAGAAATTCTCGATAAATCTCCGGTAGTATCCTGCGAGTCCAAGAAAACTCCGAATCTCTCCAACTGTTGTCGGTGCTTCCCAATTGGTCACAGTGTCCACCTTAGCGGTATCTACTGCTATTCCTTCTCCGGATATAACATGTCTAAGGAATCCGACTTCCTTCAACCAAAACTCACATTTGCTAAACTTGGCATATAACTGATGTTCTCTGAGCTTCTCCAATTCCAAACGCAAATGTTCTTCATGCTCCTCTTCATCCTTCGAGAAGATCAAAATATCATCTATGAACACTACGACGAACTTATCCAAATACTCCATAAACACTTTGTTCATCAGGTTCATAAAGTATGCCGGTGCGTTTGTCAGACCAAACGACATAACGGTATACTCGTACAACCCATACCTAGTGGTAAAGGCCGTCTTAGGTATATCTTGCTCTCGGATCTTCAATTGATGGTACCCTGATCGTAGATCGATCTTAGAAAATACCTTAGCTTCTTGCAATCTATCGAACAGATCATTGATCATTGGCAATGGGTACTTGTTCTTGATTGTTACTTCGTTCAATCCACGGTAATCAACAACCATTCTTAACGATCCATCCTTTTTCTCCACTAGAAGTACTGGCGAACCCCAAGGCGAAGAACTTGGGCGTATAAATCCCTTATCCAGTAACTCCTTAATCTGTTTCTTAATTTCCTCCAAATCCTTTGCGGGCATCCTATATGGTCTTTTAGAAATTGGCCCGGTGCCTGGCAAAAGTTCAATCAAAAACTCTATATCTCTATCCGGTGGCATGCCGGGTAACTCCTCTGGAAACACATCCGGATAATCCTTCACTACTGGCACTTCCTCCTGAACAACTCCTGACAAGGAATTTAACCTACTCCTTTTTGACTCATGCCGGGATACATACTTGATCCTTCTTCCTTCCGGCGTAGTAAGCAAAATGGTCTTACTAGCACATTCAATATTCCCTTCATACTTAGATAACCAATCCATGACTAATATCACATCCAGTCCTTGAGATTCCAATACTATTAGGTCCGAAGGGAATATGTAATTACCAATCCTTAAGGGCAACTGATCACACCATGACTTAGCCATATACTCTGCTCCTGGTGAGGTTACTAACATGGGCGATCTAAGGGCTTGGGTCGGCAGCTTATACTTATCCACGAATCCCCTTGAAATGTATGAATGCAATGCACCAGTATCGAAAAGAACGAGTGCAGTAAAGGACTTAACTAAGAACTTACCTATAACTGCATCTGGTTGCTCTTCTACTTCCTCCATAGTCACGTGGTTCACTTGTCCTTTGTTGAACGGGTTGGGCTTCTTCCCGGCGCTTCCATTGCCATTCCCATTCTTAACTTCTAGGCATTCATTGGCATAATGTCCAGTCTTCCCGCACTTGTAACAAGTGACATGGCTAAAATCCCTCTTGGTGGGTGTGGATGGTGTAGGGCGGTTCTGGTTTCCATTGGCTCCATTCCCATTTCCATTCTTGGTGCCATTGTGATTGTGCGAGCTACTTCCTCCATGGGTATGCTGAAACTGTCATACCGCTTTAGGGGTAAAGCGAGGCTTCTGCTGAGCTCCAGAGTTATACTTTCCTTGCCCATACTTCCTCTTGCGACTCTCAATCTGTTGATGCTTCCTTTCAATCATCAGGGCACGGTCAACCAACTCCTGGTAGTTATTGAAAGTTGCCACCATCAACTGTACACTCATCTCATCATTCAGCCCTTCCATGAATCTCTCCTGCTTCTTGGCATCTGTGGCCACATCATCTGGGGCATAACGAGATAGGGTACTAAACTCATCCACGTAGTGGGCCACAGTACGGTTCCCTTGGCGCAAGTTGCGGAACTCCTGCTTCTTCATACTCATGGCTCCAGTTGAGACATGGGCGATACGAAAAGCTTGCTGAAACTGATCCCAAGTGACATTGGCTACGGGGTAAGTGGCTGTGTAATTCTCCCACCATGTTGCGGCTGGTCCAGACGACTGGTGTGCGGCAAATCGCACCTTCTCAGCATCCGAGCAATTGGCGGTGGTCAAATCCCTTCCAATCTTGCGTAGCCAGTCATCAGCCACAATTGGTTCGATGCTGCTAGCAAACACGGGTGGTTGCAACCTTAAGAAACGTGTCAGGTTGTCCACGGGTGGTGGTGGTGGAGGGTTGTTGTTGTTGTTGTTGTTCTGGTTGTTCTGAGTGTTCTGGACAAGAAGTTGCATCAGGGTGTTCTGCTGCTGGATCAACTGAGTGAGCTCAGGGGGAAACTCGAATTCACGTCTTGGAGGCATCTGATGGGTGTAGAGGGAAGAGATTAGAATAGAAAAGAGGTCTAAGGGAAAATCACTACCCATATGCACATGAGACAAACACGCAATCATATTACACCAATCAATTTCAAACAAGGTCTTACAAATCTAACGATCGTTACAAAGGTGTTCTAAAACTAATACTTGGTGGTAAACTACTAGTCACAGGGTGGTCTTCTAGAAATATTGATCGGCAGAGGATTCCATAATATCTGCTCCAGCTTCATCTTCATAGTCTTCATCCTTGCTATCCTCAGCTTCCGAATCCGTGTCATCTATAATGATATAGTCCTCCGGTGGAATCTCCTTGGGTTCTTCTTCCTCGTCTTCTTCTCCCATGAGTATCCCTAACTTCCGGGTCAAATCATCATTCTTCTCCAATAGTATCTTCATCTCCTCCTCATATCCGTCGCGTGTAGACTTGAGTTCTTCCTTTAGCTCCAAATTCCTATTTAGGGCCTTCTTCAATTCTATCATCCCAGCACACATCTGGTGCTCCTGGCGACGAATGTGGTGGTTCAACTCATGGATGAATGCTGCAATGGACATACCCTTCCGAGTGCTGTTCATATCCCAATTCTCATCTCGGCGTCCACAAATCTGGTAGATGGTGTCCTTTCGCTCCTGCTTGTAGACTTCTCCAATCCTTCCCATAGCAATGTGGGCTGCCATACTCCTTCCTAGGCTCCATGTAGGTGCATTAAAGGAAAATGCTATGAGTGAGGTGACGGGTGCGAACGTTTTCCTGGAACTTGAGCTTGAATCAACCAACGCTCCTCCTCAGGTAGAGTGGCATTGTAGGTTCCAGTGAAACTTGGTAATCCAATGTTGAGATATCTTGTGACTTCCTTCAGGTGTCGTCCAAAGGGTGTTTCTTCATCCGGTTGCATGAACTTGTGCTTTGCTTCCACCATCCTAAAGAGTAGAAAATATGAGGAGTCAGAAAAGAGAAGAGTGAATAGTGCTCTAGGGCTTGTCTTAGTGGTCGTGTCCTATAGTCAGCGTGTGCTCTGATACCATCTTGTAGCGACCAGACCTCAAACAGTATGATCTCTGTGCATCAGTGTCATCCCTGGATCAGTAATGCTGACACGCACAGTACTTGAAGGATTTATAACAAAGTAACAATCACACACTTATTACATCGATAGTCCAACGATGAATTTATTACAAATAATATGGCTGAAGGCCATCTAACACGATAACAGCGGAAGGCTTGGAAGATAAGTGAGTCCATCAACTCCAGCGGCATCACTGAGTATAGAACCACGACCTAAAAGGGCATCTTACTCGTCGTCTGAAAAGTCTGCAACATGAAACGTTGCAGCCCGAAAACGGGTCAGCACATGGAATATGCTCGCAAGGTAACACAAGAGATGCAATGAAAGTAAAGCTATACTATATGCAATATGGCTGGTGGAAAGGCTCTATGGTTAAGTTTTTGCGTAAAGCCAATTTTTCCCTACTTCAAAGGAATGCATTTTAATTAACTATCATGGTAGTTGAAACATCGTTGAGAAGATAGACATCCTCTCAACCCCAATTAAAGTTCGTCATTAAACTCAACAAAATTAAATTAAAGTAACATGTTGAGATGCACATGAAAATCCAAATACTAGATACTCAAGACGTCCATAACCGGGGACACGGCTAATCATGATCAGTTTGTACACTCTGTAGAGGTTTGTGCACTTTTCCCACAAGACTCGATCGCCTCCGTTTGGTTTCTCGCACTGCATGGTGTTTGAGAAACGGATGACCGAGACATAGTTTTTCAGAAGCGCTAGCACCTTACGATCGGGCAGACCGTACCAACCTACATCCCCTACATCTGCTAGTCCACCACTGTAAGAGTTCGCACAACTTACTCATACTATGCTAGAGCCCATAATAGCATTGTGGTTGCACACGGAAGTTTCTAGTATGAATAATCTCATGATCCCTTTGAGCCTGGGTGGCGGTCCAAAAGAAAAACAAGCAAATCCTGGAATACCCAGATGCCTCAATCCACCCAGATGTGAATTAATGTTGCCACCTTAAGTTGAACCATTAATTAACAAACTCACATCTGTCATGGATTTCACTCACCCAATCCACGTCTACGAGCATAGCATGTCCTAATAGCAAACGTATAAGTAACTCCCAAGGGTTTGAATGTAATGCAGGTAATAGGTACTACCTCAATCTACTTCCCAATCCCACAAGTTAATTGATCCTACTCATGCAATGTGTGAGGGTTTGACTAATGCAATGAAAACTGGGTAATTGGAAAGTATGATCAAAGTGTTACTTGCCTTGCTGATGATCCGCAAAACCTAGAGACTCAAAGTAGCAAGCGGCGCACTCCGGGTACTCTATCGCAATCAAACAAACAATCATACAATAAGTACTTAACTAATGCACGGATAAAACTCAAATCTTTACCTAATAATAAAGAAAGTTGGGTTTCAGCCCGTCCGTCATGCCACTTTGCAAAAAAGCCCCTCCGTTTTCTATAAATTAACCCGCACTACACGTTTAAGTCATACCGAACCATTTTTTGGCATTTTCGCATAAAACCCCCTCAGGTTTCATGTAATCAACCTGCCATCCATACTTAAGTCAGCCAAATCGTTTTTTTTGTTTTAACAGAAAAACCCCTAACGTTTTGGTTAATTAATCTGCAGTTTATCTAAAACAAAAATATCCTTATCTTTTAAACCGTAACTCCGATTTTAACATATTATATATGAAATTTGATTAGTAAAATGTGTAGAATCTAAATAAACTGTTACTTCTAGCTGTTAAATATTTCTAAACTATTAATTTGGGTGCAAACTTAATCTATAGTGCACGGTCCGTTTTTCTTTCGCACTGGTGGCGATCCAAATTGCAAATAAACACACATTAAAACCAGATTGAGAGGAAAAAAATTGATAACCACGCACACACAACTCTGAAAAACCTCACGGAAAAAAATAACATTTTTCTCATCTTATTCTGAGTGATTGTGTGCGTGCGAGCGCGCGTACGTGTGTGTGAGAGAGAGACGCCTTAGGACTGACCATATTCAAATACGTTTGAGACCACCATCGGGAACACAAATGTGATGCCATTTTAAAATAAAGAACATCTACCTACCAGGGTCTCGAGTCGTGGTTATTGGGTTAAGAACGTGTGTTTTTTCTATCCCGTTGCAACGCACGGGCTCTTTTGCTAGTAAGAGATCTAACCAGAAAGTTCAACTTAAGAACTCCGGTTTGCAAAAAGAATTAACTCGAAAGAAGCAACGAAACTCAAACTGCAAAACAAACGAGCTCCGAATTACTAGTTGGCCTAAAGTCAAATTTTATAGTAGCCAAAAATTTGTTCCAGTTGATCTAACATAAAGAGGGCTTCGAGACTAAGATCTGGGATTTTGAATCACCTGATTCCGACTCTCGAGCGAAAAGAAAAACGCGAAACAAGATCAGGGCAGGAATCGCGATCGGAATAATCGCGGATAAATACCCCGAAAAAGAAAAACGGACGAAGAGGCTAACGAACGAATGTTCGCTGTCTGCGGTTAACTAACGAAACCGTTCGTTAAAACGAACGTACGGACGAACGTCCGCTAAATAGCTAAACCGAAAAAAAAACGAACCGATCTAATCTAATAATAAAAAAACGAATCTACGGGTTTATTTTCTAAACCCATCGGTTAAACGAAAAAAAAACTACCTCCTCTCTAACAACTCCGGCGGGATTCCGGCGGGCCAGGCGGTGCTCCGGCGGCAGCGGCACGACACGCGGGCGGCGGGGCGGTGCGGCGGCTGGCGGCGGCGCAGCGGCGGGCAGGCGAGGCGGCGACGCGGTGGCGGCGCGGCGGCGGGCTGGCGAGGCGGCGGGGCAGCTGGCTCGGGCGCTAGGGTTTCGACGCTGGCGGGCTGAGCGAAACGGGCCCGCTCTGGCGCTATATAAAGCCCAGAGTCCTGGTCCTTCACGAGTCTAAGTCGGTTTCTGTTTTTTTTTCTAAAAGAGTCCCGGCGCAGAAAAACTAGCGAAAGAAATACCAAACGGACTCCAAAATTCCCGAAATAAATTTTCACCGTCCTCTAATAATATTTAGGACAAAGTGAACATTTTTCCCGGACCTAAATGCAATTTTGAAAAACACATATTTTTCCTATGCAAATAAATCCGCAAATAAATCCAGAAAAAATACAAAAGTGATTTTAACATTTTCCTCCAATATTTATGTTATTTTGGAGAAGTCATATTATCTCCGCTCATATTTTGTTTTTAGTAATATTTTTAGGAGAGAAAAATAATTAGAATCACACTGTCCTCGTACCGGTATTCGAGCGAACCCAAATACGGAAACGGTAGAATCTCCAACTCTCTCCGTAGGTCCTTGAGTTGCTTAGAATTTTCGAGGAAATCCACGAACAAAAATGCAAAAACATGAAATGCAATTATGATCTATGTATAACATTCCAAATTGAAAATTTGGGATGTTACATTTGCACATAATTTATACATAAATTGCACTTTTTATAGCTATGCAAGAACTAACATATACTAGTAGAATTTACATAAAACTAGGTTTCATAGGAGAAATGATTCGTGTCAATGGTGTTACCCTTAAATAAAAGAGAAAGTGAAATAAAAACTTAAAACTAAAATTTTGTCAAGATTAGTACGAAAATTGCACTTTTTATAATATGTAAGAAGAAACATATATTCGTGAAATTTCCATACTCTAATATAACGTATACATGTGGTACTTGTGTGCATATATTTACACACACTCAACATCCAAAAAACACGTAAAAAAACTAAAACACACAAAAAACAGTAAAAGGAAAGAAAAAAGGAAAAGGGGAAACGCATAGAAACATAAATCTAGAATAAAAAAATGCAACAATAATACCCACAAAAGAAAGAATGAATATGTGACATTGGTATTACCATTTAAGAACAAAGAAAATGGGAAAAATAAACCAAAACAAACACTGACAAAATTTGCGTGAAATATACATAAAAATTGTGCTTTTTAAAATATATAAACATATAAAAGTGAAACTTTTGCCAAAACAAAATCTAAGAACAAATGAATGGTGGCACATAATAGTGCATTTTTCACAAAATTACAACTCACACACAAATTATACATTACTTACGTGTATGTATTTTATATTCACCCAACATCTAAACTATACCCATAAAAACCGACTAAAGAACAGAAGTAAAAACACGCGCAAACAGCCTAATAAGAAAACATGTAACAGGCTTCAACCCAAAAAGAAATCGACTTACCCGAAATAGGGGTCAATCAAAAAACGTGCAGCCCAATACAGGACACAGCACACAACGGAAAAAAAACTAGCACGCATCTTGGAGCAGCAATCAATGGTCAGAAAAATCGACTGGCCCAAAATTTAAAACTCAGTCAGCTGACATGTAGCTGAAGTGATGTTTGAAACACGTGGCAACTTTCCTGCTATAGTATGTCTGCTTTTTCTACTGATAAACACTGCCATAACATGACAATTTTTCTATGATAGCATGACAAAATAGTG
The DNA here is from genome assembly GCA_902687465.1 of Secale cereale. Lineage (NCBI taxonomy): Eukaryota > Viridiplantae > Streptophyta > Magnoliopsida > Poales > Poaceae > Secale > Secale cereale. Next base: position 643,644,871 of record LR738713.1, on the reverse strand, counting down.
TTGGGGTGGTAGTGGTGTGCAGGGGATCAGGGCCCTTTACACTCGTTTCCTGGAGCGGTTTTCTTGAGGGTACTCTCTTGGAAGCCACCTAGAGTGCTCACTTGTTCGCTCGGGCAACCTTTCTAAGAGAATGTTCACTCCCTATTACGGCATTTTTCTGGTTAATGAACTTGGCGTATTTATCTTGTAAAAACTCGTGGATTATTTAACTGCTATATGAGCAATAACAATAGTTATGATAGAGTTTTTTTTCTACAAAAAGTTAATACATTTTTCCAGAGCTTCACACAATATACGCTTTTAGCTAGCGCATCATATACACTTTTTAAAAAGCTTTGCTAAATTTTATTAAACAACGACTTTTAATGGAACAATTAGGAAATCATGGAGCACGCCAAGCCTTACATGACGGCCTGTATCAAGAGATAAAGCAAACTTTGCTAAACTATCAACTTCATGATTATTGTTTTTTTAGGGAATGAGTATTGTTCCTTCGTTCATAGGTGAACTTGCATTCTTAAAAAGCCTGTTGCGAGAGCATTGATCTCCATGTGATGGCTCCTTCTCTTGCACTCGATTTATTAGAGATAACCTTCAAGACCGATAGACACTCATAAGCGATGAACAGTCACTAAATAAGCAGCTCTTTAGCTAGTGGTTGGGTTTTTTTATGTGAAACAATTGTAATGAATAGCAATGAAGGATCTTTATTGATGATGATTTTTTTAGGGAAATCTTTATTGATGATGATTATTACAATACATTAGAGGGGAATTGCTAGAGGTTTTTTTTTATGGTAAAGGCCTTTTATTACTCAAAGTCCACAGAGTGTGGGATACAAATATGGTCATGTGGCTGGCCTAACCACACATGACGCCGTGGAAGTAAGGATAATGCATGTTTATCTAACTTGTGAACTTCAACATTAGCATCACGCCTTTCAAAAGTATATTTACAAGTGGGTGGTGATCTTAATCTAATCTCTGTGATGATGACTCCATATTCTCCCTGACTCCCTTTAGCAATGTCTTGTATCACCTGCTTGCAATCGGACGCCACAATGTAGTGATGTTGGTTGAGATCTTCCACCAATGCAACGGCCTCGCGGCATGCAATGGCTTCCAACGTCGATGCATCACAAACTTGTAACACTCCAAATTTTTGAGTTGGTTTTTCTTCCAAACTTTTGGCCTTTTGGAAAGGGGTTTGTTGATCTTCTCTTAAAACCCTTCTAAAATCCCTTCTGACCAAAGTTTGTGTGTTTTCTCAAGCTTGGTTTTTGGCCTTGAAGTTTTTCTCTTGTGTTTGGCTCAAGCACAAGTTGAGTTTCAAAAGTGGTTGTTTGAATTCCCCCCTTCTTGTTTCAAAACCTCTCAAGTTTAACCTTGGACTTATCTCCCTCTCCAACCTTCATCTTGCCATAACCCCAACAGAAATATTTCTCTCCAAGACTCTCTTCACACCTTGGGGCAAGCCTTTCATCAATTCCAGTAAGTTTTAACCTTATTGGGATTTTTCTTCTATTTATTTTTCTCCAAAAACAAATTCTGTCTTTTATGGTGGGCCTTGGTGATTTGCAAAGGAACCACCATGCCTAGCTTGTTGTCTGATTCCAAACCAACTCTACTAGATAGTCTTTAGTACCCACAACCTAGATCCATCTTGTTTCACTGGTCCATAGTTCAAAAATTTCAAATTTCACCTGCTGCAAGTTTGGACCAGATTTGCAAAATTTGGTGAAATTCATATCTATCTTCTTCCAAAAATTCTGTGAAAAATCAGGCAGCCTCTAGATATATCAAGAGGCCACTCCACCAAAAATCAGCTCCAGAAACATTGCACACATACCAGAATCATTTCATCAAACACCTAGCTTACACTGCACTGTCAGCTGTTAACTGAAACTGTCGACAAACAGTTCGTCAGTTTCGTCAGTTTCGTAGCTTCTTCAGGCGCAGCGACAAAACCTCGCCAGTATCTCCTTGGCTCGACGCTGCACTGCAGCTCCTTCTTATCCAGTGCGTCGCACGCTCGCTTGGCCGCTCCTGGGCGTCGGTGGCGCTCTGGCCCGACCACGCCGGCGACTGCCACGGCAACAGCGCCGCCCGTGGTGGCTGACAGAAGCTACCACCGCAGCTCAACGCCGTTTCGCGCCGCCCAAACCACCCCAGCGCTCCGCGTGTCCATCTCCACAGCCAGCGCACGCCTGGCACGCCGTCGCCGTGGCCTGGCGCGCGCAGAACACAGTTTCTGCCGCCGACGTGCCGCGCGGCCATTCCGTCGGGGACAGCCCGTAACTCCCTCTCCCCCGCTGAGTTAGGCACGGGAATGGAACCACTACAGCTCCTAGATGATGCTCAAGCCCCTAACTCCGCCGTCCGACCACTTCAACACCGTAATCGACTCGCCGGACTTATCCACTCACTGCAGCCACCTCGAGCCGCCTATATAAGGCACCCCCGAGCTCGTGCTCGAGCCTGCACATCTCCACTATCTCCCCAGACCACGCCCAGCCTCTGGAAGAGCCTCGAGGGGCCCTTCTTCCCCAACTCCGGCCAACCCCCTCCGCCTCGGGCTCCAGCTCCGTTCACTCCGGTGAGGGCTTCTCCGCCGCCGTGGACTCGAACGTAGCACCCTGGCACCCACCTAGACCTAACCCCCACCTCAATTTCACCCCAGGAACCATCTCCGACGAGGTCCACGACCACCCGAGCCGCCGTCCGCCGGAGACAAGGTCGCCGTTGAGGTGGGGCTCGTCGGCACTCAACTCCACCACCGTTCGACGCGGAAGACCACCGTGAAGCCGTACGTATCTCTCCCATTCCCTAACTCGCCGTGGATCGACGCCGGCGATCACCGCAGCACCGGCGCCGGTGCGGCTCTGTTTCCAGTTTTCAAACCTGACTCGTGGGGCCTCCTGTCAGCCTCACCTCTCCTCCCCCGATCAGTTTTCTGTTAGCGCCTTCGGGCAAAGTACGTTTTCTCCTTTGGTTGACGTACTGCGTACCGGTTCGCTTTGCTGTTTTCTGTTCTAGCCCTTGGAACTTTTCTGTTTCATTACAGATGAGTCCCTGGACAGAAACCTTAATATCTTTTAAACTAAAAGTGATTTTTAGTTGATTCTTTTTCTGTCCACCTTATTTTTCTACCTAGTTTTTTTTCATATTTATGTGGAAATTTTTGGAGCAACTTTATTTGCACGCACGGTATTTATGTTAGTATGTATTTTGTTTGAATACATAGATACCGGAGGCCGTGATGGAGACGCGAATCACACCGAGTTAGGCTCCGACTTTTCAGAACCAGGCAAGCATGTTTGAACCTTTGATATGATGAGTGTGTTGCATGTTTTCTCGAGTAGCTCCTTTCATAAGTATGGTCATATAAGCATTGTGTATGGTTATATTTCATGCAAGTAAGCCTCGGGAGAGTCTCCAAGGATAATGTTTGAACCACCTCGATTATATGGTGATATGATGGGTGGAATGCTGGTATTGTTGGAGCATGCCAGTAGTTGGTTAACTCAGTATCAACGGAGATCATGTCATGATTCCGTTCATCTCCTTTTTCGGTACTATCATAGGTCGTCCGTTGGGATTACGGTCTAGTCAGTGGTAAACCACTTTCCGAGTACACACCAAGTAGAGGGGCCGGGATGAGGGTTCCATGGCCCTGGATTAAAGCCCGTCATCCGGTCAGGGGGCATGGGTGTTTCCGGTTGGGACCGAGAGGGGGGCACCCCTTAGAGCACGCATATATAAATTTGATCCCATGCTATTCGAGGTTGTAGCCTCCCCGTCTTAAAGTTTTCCGTGAATGTCGTCGCGGGTGATTCCGGACGACAGGATGTTAAATGGATGTGTACTGGTTAGTTGGGTTTCTATTAAAACACCATAGACGGGACTAGCCCACGTGGCTAGTAAAACCCGTTGGCTATGAGTTAATAGTACAATCTCTGCAGAGTTAAATTCCTTCAGTAGCCATGTTTATGGCCTAGGGTCAATCTTCATGTCAACCCGGTGACCGTCCCTAGTAAATTCTTGTTGGTAACTAGAATGGTGTTTCCGTCAAGTTCATTTGGTAGATGAACTCACCAACTATTTCTGTATTTGATTCACTGCCAGAAATATATATCATCATTATACTATTGTTCTTTATAAGCCCTTTATGTGATGTCGCTCAAACGTCCGACTGTGGCATTCTTTTCTATTTATAAGCCATTTATGTGATGTCGCTCAGACGTCCGAGTGTGGCATTCTTTTCTTTTTATAAAGCCCTTTATGTGATGTCGCTCAGACGTCCGACTGTGGCATTCTTTTCCTTTTTATAAGCCCTTTATG
>LR738713.1:643607589-643640417 GCA_902687465.1 Secale cereale | reverse complement strand
TTCTTTTCTTTTTATAAAGCCCTTTATGTGATGTTGCTCAGACGTCCGACTGTGGCATTTCTTTTATTTATAAGCCCTTTATGTGATGTCGCTCAGACGTCCGACTGTGGCATTCTTTTATTTACAAAGCCCTTTATGTGATGTCGCTCAAACGTCCGACTGTGGCATTCTTGTTATTTATTTTTGCTATAAGGCCTTTATGCGGCGTCGCTCAGACGCCCGACTGTGGCCTGCTATCATTTAATTATTTCACGAGGCGTCACTCAGACACTCGTTTGTTTTCCTTCTTTTTATCTTATGTATTTCGGGAGGATTACCGCCCGACTTCTATCATTGCTTACAGTACATTAATATTTTATTCCGGTCGCATTTTGCTGGAATACTCATATGCATCATGTTGGCATTTATTATATCTTAAGTCCGAACTGTCTTGCGAGTACATCAAAGTACTCACCTGGCTTGTTGATTTGGCCAGATGTGGACGAAGGCGATCTCATGGATGAGGAATTCGATAGCGAGTCCGACGCTTAGAGGAGTCCGAGTCAGTCTCTTGCGATCCTGGAGTTGATCACTGTTTTATAACCGCTTCCGCCTACCACCAAATAAATTCATCGGGTCTCACTCCGACACTGGATGAACTGTAACATTTTGGAGTCACATCACCCACTTCACTGTGACATATTCCACCACCTTTTATTACGAGTTAGTAGCATGCCACCCTGCCTTGTGTCATGTCCGCCTCTATGTAATATATTGGCGTGCTTGTAATAAAATTGTTGAGCAACCCCCAGCTCAACCTTGTATAATATTCAGTGTACTGGAATTCTCTATCAAGGATTTGTCTGCCAGCAGATAATAATATTCCTCGCTGGTTTAACAAAAAGGTCGGTCTTTCGGTAATGATTTTACTGAAGGACCGGTCCTGACAAAACTCCAGCAATCACGAGGGCTGAACTTCCCAGAAAAGCTCATTGGCTATCTCTGCAAATCGCTACCGCGGAGCCTCCTCTCTATGGTCGAACCCCAGAATCTACATGTATCTTTGCGAAATTTGCCGGGGGTGCCATCGGTGGGAGACCCAAAGATGCCCCACTCATCACCACCCGACCTTGTTTCCTCGGCTTCCTGACTGCCTCAAGATCTTGTATGTAGCGTGTTATAAAGGCCTTTATCGCATGTGGAGTCTGAAATATTGCTTCATGTATTGCCTTTCTTCGGGATGTCCACACAACCCATAATGTCACCGCTGTGAGGGTAAACTGCTCATGCGAAAGTGACCCCATTAGGTTAAAAAGCCAAATCTTAGCTCGGTTCTCACTTGTAGCCACCAAGATACTGCCCAACTCTTCATCAACTAGCGCCCAGGTGCATCTGGAAACAGTGCACTCGAGAAGAGAGTGACGCCGGGAATCAGGGGCGCCGCAAAAACCACAGGAGCTTGCCGTTGACATTTTCTGATGTGCCCTCACATCTTCAGTTGGCAAAGACTGCTTCGATAGCCTCCACAAGAACATACACACTTTTGATGGTACCTCCGTCTTCCACAGGGTCTTCCATGAGCTCGAGTCTGTTTGTGCTATTGAGAAGCCCGAGGAGCCTTCCAACCAGGCTTCTCTCCTTTGCCTCGTCGCCACTAGCATGTTGTAGGCCGAACGCACCGTGAATTGGCCGGTTCTTTCGTGTGCCCAACTCCAGTAGCCCTCCATGGATGTCGTGCATAGAGGGATGCTGAGAACTACCTTTGCGTCAAAGGCCAGAAACGTGGCATCGATCTTTTGCTTATTCCATGAGGCACCGGTGTGGTCTATCAGTTCCGCCACTGTGACCGACGGTATATTTGCACTATAGCCGTTTGGCCTCATCATCTCCGGTCGGGGAAGCCAATTGTCCATCCACATATCGGTGCTCTCTCCATTGCCAATGCGCTTGATTAATCCCAACTTCAGCGTGTCACGTCCTTCCACTAGGGCTCTCCATATCTGGCTTGGATGACTCCCAAGGGAAGCGTCCAAGATAGTGGTATTACGGAAGTAGATGCTCTTCATTATGCGCGCAATGAGTGAATTAGGGTCCTATAGCATGCACCATACCTGTCTAGCTAGCATAGCTAGGTTGAATAGCTCAAAGTCTTTGAAGCCCAATCCTCCCATGCTCTTAGGTTGAGTCATTGCCTTCCATGAGAGCCAATGTGTCTTGCGTTGACCATTCTTACCCCCCCCCCCCTCCACCAAAACTTTCTAATCAACATGTTCAGATGCTCACATAGTCCTCTTGGCAGTTTAAAGCAAGACATGGAATAGACTAGTATCGTTTGTGCCACGGCTTTGACCAGCACCTCCTTGCCCGCAAAAGACATCATCCTTTCAACCCAACCTTGAATCTTGTTCCACAATCTATCCTTCAAATATTTGAAGCACCATTTTTTGAGGCCCCCACGTCTGTGGGCATGCCCAGATATTTCTCACTCAGGGTTTCATTAGGGACATTCAAGATATTTTTTATGTCATTGCGAACAGCGTCAGGGACACCTTTGCTGAAAAATATAGATGATTTGTCAAAGTTTATCCGCTGACCTGTTGCACTGCAGTATATATCCAGCACTTGGTTCACCTCGGTAGCACCCATACTGTTTGCCTTGAAGAACAACAGGCTGTCATTAGCGAATAGGTGGTGGTTAACCGGTGGCGCCGAAGGCGCCACTTGTATCCCTCCTAAGTTGGATGACTCTCTTTGTGATTTTAACAGGCACGACAGGCCTTCTGCTGCTAACAAGAACAAGTATGGAGATATCGGGTCCCCTTGTCAGATTCCTCGTGAAGGACATAACTCCTCAAGTTTCTTTCCATTGAACAGAACTGAAAATTCGACTGTGGTTACCATGCTCATAACAATGTCAACCCACCTTCTAGTGAACCCTAGCTTAAGCATTATCGCTCGAAGGTAGGCCCATTCAACTCTGTCGTAGGCCTTCATCATGTCTAACTTGAGGGCGCATGACTTATGTTTTTTGGCCTTGTTCCTCTTCATGAAATGCAAACACTCATAGGCTGTTATGATGTTGTCGGTAATTAATCTGCCGGGAACAAAAGTTGACTGCACTGGTAAGATAATATCTGGGAGAATTTGTTTGAGTTTGTTGGATATTACCTTGGACGCTATTTTATAGAGCATGTTGCACAAACTGATTGGCCTGAACTGTTTGAGAAGGGTGGGATTTTTCACCTTTAGCATGAGAACCAAGATCGTGTCGTTGATACAAGCTGCTGACTCCGTACCCTCAACGATTTTAAGAACCACACTTGTGACCTCTTCTCCACACACACCTCCCAGCGACGCTGAAAAAAGTGAGCTGGGTATCCATCTGGTCCAGGTGCTTTGGTTGGAAACATTTGAAACAAGGCACACTTCACCTACTCTTGAGTATATGGGGCATTCAGGAGATCATTCATATCGGATGTTACCTTGGTTGGCACTGTCCTCGGCACTCACTCCATATTATGCACCCCCTCGGACGTGTACAAGTTTTTGTAATACGCTGTTGTCATCTCTTCCATCCCAATTCGATCCTCGATGACTTGCCCCTGATCATCATGCAATGCTTTGATTTGGTTTTTACAGCGCCCTCTACTTGCCCTCAAATGGAAAAAGTATGTATTTTTATCACCATGGACTAACCACTCCACCTGCGCTCTTTGGCGGCAAAGCATCTCCTTGCGATGATACGACTCGACCAACCGATCTGCAACCTTTTTCTCTTCTCGTGTGGGTCCGGATCTTCCCGGGGTGGCGCGCAGGCTCTGTAGCTAAACCTTTAGTTGGGCGATCTCTTTCCGTACCGAGCCAAAGTTGTTCCGATCCCAAGACTACAGGTCTCTAGCTAGATCCCCTAGCTTTTCATGCAATGATTTAACTGTCCCCCCGTCTTGCATGCACCACCGGCCAGCCACTTTGTGAAGAGAGATTTGTCTCTCTCCCACATTGTCTCGTATTTAAATGCCCTGGGACCCGCCCTGCACACATGCAGATCACGTAGCGTGAGGAGAATTGGACTGTGATCAGAGCTCGTGACAATCTTGTGGAGCAAAGTTGAAGCTGGTAATACTATAAGCCACTCTGGGTTTTCCAGGCATCTGTCCAACCTTACGCGGGTGAAAGTGCCTCCAGCCACCTTCCTTTCAAACGTCTTGTTTGCGCCCGTATATCCTATATCTGTCAACCCGCAGGTATCAACTGTCTGAGTCCTCCATAGTGACATCATTGAGTATCAGGTCAGCATCTTCATGAGACTAGCTATCAGTGGTATCGTGGTTTGCAGCAGAACGCCCACCTCCTCGCCCTGTCCGGCCGCGACCGTCGCCGCCTCTGGGGATTTTGTTCTCTCCCGGTCCTGTACCAGGGCTTTGGAACCAGGTAGCTTTGATGTCCTTGAGAACGAGCGCTTTTGGAGGGTGAACCCCGTCCCCACATTCTTTGTATAGATGGCCTAGATATCCACATACATCACACCAATCCGGCAATCTCTCATACTTGATTCTGAAGATGACACGTTCAACCGTATCCTTCTTCTTGACCACCAGCGAGACAACGTTTTTCAAAGGTTTGGTCACATCGATTCTCACATGAACCCTTGCAAAGTTGCCTTCCAAATCCTGTGACTTTGGCTCGGCAAATATGAACTCTCCCACCATGGAAGACAGGGCCTTGATCTTGGAGAACTAACCGTCTGGGAGATCATGTATCTGCGGCCATATATCTACCTTTTTGAGTTTGATGGTCGACGGCTTCGTGAAACCATCGTAGGACGCCAGAACTACCGCCTTCCCCTTGAAATTCCATGGTCCATCCTCCATTACTCTCTCCCAGTCGTCGAGGCACGAGAATTGGAGGGAGTATAGGTTTTCCTCTAGCGGCCTGATCTTGACTTCCTGCGCTAGATCCCACGCCACCCTCATGCTTCTATAGAACCAATATTGGCTATAAGCTTTGTCAGTGTGAACCCTAGCGATCGCCATCCAGCGTGTCGCCTCCTGCGGCAATTCACCGTCTTCCACCATGGCGTCCTGCAGATCGTCCTCCTTGAGTCGAAGTTCCTCCATCAGCGCTTCAAGGTCGGAGGTGACCGAACCCGATGCCGATGCAGTCGAAGCCATGTGATGACCCACAAGTGTAGGGGATCTATCGTAGTCCTTTCGATAAGTAAGAGTGTCGAACCCAATGAGGAGCAGAAGGAAATGATAGGCAGTTTTCAGTAAGGTATTTTCTGCAAGCACCAAAATTATAGGTAACAGATAGTTTTGTGATAAGGTAATTGGTAGCAAGTAACAAAAGGTAAAAGTAAATAAGGTGCAGCAAGATGGCCCAATCCTTTTTGTAACAAAGGACAAGCCTGAACAAACTCTTATATGAAGGAAAGCGCTCCCGAGGACACATGGGAATTATCGTCAAGCTAGTTTTCAAAATGATCATCTGATTCACGTTCGGTACTTTGATAATTTGGTATGTGGGTGGACCGATGCTTGGGTGATATCCTTACTTGGACAAGCCTCGCACTTATGATTAACCTCTATTGCAAGCATCCGCAACTACAAAATAAGTATTAAGGTAAACCTAACCATAGCATGAAACAAGTGGATCCAAATCAGCCGCTTACGAAGCAACGCATAAACTAGGGTTTAAGCTTCTGTCACTCTAGCAATCCATCATCTACTTATTACTTCCCAATGCCTTCCTCTAGGCCCAAATAATGGTAAAGTGTCATGTAGTCGACGTTCACATGACAACACTAGAGGAGAGACAACATACATCTCATCAAAATATCGAACGAATACCAAATTCACATGACTACTTATAGCAAGACTTCTCCCATGTCCTCAGGAACAAAAGTAACTGCTCACAAGACATAATATTGTTCATGATCAAAGGGGGTATTAATATGCATAATGGATCTGAACATATGATCTTCCACCAAATAAACCAACTAGCATCAACTACAAGGAGTAATCAACACTACTAGCAACCCACAGGTACCAATATGAGGTTTGGGTACAAAGAGTGGATACAAGAGATGAACTAGGGTTTGAGAGGAGTGGTGCTGGTGAAGATGTTGATGAAGATAGCCCTCCCCAAGATGGGAGAGATGTTGGTGATGATGGCGGTGACGAATTCCCCCTCCCGGAGGGAAGTATCCCGAGCAGAACAGCTCTGCTGGAGCCCTAGATTGGTTTCCGGCAAGGTTCCGCCTCGAGACGGCGGCGTCTGGTCCTGAAAGCCTCCTTATGATTTTTTTCCAGGTCAAAACACCTCATATAGGAGAAGATGGGTATCAGGGGGGCCATCGGGGGGCCCACGAGGCAGGGGGCGCGCCTAGAGGGGGGGGGGTGCCCCCACCCTCGTGGACAAGTGGTGGCCCCCTGGGGATCTTCTTTCGCCAGATATTTTTTATATTTTCTGAAATGGTGTCCTGTGGAGTTTCAGAGCTTTTTGAGTTGTGCAGAATAGGTTTCCAGAGTTTGCCTCTTTTCCAGCCCAGAATTCCAGCTGCCGGCATTCTCTCTCTTCATGTAATCCTTGTAAAATAAGAGAGAAAAGGCATAGGTATTGTGACATAACGTGTAATAACAGCCCATAATGCAATAAATATTAACATATAAGCATGATGCAAAATGGACGTATCAACTCCCCCGAGTTTAGACCTCGCTTGTCCTCAAGCGAAAGCCGATATCAAACAATATGTCCACATGTTTAGAGATAGGGGTGTCGATAAAAATAAAATACGGACATGAGGGCATCATGATCATTCTCATAACAGCAACATATATATATTGTCATATGATTCTTATGCCAAAGTAACAATTCATTCACGATGTCAAGTATGAATCAGAAACTTCATTGAAGACCAACAAACTATGATCTCGATCATTGAAGCAATTGCAATTTATCATAACTTCGGAAAGAGTCAACATAAGAGCTTTTCAGCAAGCCTACATACTCAACTATCATATAGTCTTTCATAATTGCTCACAACCAGAATAACCATCTAGAAAGCAAAAGTGAGTATGTTTGGATAACCTTTCTAGCATTTGATCAGTAAAAGGCAAGGGGTAATGATCTTTCTTAGTAGCTTTATTTAAATTTGTGGAAATCAATTACCATCCTATAACATGTAACAATTCTTTGCGGGGTCAATTCATCTTTATCATTAGGGACAACAGTCATACCTCCCTTCTTAGGGACACAATGGACATGACTTACCCACTGGCTATCAGCAACTGGATAGATAATACCTGCCTCTAGAAGCTTTAGTATTTCCTTCCTTACCAATTCTTTCATCTTAGGATTTAACCGTCATTGATGATCAATAATTGGTTTAGCATTTTCTTCCAATTTTATCTTGTGTTGGCATAAAGTGGGACTGATGCCCTTAAGATAATCCAGAGTATATCCAATAGCAGCACGATGCTTCTTCAGAGTTTTTAATAATTTTCCTCTTCCTTCTCTGAAAGGTTAGCACTAATAATAACATGATATGTCTTCTTTTCATCAAGATAAACATACTTAAGATTATCAGGTAAAGGTATAAGTTCAAACACGGGATCACCCTTGGGTGGAGGAGGATCCCCTAGGTTTTCAACATGCAAGTTATATTTCAATACGGGACCCTGATTAAAGAATATTTCATCTATTTCCCTTCTCTCATTCATATGCATATCATTTTCATGATCTAGCAAATATTGTTCTAACGGATCATTAGGCGGCACAACAATAGAAGCAAGACCAATAATTTCATCCTTACTAGGTAATTCTTTATCAAGGGGTTGTCTACGGAATTTAGCAAAGTCAAAATCATGAGATATATCCCCTAAACCAACAGTAACAATATCTTTCACGCAATCTATCTTAGCATTAACAGTATTCAAGAAGGTTCTACCAAATATAATGGGACAAAAATCATCTTTTGGGGAACCAAAAACAAGAAAATCAGCAGGGTATTTAACTTTCCCACACAAGACTTCAACATCTCTAACAATCCCAATTGGTGAGATAGTGTCTCTATTAGCAAGCTTAATAGTAACATCTATACCTTCTAACTCAACGGGTGCAATATCGTGCATAATTTCATCATATAAGGATATAGGTATTACACTCGCACTAGCACCTACGTCACATAAACCATGATAACAATGACCTCCTATTTTAACAGAGATAACATGCAAGCCTACAACAGGTCTATGTTTATTCCTAGCATCGGGTTTGACTATTCTAGGAGCTTCCTCTTGGAGGTAGATAACATCTCCATCTAAATCTCCAACCAAGAGATCTTTAACCATAGCAACACTAGGTTCAACTTTAATTTTCTCAGAGGGTGTAGGTGTTCTAGTACTACTCTTACGAAACACAGTTGAAGCTTTAGCATGATCCTTTATTCTAACAGGGAAAGGTGGTTTCTCAATATAAGCAGTAGGAGCAATAGGGTCAACATTATAAGTGATAGTCTTTTCTTCAACTTTAATAGGTTCAACTACTTTTACTTCAATGGGAGGATGGTATTTAAACCACTTCTCCTTGGGAAGATCAACATGAGTAGCAAATGATTCACAGAAAGAAGCTACTATCTCAGAGTCAAGTCCATATTTAGTGCTAAACTCACGGAAAACATCGGTATCCATAAAAGGTTTAACACAATCAAACTTAGGGGTCATACCTGACTCCTTACCTTCGTCGAGATCCCAATCTTCAGAGTTGCGTTTAATTCTTTCCAATAAATCCCATTTGAATTTAATAGTCTTCATCATAAAAGAGCCAAAACAAGAAGTATCGAGCATGGAGCGATTATTGAGAGAAAGCCGAGCATAAAATTTTTGAATGATCATTTCTCTTGAGAGATCATGATTGGGGCATGAATATAACATTGACTTAAGCCTCCCCCAAGCTTGAGCGATGCTTTCTCCTTCACGAGGCCAAAATTTTTAGATATAATTACGATCACGATGAACCTCGTGCATAGGGTAGAACTTCTGATGAAATTCCAACTTCACACGATTATAGTTCCATGATCCAATATCATCACATAGCCTAAACCATGTCAATGCATCTCCCTTCAAAGATAAAGGGAAGACCTTCTTGATAACATCATCGGGCATACCTGCAAGCTTAAATAATCCACAAACTTCATCCACATAGATTAGGTGTAAATCGAGATGCAGTGTTCCGTCTCCTATAAAGGGATTATCTAGCAGTTTCTCTATCATACCTGAAGGAATTTCAAAGCAAACATTTTCAGTAAGTGCAGTAGGTTGAGGAGCAACTCTTTGCTCTTCTGGTCGGGGTGAAGATACCCCGAACAAGCCCCTCAAAAGATTATGAGCCATAGTAACAAGTGACAATAAATTTCAGCACACTATATAAATTTTTCCTTACCAAAGGTGCTTCACTCCGCGGCAACGGCGCCAGAAAAGAGTCTTGATGTCCCACAAGTGTAGGGGATCTATCGTAGTCCTTTCGGTAAGTAAGAGTGTCGAACCCAATGAGGAGCAGAAGGAAATGATAGGCATTTTTCAGTAAGGTATTTTCTGCAAGCACTGAAATTATAGGTAACGGATAGTTTTGTGATAAGGTAATTGGTAGCAAGTAACAAAAGGTAAAGGTAAATAAGGTGCAACAAGATGGCCCAATCCATTTTGTAACAAAGGACAAGCCTGAACAAACTCTTATATGAAGGGAAGCGCTCCCGAGGACACATGGGAATTATCGTCAAGCTAGTTTTCATCACGATTATATGATTCACGTTCGGTACTTTGATAATTTGGTATGTGGGTGGACCGGTGCTTGGGTGCTGTCCTTACTTGGACAAGCCTCCCACTTATGATTAACCTCTATTGCAAGCATCCGCAACTACAAAAGAAGTATTAAGGTAAACCTAACCATAACATGAAACAAGTGGATCCAAATCAGCCCCTTACGAAGCAACGCATAAACTAGGGTTTAAGCTTCTGTCACTCTAGCAACCCATCATCTACTTATTACTTCCCAATGCATTCCTCTAGGCCCAAGTAATGGTAAAGTGTCATGTAGTCAACGTTCACATGACACCACTAGAGGAGAGACAACATACATCTCATCAAAATATCGAATGAATACCAAATTCACATGACTACTTATAGCAAGACTTCTCCCATGTCCTCGGGAACAAAAGTAACTACTCACAAGACATAATATTGTTCATGATCAAAGGGGGTATTAATATGCATAATGGATCTGAACATATGATATTCCACCAAATAAACCAACTAGCATCAACTACAAGGAGTAATCAACACTACTAGCAACCCACATGTACCAATCTGAGGTTTGGGTACAAAGAGTGGATACAAGAGATGAACTAGGGTTTGAGAGGAGATGGTGCTTGTGAAGATGTTGATGAAGATAGCCCTCCCCAAGATGGGAGAGTTGTTGGTGATGACGGCGGTGACGAATTCCCCCTCCCGGAGGGAAGTATCCCCGGCAAAACAGCTCTGCCAGAGCCCTAGATTGGTTTCCGCCAAGGTTCCGCCTCGAGACGGAGGCGTCTAGTCCCGAAAGCCTCCTTATGATTTTTTTCCAGGTCAAAACACCTCATATAGGAGAAGATGGGCATTGGGGGGCCATCATGGGGCCCACGAGGCAGGGGGCGCGCCCAGAGGGGGGGGGGGCGCCCCTCACCCTCGTGGACAGGTGGTGGCCCCCCTGGTGATCTTCTTTCGCCAAATATTTTTTATATTTTCTGAAACGGTGTCCTGTGGAGTTTCGGAGCTTTTTGAGTTGTGCAGAATAGGTTTCCAGAGTTTCCCTCTTTTCCAGCCCAGAATTCCAGCTGCCGGCATTCTCCCTCTTCATGTAATCCTTGTAAAATAAGAGAGAAAAGGCATAAGTATTGTTACATAACGTGTAATAACAGCCCATAATGCAATAAATATCAACATATAAGCATGATGCAAAATGGACATATCACCATGATCCTCTCGCTTGCGGTTTTGGGTCCGCGAGCGGTATAGTCCCAAGATCCGTCCCCTCTGCGCGGCCACCGTGTCCAGGGGCGGAGCCAGGATTTGGGTATAGGGGGGGCCAATCGAATAATTTTTTTGTTGGGTGATATATATCTATACTTCTTTACTATTATAGCGTGAATCACAAAACCGGGAAGCAATGTGAACCATCGATAGAAGCTATTGGAGAGTTCAAATCATTGTGATTCGCAGCTATAGTATCTGCTACAATGCAACGAAGATACTATAGTTTTCTATAGAAAGATTGATATGCTTGATGTTGCAAGAAAATTTCACCTGCTCAACCTATCTGCGCGGGCAACTATTCTAGTGAGGCACAGGGAATTGTCAGCCCTTCCATAAGGATGTCAGCGCACTGCACACGCACCAATGGTGACAGGAAGGTTGGGTTCAGCAATGGGTCTGCAAAACTTATCAGCCATCCTAAGTGCATGGTTTCATGGTTTGCATTTACAAACTTTTGACAATGTACTAGTAATTGTAATTGTATTAGTTCATCTAGACTCTCTACAATTTTCGATAAGATCGACAACACTTTAATCACACACTAAAAGATTATATTTCGTTAAAAAATATCAATGATATTAGTAATTTCGTTGGAAGAAAACTTAGCACCGCAAATCTACCAATTAAAAGAATAAATTATAAATTGAACGAATATTTTTGATGCATATAAGATGGGAAGTGATAGGGATTAATTAAAATAGTGCTAACCTTGGGGTAGTGAGCGGGAGCTCAGGAAAATCGATGGTTGTAGCCTTGCAACACCAGTGTCCCATGATTCAATCTGAATGGAATCTGATCGAGGGAACAGATAAGGCTGGATCCCGCCGCCGCCGAATGAGCGGAGGCAAGCGGACGTTAGGGCATGGAACGGCAGCAACTAACTTCCTGGACACAAATCACACGTATAGGCCAATTTCGGTAGAACACAACGCACAGGGCAGGAGATTATGGGCTTTTCACTTGGGCCTTTTTCCCTTTTCTAGTACTCACGTTGAGAGATAGCCAGATGAGGGGGGCCGAATACATGTGTACATGTTTTTTTATAGCTAATTGATACTAGTTGTTTGATGTTTCCACTAGCCACGTCTCAACGACGCAGCAAGCCCCTGCGAGGAGAAGCGGTAGGGGAGATCGGTCTCTACGGTGATGGCGACGCCGTCACCGAAAGGAGAGAGAAACACTAACGAGAGGGAATGGTACACAGGGCGCTTGTGCGGGAATTGCTAGAGGTTGCGTAATCACTAATTGTGGAGTACTCGTTGAAAAGATCACCCCAAACTCCCATGTTGCGACAAGTGACGCGCTGCATGTGCGCCACTTGTCGTAACCGGAGCGTTTCCCCTTTTTCGTAGACCTGTTTATTCAAAACATTTTATCTCTTAAACCGTGCGTCCAAATCTTGAACCGTTTTCACTGTTGAATTCCTCGCGTCGAGATCTTCCAAACTAGATCCCATGTTGATAGGTTTTGACGAAAAAAATCACGAAAAAAACCGGACAAAAAAACCGAACCGGGCGCACTGGTTTTTTCCCTTTCCGAAAGAGGCACGGCCGTGACTCTCGCAAAAGCACAACCGTGCCTCTCGCTGAAGCAAAACCGTGACTCGCGAAAGAAAAAACCAGAAAACAAGTTTTTTTCCCTTTCCGAAAAAGGCACGACCGTGACTCTCGCGAAAGCACAACCGTACCTCTTGCGGAAGCAAAACCGTGACTCTTGCGAAAGAAAAAAACAGAAAACATGTTTTTTTTCCTTTCCAAGAGGCACGGCTGTGACTCTCGCGAAAGCACAACCGTGCCTCTCGCGGAAGCAAAACCGTGACTGTCACGAAAAAAATATAGAAAAAGCGTTTTTTCCCTTTCCGAAAGAGGCACGGCCGTGACTCTTGCGAAAGCACAACCGTGCCTCTCGCAGAAGCAAAACCGTTGAAAGATCGTGGATGTCGCCTAGAGGGGGGGGTGAATAGGCGCTTTAAAATAATTACGGTTTCGGCTTGAACAAATGCGGAATAAACTTAGCGGTTAATTTGTCAAGCACAAAACCTACAACAACTAGGCTCACCTATGTGCACCAACAACTTATGCTAAGCAAGATAAACAACTAGGTGATAGCAAGATATATGACAAGAAACAATATGGCTATCACAAAGTATAGTGCATAAGTAAAGGGCTCGGGTAAGAGATAACCGAGGCACGCGGAGACGACGATGTATCCCGAAGTTCACACCCTTGCGGATGCTAATCTCCGTTTGGAGCGGTGTGGAGGCACAATGCTCCCCAAGAAGCCACTAGGGCCACCGTAATCTCCTCACGCCCTCGCACAATGCAAGATGTCGTGATTCCACTAAGGGACCCTTGAGGGCGGTCACCGAACCCGTACAAATGGCAACCCTTGGGGGCGGTCACCGAACCCGTACAAAATGCTCGGGGCGATCTCCACAACCTAATTGGAGACCCCGACGCTTGCCCGGAGCTTTGCACCACAATGATTGAGCTCCGAACACCACAAGATTGGGGCTATCTCCCCAACGACACCACGAAGCTTCACCACAATGGAATATGGCTTCGAGGTGACCACAACCGTCTAGGGCACCCAAGCACCCAAGAGGAACAAGCTCAAGGGTACCAAGCACCCAAGAGTAATAAGCTTCTCAACTTGTAATTTCCACGTATCACCGTGGAGAACTCAAACCGATGCACCAAATGCAATGGCAAGGGCACACGGAGTGCCCAAGTCCTTCTCTCCCAAATCCCACCAAAGCAACTAATGCTAGGGAGGGAAATGAGAGGAAGAACAAGAAGGAGAACACCAAGAACTCCAAGATCAAGATCCAAGGGGTTCCCCTCACCTAGAGGAGAAAGTGATTGGTGGAAATGTGGATCTAGATCTCCTCTCTCTTCTCCCCCAAAAACTAGCAAGAATCCATGGAGGGATTGAGAGATAGCAAGCTCTAAGAAGGTCAACAATGGGGGAAGAACACGAGCTCAAAGGATTGGGTTCATTGGGGAAGAAGAGCCCCTTTTATAGGTGGGGAAAAATCCAACCGTTATGCTCACAGCCCGCACAGAGCGGTACTACCGCTCCAGGAGCGGTACTACCGCTAGGGCAGTAGAACCCCTTTGAAAAACAACAGCGAGGAGGCAAAAAGGCCAGAAAAACCGTCGGAGCGGTAGTACCGCTTGACCTCACGGTACTACCGCTAGGGGTAGCGGTAGTACTGCTAAGGGTAGCGGTACTACTGCTTGCGAGCGGTACTAAAAAATTACATCCGTGCCTACCACCGCTGGACTTGTGACGAGTTTTTGGTCCCGAGCGGAAGTAGCCACGGAAGTAGCTGCGGTAGTACTGCTCCAAGCGGTAGTACCGCTCCCGAAAGCGGTAGTACCGCTCCCGAAAGCGGTAGTAAAAAATTACTTCCGCTCCTACGCGCGGTAGTACCGCTGCAGCCTTTTCAGTACACCAAAACGACAATAACTTTTGCATACGGACTCCGAATTCGATGGAACCAAGTTTGTTGGAAAGCTAGCGACAAGGGCTAACACAATATTGATAGAAATATCAATAATAAGCAAGTTAGAAAAGTCCCAAAAGAAAATTGTGAGAACCCTTTCTCGGATAAGACCGATAAAACCTCCAACACCGAAAACATCATAGAAGACACATGTGAACTCCGTTTTCGATGAACTCAAGCTTGTCATCAAGATGACCATAAGCTCTAAGACTACAAAGAGAACCAAACAAGAACCAAGAAACATGATGCAAGGATGCAATGGTTTGAGCTCTCTACTAACGATACGATCAAGCTACCAACTTGAGAGCCCCCCTTGATAGTACGGCAAGCGATCCTATAACCCGGTCTCCCAACTACCACCACGAGACCGGTAAAATAGAAAACCTATCAAGGGCAAACCTTTGCTTTGCACAAAGTCCACTTGAGCTAGATGTAGACGATCTTGACTTCCTCAAGTTGGACCATCTTTCTTGATTGCGTTGTCTCGGTGAAGACTAGTAGATTGCTCCCCCATACTCCTCTATGGGTGAGCCACTCTTTGGCATATCTTCACAAGTACATTGTCACGACAATGGACGGCAAGATTCAAGCACTTGATTTCTTTGTGATGCTCCACTTGAACTTGCACACCGCAACCTAACCCCACAAAGAACTCTCACGAAGAACATGGGTTAGTACACAAAGCGTGATTGACAATGCTTACCATACCATGGGATTGCTTGATCCCTCTCGGTACATCTTCTACACTTTGTGTGTTGATCAACTTGATTCACTCCTTCACTTAGTCTTGATCAACCTTTAATCTTTCCAACTCTCTTCATTTGGATGATGTCTTGAAGGTAAACATGAATGATACACACTCTTCTTCTTCAAGACATGCTTGCAATAAGCTCAACACTCAAAAGACCAATCTTTGGATAATTCCTTAATAGCACCTTGGTCATCACAAACTCTCCTTGAAACCAACAAATGAACTCCAAGAAAAGCCTATGGACAAACTCTTCAAATATAACTCAAGGCAACCATTAGTCCATAGAGATTGTCATCAATTACCAAAACCAAACATGGGGGCACCGCATGTTCTTTCAATCTCCCCCATTTTGGTAATTGATGACAATCACTTTCAAGAGAGTTTATATAAGGAATTATGCATCACAATACCATGCAACAATAATGTATGTGCATGAGATGCAAAAGCTTAGGAACAAACCAAAGCAAGAAGAGCGAAGAGACAACTCTCTAAACTTCCTCACAAAACTCAACTCTCTGAAACTTCTCCCCCATTGGCATCGATTGCCAAAATGGGCGAAAAGCTTAGAAGGTCAATATAAATTGTGTTCCTCCATAAATTATGTATTCCTCAACATAGAGAGTGGAAGGCAATACATATATCCAACTGTAAATACTTGGAGGAAGACAAACTATATTGAGGCCCAAAGATTGCAAAAGAATGATATGCCACAAAGGCATAACAAAGGGAGAAAAACACGCAATCAAGCAATCAAAGGATACCAATTGAATCAAGCTATCAAAAGATACCAATTGACCCAACTAGACCAATGATCCTACATGCCAAATGAATAAAAGATATTATGATAGGAGCAAAGGAGTGTTCTATAGAAACTAGGGAAGCTCCCCATGATTTGTGCACAATTTAGTTTTGTATTTGGATACAACGAGCACAAAGTAGGATCGTCGCTCCCCCAAGATCAATAGAACCTCACGATAGCAACGGAGTGTTCTAAAGACATTAGTGAAGCTCCCCATAATTTTTGCACTCCTTAGAATATTTTCATTAGGATACCAAGTGCACAAAATAGGATCATCACTCCCCCAAGATCAATAGACACTCACACCAAGTGCAAGTGAGCATGAAGGAAACAAAGCCTAGCACTTGCAACAAAAAACTGGTTGAGCAATATATAAAAGAGTCAACTTAAGAGTAGGCTCAACCAAAATGATGTGTGTGAGTCATGGCAAAGCACTTGAGAAGATTAATGTATGGATGAACATTAAGCATCAGTATACTCTTGAATGAATGAGATACACAGTGCAAGGCCTATCATTCCCACACAAAACAGCAAATGGGTTCACAAGCTCACTAATAATCATATAAATAACCTATGCTTGTGACAACCTGTGGTGAAGATATAAAAAGGATAGCTTTGTCATGAGGAGGGATACCAATAGAAATGGCAAAGCCTCATCAAGACAAGCAAGAGAGAATGATCTTCACCACAAAAGAGTGCATCAAGATGAAACGATATAAGATCCGCACTCGAGACACACACCTTCACGGAGCCACCAAAGAAATAAAACAGGAACAAAAAGGTGGACGTGAAAGAAGGGGATATCAAATAGATATGCAACTTCTCAAAAGTGTATAAGATTCTAGGTAGATGAAGATCATGATGATATCAATCCACAAAGAAGGATGTACACACAAAATTGTAGCAAAAAGGAATGAATAAGATATCCCCAAGGAAGTCATAAATATACCAATAAGATATTTGCTTGAAGGCATAGCACATGGCTAGATATGTTCTTATTGTATATAAATGAGTTCCAACCACACGAGCATCAAAGACATCACAACTAGCAACAAGAGATCATTGTTGGGATGCTTTAAGTATCATTAGAAGGAATGACTAACATGCCATGATACAACCTACACAAGGTTGGTGCAAGAAATGTGTGCATGAAGTATATGGTGATACTTGTTACCGAGATACCATTGGAAGGATGTAGTAGATACCAATTGAAGGTAAATAGTAGTTCATTGATCATCCTAGCTTGACTCCAATAAGCACATGGTGACACCACCTTCCTTTTGAATGAGCCGAGCATCCAATGCATCTCCAATTGTTCCTAGAACAACAACGCAAACAAAATGGTACCCAAACTCATTGGGACCAAAGAGTTAGAAACACCAATACATAGGACAAACTCCACAAACACATGTGCATTTATATATGAAAAAGAATTTCATGCACATCTCATCCAAATTGAGACTAGGTGGAGTTTCCCCTATATATTGGGTTAAAGAAAGAAAGCATGCCAAAGAAAATACATGAAGTAAATATGCATGCTCAAGACTTTCAAGAAACGAAACAAAATCAAAAAGAAATACCAAGTGAAAATAGGATACCAAATGGAGAAATCATCACTTGGAAGATATCTATTAGAAGATACATCAAGGAATGAGATATCCATTGATACACGCAAAAGGAAAGATATCGGACTCCCAAAAGAGAGGATGGTTCCAAACAAACCAACCCATATACAAAGTTTCATGATGGCACAAAGTACCAAAAAGAAACGGCTTGCCTTCCATCAACACACACTTGAAATGAATCACAATAAGAGTGTTCTATCGAAAATAGGATAGCTCCCCCAAGAATTGTGCATTATAGAGAATTTGCAGTTGAATACGAAATGCACACGATGGGATCACCACTTTCGCTATATCCATAAAACACTAGACAAGATCAAGAAAACAACAAGATCCACAAGTGGCACGGAAGGGAATGGGAGTTGATGCAATCTTGGAAAGAAATAGGACGAACAAAAGCAAAAGCCAATGTAAAGATGATCAACAATTTCTACCACATATATGATTACCAATTGTCAAGACAAGAAGTATTTGGGAATAATTTCCGGTGATAGATAGCAATGATATCCAACATCATCTTCACACCAAGCACAAGCAAATTGGAACTTGTAGAGCTAACATGCCACCTAGGAACAACATAATTTATAATATCAACACTAGGTGACAATATCTCAAATTTACACATTTTCTAGGCTTGTAATATACACATAGCATATTACTCCCCCATAATGTGATACCAATGAAAAACTTGACAAGATGCAAAAGAGATCCAACACGAGATAATTAATGGAACATTTAGAATTTGAATTTCTCATGAGAAGACATACCACATAGAGACTAGATAATCTTGTAATATCAAAACTAGATGATATTCCTCATCTACACACATATATAGGATTGTGAGGTGCACAAAGCACATCACTCCCCCAAAATGGGATGTTCCATTAATCTCTCACAAGAGCCAACTAAAATACAAACAAGATACACAAAGGCTCAAATCACTACACACACATACATGATGTACAAACCAACATACACATACTTGATTTCTCAAGATAAGCAAATTGGGAGCACAACATATACATGCTCATGCAAGGTACAAAACCATAACATGCTAAGGAGCAAGTAACTTTCAATGTAAACAATTTAAGCACGAGTTACCGCAAGGAGGAACATTGGATATACGGTAGAAAGATAATCCGAATGACTTGGCTTGAGAAAATAAGAATGATGAAGACCCCTCAAATCTTCATAATGTAGCCAAGTCTTCAATGCCCTCCAAAAACACCTATTGATCAAGTTTGAGCTAGTTGGTCCCCAACCAAGTTGGGTCCTAAGAGGTTAGTCACAATAGGCCTTGCTACCCAAATGGTTCTTTTCTTGACACCACTTTGAGTCCCAAGAAACTTGGCAAACACATTGCCAACCTTATCCTTCCCAAGAGAATAGACATCATCAATAATAATTGGGTTGGATAAGTTACCACTAGTGCATGATGAAGCGACGTGACCTTTCTCACGACATAAGTAGCAACGTCTACTCTTCACTTTCTTCTCACTTGATTTCTCAATATGAGAAGCATTAACCCGAGTCTTCTTGGGAAGTGGCCTTTCTTCAACTTGAGATTGAGCATGAGAATGAACTTGTGGCCGCTTCCCTTGTTGCTTGTCACTAATGGGCTTCTTCTTCAATGGGCATGATCTAACATGGTGCCCTCGAATTTTGCACTTGAAGCAAATAATCTTGGCCGAATTCTTGAGTTGTTCTTGGCCCTTATTCTTGTTAATGATTTTGGACCTTTTCTTCTTGTTGGAGTTGAATCCAAGTCCACCTTTGTCATTGGAGGATTTTTGCACACTCAAGATATTGTTGAGTGTGGACTTCCCTTCATGACACTTTTCCAAGTCTTTCTTCAAAGAAGTGACTTGGGCCTTGAGCTCTTTGATTTCCTCTACATGGTTAGTATCAACAAAAGTACTAGAGGAAGTATAAGCTTCATTGTTAGAGCAACAAGGCAAGGAGAGCAATTCATCACAAGATGTACTAACATTGTGAGTAGATGAATTACGAGGACTAGCACATGGCAAGATAGCATTTTGACTTGAAGTAGTGCTAGTATCCACATGAGGCTCACTAGATGTTACCTTGATACTCATAGCCTCATGAGCTATCTTTAGCACATTATGGGATACTAGAAGATCATCATGAGAGCTTGTGAGCTTTACATGACTTTCTTCCAATTTCCCATAATTGCCCGATAGCAACTCAAGTCGAGCCCTTAGCTCAACATTCTCCTTCGAAATGGATGCTTCACTAGAAATAGAGTTAGTAGCACAGGCATCATCAATAATAGCAAGAGGAGAAGGCAACTTGGCAAGCTCCTTAGAATATGAAGCTTTAAGTTGAGCATGAGACTCGGTGAGTTTTATGAGCTCACCCTTAATGACCCTTGAGCCATTTTCGAGGTGCTCAAAATCCTCAAGGAGTTTAGCATGTGCAACTTCAAGCTTCTCATTTTTAGTTTCAAAATCATTAGCCACCTTGAGATCTCTATCACGGGATTCCTTTATTCTAGATAGTTCTAGAGCAAAAGTCTCCTCAAGAGATTCCTTGGTGGTTTGTTCAAGTTCAAGAGCTTGTGAGAGGTCGGCGATCTCATTAGCATAATCACGCTCATGACCTTCCATTTTCTCAATGGTGACCTCATGCTCCTCTATATGAGATTCCAACTCATCAATATATTTCTTGCCCTCAATGGCAATAGACATGATTTCCATGAAGTTGGAACGAGCAATTTTATTCTTATGAAGAGCTTTAAAAATCATTTCCCCCTTAATTTTTAAGGAGGCAACATTTTCATTATCTTCATTATTATCAACATCATCATCATTGTCATCATCATTATCATCGCAAGATATATTGGGATTCAAAGTGGGAGATACCTTTGAAGCCTTAGCCATAAGGCAAAACGCAATAGATGCTGATGTAGGATCCCTTAGAGCACCATTCAAGACTACATCTTGTTCCATGGGGTGTCGGGTTTCCTCTACATTGTTAGCATAACAAGTCGAGGAAATAGATGCATTTTTATCATAGCAACAAGATATAGCAAGCATATCATCATGAGTATTAGTCAAGCAATTTTGACATGATATGCAAGGACTATCAACACAAGCATGTGAAACATGTAGGGTGCTCGAAGTGTTAAAGTCCAAAGAAGATGCATTGCAGTAAGATAGTGATGAAGGATCATCCACAATAAACATACTATCATCATTGCAATGGCCAACACTACTCACCATATCATTACCTTGTGGCAAACCACATGTAGGTGAAGTAGAAGAAGTTGAGAAGACAACACGGCCGGAGGTGGAGGGAGAACAATCATTCCTACAATTCTTGGACACACCATATTTATCTTGAAGCTTTGTCCACAACTCATGAGCATCCCGGAATGGCATGAGTTGAAATATAACTACATTGCTCAAAGCATCAAAAAGCACATTAGAAGCTTGAGCATTGAGATAAGAGTTTTTCTCATCCTCTAAAGATAATCTTTGTGGATCCTTTGGAGGAGAAAAACCCATATCTACAATTCGCTCTAAATTTGGGTCCATGACCCTAAAGAGATTAAGCATGCGAATTACCCAAACATCAAAATTTGTGCCATTGAAACTAAGAGTGTCAGAGAATCCTAAACCCCTAGTCGACATCCTTACTCTCTAGGCGGTTAAGCCCTATAAAGAGAGACGAGGCTCTGATACCAATTGAAAGATCGTGGATGTCGCCTAGAGGGGGGGGGGTGAATAGGCGCTTTAAAATAATTACGGTTTCGGCTTGAACAAATGCGGAATAAACTTAGCGGTTAATTTGTCAAGCACAAAACCTACAACAACTAGGCTCACCTATGCGCACCAACAACTTATGCTAAGCAAGATAAACAACTAGGTGATAGCAAGATATATGACAAGAAACAATATGGCTATCACAAAGTATAGTGCATAAGTAAAGGGCTCGGGTAAGAGATAACCGAGGCACGCGGAGACGACGATGTATCCCGAAGTTCACACCCTTGCGGATGCTAATCTCCGTTTGGAGCGGTGTGGAGGCACAATGCTCCCCAAGAAGTCACTAGGGCCACCGTAATCTCCTCACGCCCTCGCACAATGCAAGATGCCGTGATTCCACTAAAGGACCCTTGAGGGCGGTCACCGAACCCGTACAAATGGCAACCCTTGGGGGCGGTCACCGAACCCGTACAAAATGCTCGGGGCGATCTCCACAACCTAATTGGAGACCCCGACGCTTGCCCGGAGCTTTGCACCACAATGATTGAGCTCCGAACACCACAAGATTGGGGCTATCTCCCCAACGACACCACGAAGCTTCACCACAATGGAATATGGCTTCGAGGTGACCACAACCGTCTAGGGCACCCAAGCACCCAAGAGGAACAAGCTCAAGGGTACCAAGCACCCAAGAGTAATAAGCTTCTCAACTTGTAATTTCCAAGTATCACTGTGGAGAACTCAAACCGATGCACCAAATGCAATGGCAAGGGCACACGGAGTGCCCAAGTCCTTCTCTCCCAAATCCCACCAAAGCAACTAATGCTAGGGAGGGAAATGAGAGGAAGAACAAGAAGGAGAACACCAAGAACTCCAAGATCAAGATCCAAGGGGTTCCCCTCACCTAGAGGAGAAAGTGATTGGTGGAAATGTGGATCTAGATCTCCTCTCTCTTTTCCCCCAAAAACTAGCAAGAATCCATGGAGGGATTGAGAGATAGCAAGCTCGAAGAAGGTCAACAATGGGGGAAGAACACGAGCTCAAAGGATTGGGTTCATTGGGGAAGAAGAGCCCCTTTTATAGGTGGGGAAAAATCCAACCGTTATGCTCACAGCCCGCACAGAGCGGTACTACCGCTCCAGGAGCGGTACTACCGCTAGGGCAGTAGAACCCCTTTGAAAAACAACAGCGAGGAGGCAAAAAGGCCAGAAAAACCGTCGGAGCGGTAGTACCGCTTGACCTCACGGTACTACCGCTAGGGGTAGCGGTAGTACTGCTAAGGGTAGCGGTACTACTGCTTGCGAGCGGTACTAAAAAATTACATCCGTGCCTACCACCGCTGGACTTGTGACGAGTTTTTGGTCCCGAGCGGAAGTAGCCACGGAAGTAGCTGCGGTAGTACTGCTCCAAGCGGTAGTACCGCTCCCGAAAGCGGTAGTAAAAAATTACTTCCGCTCCTACGCGCGGTAGTACCGCTGCAGCCTTTTCAGTACACCAAAACGACAATAACTTTTGCATACGGACTCCGAATTCGATGAAACCAAGTTTGTTGGAAAGCTAGCGACAAGGGCTAACACAATCTTGATAGAAATATCAATAATAAGCAAGTTAGAAAAGTCCCAAAAGAAAATGGTGAGAACCCTTTCTCGGATAAGACCGATAAAACCTCCAACACCGAAAACATCATAGAAGACACATGTGAACTCCGTTTTCGATGAACTCAAGCTTGTCATCAAGATGACCATAAGCTCTAAGACTACAAAGAGAACCAAACAAGAACCAAGAAACATGATGCAAGGATGCAATGGTTTGAG
Organism: Secale cereale; assembly: GCA_902687465.1. Lineage (NCBI taxonomy): Eukaryota > Viridiplantae > Streptophyta > Magnoliopsida > Poales > Poaceae > Secale > Secale cereale. The sequence continues at coordinate 643,617,147 of LR738713.1, read as the reverse complement.
CTCTCTACTAACGATACGATCAAGCTACCAACTTGAGAGCCCCCCTTGATAGTACGGCAAGCGATCCTATAACCCGATCTCCCAACTACCACCACGAGACCGGTAAAATAGAAAACCTATCAAGGGCAAACCTTTGCTTTGCACAAAGTCCACTTGAGCTAGATGTAGACGATCTTGACTTCCTCAAGTTGGACCATCTTTCTTGATTGCGTTGTCTCGGTGAAGAGTAGTAGATTGCTCCCCCATACTCCTCTATGGGTGAGCCACTCTTTGGCATATCTTCACAAGTACATTGTCACGACAATGGACGGCAAGATTCAAGCACTTGATTTCTTTGTGATGCCCACTTGAACTTGCACACCGCAACCTAACCCCACAAAGAACTCTCACGAAGAACATGGGTTAGTACACAAAGCGTGATTGACAATGTTTACCATACCATGGGATTGCTTGATCCCTCTCGGTACATCTTCTATACTTTGTGTGTTGATCAACTTGATTCACTCCTTCACTTAGTCTTGATCAACCTTTAATATTTCCAACTCTCTTCATTTGGATGATGTCTTGAAGGTAAACATGAATGATACACACTCTTCTTCTTCAAGACATGCTTGCAATAAGCTCAACACTCACAAGACCAATCTTTGGATAATTCCTTAATAGCACCTTGGTCATCACAAACTCTCCTTGAAACCAACAAATGAACTCCAAGAAAAGCCTATGGACAAACCCTTCAAATATAACTCAAGGCAACCATTAGTCCATAGAGATTGTCATCAATTACCAAAACCAAACATGGGGGCACCGCATGTTCTTTCAACCGTGGCTCTCACGAAAAAAGAAAAAAAAACAGAAAACGTGTTTTATTTTCCTTTCCGAGAGGCACGGCCGTGACTTTCGCGAAAGCACAACCGTGCCTCTCGCGGAAGCAAAACCGTGACTTTCACGAAGAAAAAAAACGTGTTTTTTCGAACAAAAAAAAATGCCGAATTTTTTTTCGTCGAAAAGCTAAGGAAGACCGATGGAAAACCAAAACGTAGAAAAAAAACCAGGAAAAAAACGTTCAATAAGCTGAAAACGCGTGCGGAAAAATAAAAAAAATTCGGAGGGACCGTCCAGAGCGCGACACGTGGCGAATTGCTGAGAGCGCGCCGAGTGACGCTGATCGTTGCGAGGCTCCCGAAGGAGCGCTCGTTAACTAGTTGCTCCCTAGAGGTTGAGCTTCTCTGCATGCAAGAGCTTCAATAGCTCGTCATACAGCCCAGCCCAACAGCTCACTTCACGGCTACATGGGCCAGGATTACTTCAGCTAAAACTAGAACCCATCGAAATCGTAGTCCAAACCGAAACCCTGAACCCTACCGCCCCCACGTCGCCGGCAACCGCGACCGAGCAGCCACCGCCGCCGCCATGGCTCTCCTCCTCAAGCGCAATCACCACCTCTCCACCACTTCCCGCCTCCTCCTCCGCCGCCTATGCGCCACCGAGCCCAACATAGAGCCGGCGCCCGCCTCGCCTCCACCACCGGCTCCCGACTCGCCTCCGCCCATGACGCCCGCGGAAGCCAAGCTCCTGGACTCGCTCCACGCGGCGATCCTCGACCACAGCCGCGCCCACCCGTCGACTACGCTCCCCACCACGCCGCCATTCGAGCCCCTCCCCACCCTCTCCTCCACCCTCGCCGGCCTCCTCCCTTCCCCGCCCGCGCCGCACCTCGCGCTCCAGCTCATCGGCCGCCTCCTCGCGCTCCGCCGGGGCGTCCCGTTCCCGGAGGCCCTCACGTTCTTCCACCACGTCCTCCCGTCGCTTCCAGCGGACTCGCTCCCCGCGCTCTACGCCGCTATGATCGACCTGCTCGCGAAGCACCACCACTTCCCGCTCGCCCGACACCTGCTCGACGAAATGCGCGAGCGCTCCATCCCTGTCTCGTCGCAGGTCATCCTCGCCATAATCCGCCGGTACGTCCGGGCGGGGATGTCTGCCGAGGCTTCCGAGCTGTTCCAACGCATGGAGGAGTATGGCGCCGGGGTCCCCGACCCTGCAGTGCTCGCGTCTCTCCTTGGCGCACTGTCCAAGAAGCGCCTCGCCAGTGAGGCCCAGGCTCTGTTCGACAGCTACAAGTCGGTATTTCCGCCTGATGTCGTGCTCTACACGACCCTGGTGCATGCCTGGTGTCGGGCCGGGTGTCTCGACAAGGCAGAGCGGGTGTTCGCTGAGATGCAGCAGGCAGGGATCATGCCGAATGTGTACACCTACACTTCTGTGATTGATGCCATGTACCGTGCGGGGCAGGTGCCCCGTGCGCAGGAGCTCCTCTGCCAAATGATTGACACCGGGTGTCCGCCGAACACGGCGACCTTCAATGCCATCATGCGGTCTCATGTCAAGGCCGGGCGTTCTGAGCAGGTCCTGCAGGTGCACAACCAGATGCGGCAGCTTGGTTGTGATCCGGACATTATCACATACAATTTCTTGATGGAGACACATTGTGGGAAGGGGCAGAGCAACCTTGACGCAGCGATGAAAGTGCTCGCCAAGATGATTGCCAAAGGGTGTATTCCTGACTGCCACACGTTCAATCCCATGCTGAAGCTGGTCCTGGGGACCGGCAATGTAGACGCTGCAAGGAAGTTGTATGAACGGATGCAGGAGCTGCAGTGCAAGCCGAATGTGGTGACTTATAATTTGCTTATGAAGTTGTTCAATAAGGAGAAGTCGATGGACATGGTGCTGAGGATAAAGAAGGACATGGATGCACAAGGTGTGGAGCCAAACGTGAACACCTACGGAGCTCTAATCGAGGCATTCTGTGGGAGGGGAAACTGGAGACGCTCTCATGCGACGCTGAGGGAAATGGTCGAGGAGAAATCCCTGAAACCCACGAAGCCGGTGTATGATATGGTGCTGATGCTGCTGAGGAAGGCCGGTCAGCTCAGGAAGCACGAAGAGCTTGTGGAATCAATGGCTGACCGGGGCTTCATTAAGCGCCCATCAGAGGATGCCTTGTGGAAGGCAGTAGCTGCTTCCTAAACATTTCTCCCATACGATCCAAAAGGACCGGGAAGTTTCAGCTATCAGCATGATAATGGAACGACGTAGTACCAGCATCCAGTGCAGAAACAAAGAGAATATGAGGTTCTGTTGCCGCCTAATGCTAGCAGCAGCTAAGGAGCGAGGAGATTTGAGTAAACATAAATGACAGCATAAATTTGTAGAACAGCACTGAGTGCTGTGAATAGAGGGCCAGGCACATCAGGCAAACAACATTGATCAGGCACATCAACTTCACCAGCAGCTACATGCACCATGTTTTCTGCTTGATGTGCAATCTTATAAGAGCGGTATTTTTTCTAAATCTGGTGTGTTGTATCCTAGTATCACATAGAGTAATAATGTTTTCCTAGTAATACTGATAGAAATTGGCGTTTCGAATTCCTACACTGCAAAATTTGAAATATTTCTCGTCTTCAGTCAGACGATGACATTGCCTTTCGGCCGGCAGTATCTGCTTTCTGATGTTTACTAGTATGTCTTACTAGACTGTTATTGAAGTGCAGTCTTGTAAGATTATTTCTTATCTGTTGTATTCCCTCCTCGAGAAATAATGCTTCCTTGATTGATACTCCCTCCGTTCGGAATTACTTGTCTCGGAAATGGATGTATCTAGAACTAAAATACGTCTAGATACATCCATTTCCGCGACAACTAATTCCGAACGGAGGGAGTACAAGAGAGAGGGCTGCAGTTCTGAACTCTCAACACTAGCCACAGATGTTTATAAACCTCTTGGTGTCAATCATCGACGGGCCGTACCTGATTAATTAGCCGGTTATTCGGGCATATTTTGGAAACTGTACTACACTGATTCAGCGAAGCAAATCATCCACCCACCGTACCTGATGTGGTTCTCCTTTCTTGGGTTATGTCTGGGAAAGCTGTACTGCTAGACTAATTCGGTGAAGCAAAGCAGTACCCTGTAGGCCTGTAGGTACCAAGCAATCTGTTTGACATTTGCACAGGATTTTAGGTTAGGATGCATCAATCTCTGATCTGGGTTGGTAGTGTCTGATGATTCACGGCTCAGGCATTCATCATCAACCGACGTGCTCTGAATCGCACCATGTCTAGACAGTCGTCCTTGGTTTACAGAAGTCATGATGATTTTAGGTTAGGATGCATCAATCTCTGATCTGGGTTGTTAGATTCTGATGATTCACGGCTCGGCATTCATCATATGTTTGAATCGACCGGCGTGCTCTGAATCGCATCCGTGCACTAGAAGGGGAGACAGTCGTCCTTGGTCTGTATAAATCCGGAGCTGCTCTGAAATCAATGCCCAGTTCAATCTTCACCTGCCATGTGGTAGTAATGACTCAAGGTACTACACGAAATTTTGAATTTTTTCCCTTTCATGGATAGAATTCTCTCTCAACATATCCACACGCCTTGCTCAGCATGAGTTCAAATTGCTTCCATCGATCTCTGTCTGAATCGCAGCATGGAGTACGTGCTACAAGGGGAGACACATACAGACAGCGGTCCTTGGTTTCGTATAAATCCGAGCTGCTTCGAAATCAATGCCTGGGTCAAATTTTACCTGCCATGCGATTGTGGTTACCGTACAAGCAAATTAATCGACTCGTCAGTCTCTACGTGCGTTATTACTTTCATTCAGTCGACAGGTTCGTGGTCTCTGGATCCGCTCGCAGCGTCCATGGATCGATCCGGTGCAGTGTATCTGTGGTACGTGACTCTGCCTCCAGAAACCAGAACCACTTGTTCATAGATTATCGAACGAAATGCTGGACTCGGAGCAGCTTTTCTTGCTGCTTGTTGCAGTGGTAAACTACGAGGCGCAACATGTTTCGTGTCCGTTTTGCTGCTCGGTAGCCACACTTGCGCCTGGCCCTGCTGACGGCGTGTCGGGCTCGTAGCGTAGAATCTATCGAGCGCCTTTACGACTCCTGTGGTCAGCCAGCCAGTCAGTCAGTCAGTCACGGGCTGGCTCATCACATGAGCCAGGCTGTGCACATGCGGACCGACGGACGGCCACCCCAACCTTCTGAATTCCGAAGAGAAACCCTGAAAACAACAACCACGAGACATCGCAGCCACGAACAACAGCGGAATCATTGGCCACGCACGGGACAATGATCACGAGTCCAGGCCACGGCACGCCACGCCACGTACGTACGTATGCTTTCAGTTAAGCGCCATTTATGCTCCTTGACGTACGCTTTGAACTGAACCACGGCTAGCTAGAAGCTAGTGATGTACCCTCTGGGTTGGTCAAGCATGGTTGATGGGTGATGACCAAAATGCATAATGGTCGATTCGGTACGTATGGTTTCACCAAAATGCATAATGGCCGTTCCATGCGTAGGTGCTCTGGGCTGGGTTTGCCTAGCTAGCTAGCGAGGCTCGTCGTGAGGGACATGCACATGGCGCCGCGGCATGTTTTGGCCGGAGGCGCGCCCGTGCTAGCTAGCTCCGTGGATGTCGCCGCCTCCTCGCCGGGGGCCACACGGCATGAGGCCGCCGCAACCGGACACCGGAGAAATTTGTGAGCAGGATCCTTGGTTCCCTGTACGTCTCTATGTACATGATGAATACCTCTATCTATCTATCGCCAATCTGTGGGCGGCACGTGAACCCTGGACGATGCGTGATTGGTTCACTTGTCTTGTCTCCATTGTTTGATTGGTACTATACGTGAGGAGAAATTATGCAATCATCTTTTTTCCTATACGCATGTTCGCCACCACCTCTCGTACGTACACCGCTTTGTTTCATGGTGATGGACCCATCATGGCTAGGCCTAGCTAGGCATAGGCACTAGTCCTAATGATAGACGATGCCATTGGCGCGCACCGGCCTTCCCGTTGCCACGACAACATAATCAGGATGGGTCACCACAATGGCCTTTTCTCTTGTCTTTTTTGCTCCCAACCAGGCTAACCGCATTCCCATCAATTGCTCCAAGGAAATACCAATTTTGTTGCACCAAGAAAAAAAAGGGAAAAATAAAGGGACTGGCTATTGACCAGTTGATTTTGAAAATGTAATTAGGGCCAGTGTATCGTTTTCGGCCCTTTGATGCAGATCCAACGGCATAGACGTCTTCTTCTACCTCTCACTCATTTCATGTTCATCTTCTTCCCCCGATCAAACCGTCAACTGCCACCGGCCTAACCACCTACCGTAGCCGCTCGTAGGCGGCGATGCTTCCTCGTCTACCAATGCCGCCCTGCCCTCCCCTCAACCACCTTCCATCGTTGTGCTGCCACCCCTCTAACCCCGACCACGTTCCATTTTTTTGTGTACACCCCTCCCCCAATAGCATCTACAGTCGGAATTGGCAAATTAAGCCCCCTATACGTCCACGAACGCGCCCGGACACACCCACAGACGCAGCCGAACCACCCCCCATATGTCCTGCCCGGCAACCGCATACCTCAAATCTGGACTCTCAAATACATGCAAATCCATACACATGTCCAGCATACACGCCATTATGGCACATAAATAACAAATATTGGTTGCAAAAATACATAGTTCTTACATAATATTAAATTCTTTCATTTTTATTGTGGGTCCACATATGTTCCACAAAATCACTGAGTAGCTATGCGTGGATCTGATGACCTCAAAGATTTTGATGCATATGCAGAAAATTCATAACCTGATTTGCATCTTGATCTTCCGAGATTTGGACATGCTCTCCACACACTTCAAAATCATTGGTTTGGGCTAGCTACCCCATCATCCTCGACAATCATATTGTGCAAAGTAACACAACATGTCATCAATTGCTAAAAAGTTTCTCATTCCCACATCATTGTATCTCCATGAACAATTCCCCAACGAGCTTGAAGCACTCTGAATACCCTCTCCACATCCTTCGTAGCTGCTTCTTGCATTTTTGCAAAATGGCTTTGTTTGTTGCCTTATGGTTCGGATATGGTCTTCACAAACGTCGTCTACTTAGGATAGATGACATCGACAAGATAGTATCACATGTTGTAGTCGCGGCCGTTGACAGTGTAGTTGCACCCTTGCGATTCCCCATTACAAAGCGTTATGGACACAGGAAATCGTTGAAGCACATTGACGTTGTTGTGAGAACCCGACATTTCAAAGAAAGCATGCCAGATCCATAAGTCATGTGATGTCACTGCTGCCAGTAAGATGGTGGCCTCTTTAGTGTGACCTTAGTACATTCCATGCAAACCTTTTGGGCAGTTCTTCCATTGCCAATGCATTCAATCAATTGATCCGAGCAACCCTGGAAAACTTCTTGCCTCTCCAATAGCCAACAACTTTGGTTCTCTCAGATACTCTGCTCCAAACATCAACACCACGGCGTGGGCAAACCCGACAGTAGTATTCAAGCATGTGCTCTCCCCCCCATCCGAACCATCTCACCAATAGCATATGTGCCAGTACCAAGTGCAAGCATCCTCAAAGCAGCTGTCATTCCTGCTTAGGAGAGAAAGAAAGTTGGCCATCCCTAGTGAGATTGAAGTAGTCATTGTGTGCCTCCACTCCCTTCACAACGTGCAAAAACAATGGTTTGTGCATACGAAAACGACGACGAAACCATGGATCATCCATGAAACTTGTGTCCGCAACAAAGTAGTCCTTGTACAACAGTCGTGCTCCAAAGACCCTATATCAATTAAAACTCTTCTCCCTTTGATTGAGCCCTTGAAGTTGAGAATATGTGCCACTCGCCGGTCCATTTCCTCTTCATGAGCATGATCATATCAACTTCTTCGTCCAAATCCGACGAATCGAAGAACTCAATTTCAATCATTTTATCATGCTCTGTTGATCCATATGCCTCATCTTACGAAGCACCAGAATCCATCATTTTATCAAGATTTTTCGATCCATATGTCGAACGCTTAAGAGGGCAATGTGCATCTCGAAAGTTGCCAGATGTATTGCGGTGGCTTCCGAGCCGGCGATGATTCGCGGTTATGCAAGCAAGGATGGGGGTACTGTGATGTCGGAGCTGGCGACGCTAAGGCTTGGAAGGACAACAAAGGTACAAGACGTTTGGCGCGAAGGAGGAAGAAGAGATGAGAGAGCAAATGGAATCGATAGGTTGGGGTTGGATTTGGTGCAATTTTTTATGGGGTCGGGCTATCGGGTCTGACATGGTAGACGCGCCCGGTCGCACACGGGCCGCCCTATATCCACCCTACATTTGGGCTGGATATTAGGGGTGTCGGTCAGCTCGGACGTTTTAGCCTAGTTTGAGGCGCCTTTCTGGGTCGCATTTTTTGACCGGTCACTGGCCGGGCCATCCACCCAAACGTTTAAAGGGGGTTTGAGGCGCCCGTTTGTAGATGTTGTAACACTCCTAAGATAGATGATGGGGCACCTTGCCACCCTAAGATAGATAGTGGGGTAACTTCTCCGATGAGTCGGCGGCGTCTTATTCCTTCTGTCCGGCATCTTCTTCCTTTCCTTCGACGAACTTCTTCTTCATCCAAAAATCGATTGACCCAAATTGCAAATTCAGGTGACTTACATATAGCTATTGTGGAAAATGAAAGAGTGTGTTGGAGCACGGATAGAAAACCATTGCAATTGCAAATGCTCACCATCGAAGCAAATACTCCCTCTCTCCCAAAGTAAGTGTCATGGTTTTAGTTCAAATTTGGACGAAAACCATGACACTTATTTTGGGACGGAGGGACTACCTATTAGCTCATATACGAGATCGTAATGCATCAGAAGTACGTTGAATTGGCGAACAAATTACCTTGCCGAACAACTTCAATAGAATCGTAAAGAAGAGACACACGGTATACCAAGGTCCAGACCCCACTGAGATGGGTAAAGAGCACTTCCGACCTGTTGTTATCTCGAATGTTACAATGGTGAGTGAAAACTAACGTACGTGAGATCTAAACTAGAAATAGCGACGATTCTCATCAGGTATTATTTGGTTTGTGTGTATCATTTGTGAAACAACAATGTTTTTACTCAAGGTTTACGGGCTATAAATTGACCCGACAATTTTTGGTTGGATTAAGGGGAGGCCCCGACAATGCTACACTTACGGATAACTTACAGGGTTTTACAGGGAGGGACTATCTCGTGTATTTGTGATTGGTCAATAGTTGATAGAGTCGGCCCACTCCCATGAAAATTAGCGGGGCAAGTTTTGTTGGGGAACGTAGCAGAATTCAAAAAAAATCTACGCTTCACCAAGATCAATCTAAGGAGTTCATCTAGCAACGAGCATAAAGGAGTGCATCTACATACCCTTTGTAGATCGCGAGCGGAAGCGTTCAAAGGAACGTGGATGATGGAGTCGTACTCGTTGTGATCCTCGTCACCGATGATCCCAGTGCCGAACGGACGGCACCTCCGCGTTCAACACACGTACGGTATAGCGACGTCTCCTCCTTCTTGATCCAGCAAGGAGGGAGGGGAGGTTGATGGAGATCCAGCAGCACGACGGCGTGGTGGTGGATGCAACGGGAAAAGCTACAGGGCTTCGCCGAGACCCTGCGGGAGGAGTGGGAGGTGTAACGGGGGGGG
>LR738713.1:643591936-643607435 GCA_902687465.1 Secale cereale | reverse complement strand
CCCCCCCACTATATATAGGGGGCCAGGGGGGCGCCGGCCCTAGGAGATCCCTTCTCCTAGGGGGCGGCGGCCAAGGGGGGGGGGTATCTTGCCCCCCAAGCCAAAGGGGGGCGCCCCCACCCCTAGGGTTTCAACCCTAGGCGCATGGGGAGAGGACCATGGCGGCTGCGCCAGCCCACTAGGGGCTGGTCCCCCTCCCCTTGCGGCCCACGGGGCCCTCCGGGATGTGTGGCCCCACCCGGTGGACCTCCGGGACCCTTCCGGTGGTCCCGGTACGCTACCGGTGACTCCCGGAACTCTCCCGATGGCCGAAACTGGACTTCCTATATATCATTCTTTACCTCCGGACCATTCCGGAACTCCTCGTGATGTCCGGGATCTCATCCGGGACTCCGAACAATATTCGGATTTCCGTATGCATATATCTCTATAACCCTAGCGTCACCGAACCTTAAGTGTGTAGACCCTACGGGTTCGGGAGACACGCAGACATGACCGAGACGACTCTCCGGTCAATAACCAACAACGGGATCTGGATAGCCATGTTGGTTCCCACGTGTTCCTCGATGATCTCATCGGATGAACCACGATGTCAAGGATTCACTTAATCCCGTATGTAATTCCCTTTGTCTATCGGTACGGTACTTGCCCGAGATTCGATCGTCGGTATACCGATACCTTGTTCAATCTCGTCATGGCAAGTCTCTTTACTCGTTCCGTAATCCATCATCCCGTGACTAACTCCTTAGTCACTTTGAGCTCATGATGATGTCTTACCGAGTGGGCCCAGAGATACCTCTCCGTCATACGGAGTGATAAATCCCAGTCTCGGTTCGTACCAACTCAACAGACACTTTCGGAGATACCCGTTGCGTACCTTTATAGCCACCCAGTTACGTTGTGACGTTTGGCACACCCAAAGTATTCCTACGGTATCCGGGAGTTGCACAACCTCATGGTCTAAGGAACAAATACTTGACACTGGAAAAATTTACGCATTACGAACTACACGATCTTATGCCAGGCTTAGGATTGGGTCTTGTCCATCACATCATTCTCCTAATGATGTGATCCCGTTATCAATGACATCCACTGTCCATGGTCAGGAAACCGTGACCATCTGTTGATCAACGAGCTAGTAACTAGAGGCTTACCAGGGACACGTTGTGGTCTATGTATTCACATATGTATCGTTGTTTCCGTACAATACAATTCAAGCATGAATAACAGACAATTATCATGAACGAGGAAATATAATAATAATCCTTTTATTATTTCCTCTAGGGCATATTTCCAACAGTCTCCCATTTGCACTAGAGTCAATAATCTAGTTACATTGTGATGAATCGAACACCCATAGAGTTCTGGTGTTGATCATGTTTTGCCCGTGGAAGAGGTTTAGTCAACGGATCTGCAACATTCAGATCCGTGTGCACTTTACAAATATCTATGTCTCCATCTTGAACGTAATTCCGGATGGAGTTGAAACGGCGCTTGATGTGCTTGGTCTTCTTGTGAAACCTGGGCTCCTTGGCAATGGTAATAGCTCCAGTGTTGTCACAGAAGAGAGTCATCGGGCTTGACACGCTTGGAATGACTCCTAGGTCGGTGATGAACTCCTTCATCCAGACTCCTTCTTGCGCTGCTTCGCAAGCAGCTATGTACTCCGCTTCACATGTAGAATGCACCACGACGCTCTGCTTGCAACTGCACCAGCTGACTGCTCCACCATTCAAAATGTACACGTATCCGGTTTGTGACTTGGAGTCATCCAGATATGTGTCGAAGCTAGCATCGACGTAACCCTTTACGACGAGCTCTTCGTCACCTCCATAAACGAGAAACATATCCTTAGTCCTTTTCAGGTACTTCAGGATGTTCTTGACCGATGTCCAGTGTTCCATACCGGGATCACTTTGGTACCTGATACGTCCAAAACGTATCTATAATTTCTGCTTGCTCCATGCCACTTTTGGGTGATATTGCTATGATATTCATACACTTCCATACACTTTTGATCATATTTGGACTAACTTACTAATCCAGTGCACCCCAGTGCCAGTTTCTGTTTTCGGCTGTTTTTGTATTTCAGGTTTTCACGTTTCGAGAACTGCCCAGAAAAATCCAGAAAAATTATATAAAAAATCAGCGTTCCGGAAACAACCGTGCGGCCAAAGTACAGCCGGGGGGGACCCACAGGGGCTCCAGGCGCCCTGTGGGCGCGCCCCCCCTGGGCCGCGCCGGGGGGGCGCCTGGGCCCCCCGAGGCACCTCCGATGCCCCCCTTTGGCATATATTTAAAGTGTGTCGAGGAAACCCTGATTCCGGACCCCTTTTCTCCAGACGCGATTCCGATCTCCGCCGCCATCACCATCAAGCTTCGGGGGACCAGAATTCCTGTGCCGGCACCCAGCCGGGACGGGGAAGTGCCCCCGGATTCATCTCCATCGACGTTGCTTCCTCCCTCCATGATGCGGGAGTAGTTCCTCCTCGGGGCTGAGGTTCTTACCAGTAGCCATGTGGTCAATTCTCTCTCCCATGATGTGATCTTCGTTGTGATCATAGGCTATGTTAATCTAGGGTGTCTCCCCTTCCTCTATGTATTGGATTGATGTACTCACTTGTCTCCATCTAGTATAATCCCCGAGACCAAGGTGACAGCGGTCTATTGGACATGGATTAGAACAATATTTTCATGAGTGATTTCCTCTCTTGTGTGTTGATTGAAGATTGAGAGTCTCTTGGTGCTTGTCTTTGACTATCCTTTAGATATGTTATGGTGATTGTGGGACTCTCTTTGGATGGCCGCGGTGACATTGGGAAATCCTTAGATCGAGAACTACGAACTTTGAGGTGTGCTTTTGTAGCCCTACATAATTCTCGTCCTCTCTTGACCACGAAGGAATGATCTCTGAGTGTGTCCCCTTTGCATGTTTTATGGGAAATATCATGTGATTCGATTATGTTAATGTTGTTGGGAGTTGCCACTAGTGAAAGTATGAACCTTAGACCTTGTTTCCACCATTGCAATACCGTTTGTGCTCACGTTTACTACTTGTTTGCTTGCTGCACTTTTTATTACATATTTGTATTACCTTGTTTTGCCATCCATATCACTTGCCATTTAACATCTCTTCGCCGAACTAGTGCACCTATACATCTGACAAGTGTATTAGGTGTGTTGGGGACACAAGAGACTTCTTGTATCTTAGTTGCAGGGTTGTTTGAGAGAGACCATCTTCAACCTCTACTTCCCTGAGTTCGATAAACCTTAGGTCATCCACTTGAGGGAAATTGCTACTGTCCTACAAACCTCTGCGCTTGGAGGCCCAACATAGTCTACAAGAGTAGAAGCGTGCGTAGACATCAAGCTATTTCTGGCGCCGTTGCCGGGGAGGTGAGCGCTTGAAGGTATATCTTTAGATCTTGCAATTAAATCTTTTTGTTTCTTGTTTTTATTTCACTAGTTATGTTTATGGAAAACCTTGCTATTGGATCGTTGCTTGCGGGAGGACGCCCCACACCTGTGGTGGTTGCTCCTCCTACTGAAATTGTGCCCTATAAAATACCGGCTGGTATTATCGATCATGTTTTGGCTAATCGTTATGCAGGAGACAGACATCCCGATGAACACTTGCTATATCTGACACAACTATGTTCATTATTTAAGCTTGCAGGTGTATCGAGGGAGTTTGTCATGAGGAAATTATTTGCCTTGTCACTGAAAGGAAAAGCATTGGAATGGTATAGGCTACTAAATGACTCTCACCTGCTGGAGTGGGAAGAGATCCAGTCTCTCTTTTACTCCAAGTTTTATCCTCTTCATGAAGTCCATAAGAATAGGAATTATGTTTATAATTTTTATCCTCATGACGGAGAGAGCATGGCTCAAGCTTGGGGGAGACTGAAAACGTTAATGCTAAAATGTCCTAACCATGGGCTCCCCAAAGATATTATTATTACTAACTTCTATGCGAGGCTCTCTCGACAGGATAAAGATTTGCTCGATGCTTCCTCTATGGGTTCTTTCACAAACGAAAAGATTGATGCTAAATGGGAACTCCTTGAAAGAATTCAACGCAACACTGAAGATTGGGAGATCGACAAAGGTAAAGAGTCAGGTATAATTTATGAGTATGATTGCATTAAGTCCTTTGTTGAAACTACAAGTTTTAATAAGTTTAGTGCTAAGTTTGGGCTTGATTCCCAACTCCTTGTTGATTTCCTCAAATCTTTTGCTTCACATCTTAATATGCCTAAGGAGGATTGGATCAAGCATCATAAACCTTTTAAAGAGACTTGCAAAGAAAATGAAATTGTTCATGATGATTGCAACATGCATGATCCAATTCCTAAAAATGAAGTTTTATATAAGCATGTTAATTTTTGTGGAGTGGATAGACCTTGTGAAAGGCCTATGATTGAAAAAGAGAAGTATTGTAAGCAACATAAGCATGAAAGAACAATCACTTGGGTCAGAGATTTAAATGAAATTGCTAGAGAATTGTGTGACCTTTATCCTTTTACTTGTGAACTTTGCTGTATAGAGGGTCACTTTAATTTTCAATGCATGCACTTTCAAAACATAACTGTTAACCAGTTGTGTGATAACATGATCACCTCTGATCTTTATGATGAGCTTATGTTATTTTTGATGTGTGAAGAGTTATCAGAAAAGACTTCATGGCTAGATGTTAATGCCATAGGAATAAAAAACACTTTGCAAAATTGCCATCTCTATTGTGTTGTTAATTGCCATGAAAATGATTACATAAGTAAGATTAGAAAGGAGGGAACTTTACCAAAGTATAAAAATGTCTCTTATATTTCTGCTAATAAAAAGGAGAGTTTCTCCCAAGTTTCCCCTATTGTTTCTAATGATAAACCAGGATATGTGAAGAAGCTTCATCTCCAACCACCCCCTCCTAAGGTGAAGAAGAAGAAAAAGAAGAGGAGGAGGAGGAGGAGCAAGAAGGAAGAAGAATGGGCATCAACCTGGCCTGAGCATATTCCTCCTATCAACTTTTATCCTAACGGTTGTAAGTTTAAAGAAGAAGGTGAAGTTTATTGCCTTAATTATCATCTTGATGATACATCCGTAGGTACTATTGAAGATGATTTTGATTATGATATGCATGTTACTTATTGTGATTGGGAAAATGATAATGCTACTTATGATCTTGAAAATCTTTTTGTTACCAACTCTGAAAGTGATGATATGGGAAGCTCTAAGCTTGGGGATGATAGGATTGCAAATCCTATCCCCACTAGTGATGTGATGATTGATAATTCTCTTGCTAGTAAGAATAAAGACAACATGTTTACAAATATAGTTGCTAGCAATGATAATGCTCTTCTCTACCATGATGATGTTATAACTCCAATCTATAGTGTTCAAGTTGTTTATGATAGTCCTACTCCCACTATTACCAATGAGAAAGATTATGCTTATGTGGGGAGTGAGAGTACCTTTTTGCATGAGGATCATGGTAACAATGCTTTATGTGATGCTTATATTGTTGAGTTCATCCATGATGCCACTGAAATTTATAATGAGAGAGGGAGGCTTGGTTCTAACTATCTTAATAATAAGAAGTTTCCTCTCTTTATGGTGAATATTTTGAAGTTATGCTTGTTTTGCCTTCCTATGCTAGTTGCTTCGTGCTTCAATGAATTATTCTACTGCAATATTCCTATGCATAGGAAGCAGGTTAGGCTTAAATGTATTTGGCATTTGCTTCTTGATGCCCTTTTTTGGTCTTCAGCTCTTATTCTTACAAGAGCATCATTAAAGTCCTATGCCTAGCTTAAAGGCATAAAAGAAAGCGCTTTTGGGAGGCAGCCCACATGAATAAATTTTTATATTTTCCTTTTGTTGTGTCTTGATGTTGTTTACTACAGTAGCATCATCATTGTATCTTTGCTTTTCATATTTGTGCCAAGTATAGCCTCTGATTGCTAGAAAGTTCAAAAGTTGTGAGGTGCTGTCCAGGAAACAGATTCTGTCCTTGGATAGAAAAATGTGTATAAAATCACCAGATCATCTTTTTGGTCTGAATTGTTTCGACAGCGTTCTCTATATAATTGTATTTCATGCGTCAGTTATGAGTTTTTTGATTTGAGTTGCAGAAGTATCCCGAACAGATCAATTACTGCCTGCTATTCTGTTTTTCACAGATTCTGTCATGTTTTGCCTTACCTTCACTTTGCAAATTAAGAACTTGCTTTTTCTTTGCATAAACCTTTTGGCAATCTTGAGAAATAGTAGAACTTCAAGAATATCCTTATTTCCAGCAAGGTATAATTAGTTTATTAAGGGTACTAACCTCGCTAATCAGATTATAATGAGTTATGTATGAAGGGAGTTTTCAAGTGTGCGAGGGAAGATGATAAAAAGATTCAGGAGTGTCAAGCGCTCAAGCTTGGGGATGCCCCCGTGCACCCCCAAGAAATATTCAAGGAGACTCAAGCGTCTAAGCTTGGGGATGCCCCCGTGCATCCCCTTCTCCATCAACATTATCAGTTCGTCTTTCGTTTCGCTATATTTTTATCACTTCATGTGTTATGTGCTATGCTTGGAGCGTCTTGCTTTTAGTTCTCTTTTTAGTTTTTCATAACGAGTCGGAACCCAGCATTCCTTTATGTGGGAGAGAAACACGCTCCACTTCTACCTAGAACATAACATAGAATTTTCATGTCTATCTATGCTGTGTGTGTTCTTTGTCTTTTAATAGCTACTATCGTGCTCTGCTCTTAGTATTCATGCTTATCTTTTCAAGAGCTTTTATTTAGTTGGTTGCTTGAACTCTCTTTAATTACCATGCTCACCTTATTAAGAGAGTTTGCTTCCGTTGCATTGGTTAATGTGTCTATGATAAAGATGCTACTTGCATGATGGTGCTTAGTAGTTCAGGTTTTCTTATGGTTAATCTCAAATAGCTGGGGGTTCCCAATGTGTTATTGGAGTACCAACTTGGTTTGTTTGCCTATGATGTGGTATGGTTTAGTAATATCTTCCTTCGAGAATTTATTTTGATTGACTTGGCGTATGCTCACGCATATTCAAGACTGTAAAGAAAGTCTGTCAAGCCTTGATGATCTTTTGTTTCTAAGTAGCGATATAACTACCATGCCTGATTCAATATTGCTTTGTCGCTCTGCATGATTATGACCGTCATTGCTATCTTAGTTGGTCGCTCCCAGTCTTTTGCTAACCTCCACCTGCACTAAGCAAACTAACCATGCAATACATAGCTCATGGGAAAGTAGCCTAAAAACTATTGTGGTAAAGAATATGTTGCCTATGTATCTTATTTCTTATAAGTTGCTTGCTGAGCGGTAACCATGTTTCTGGGGACGCCATCAACTGTCACACTTTTGTTGAATATCATGTGAGTTGCTATGCATGTTCGTCTTGTCTGAAGTAAGGGTGATTTGCCGTGGGTTGAATTAATATGCATATTGTTAGAGAAGAACATTGGGCCGCCAACCAAAGCCATGCATCATGGTGGAAGTTTTAGCTTGGACCTTAATCCTCAATCTCTCATGAGAATATGCTTATGCATTAAAGAGGAGTCCATCATCTATTTTCTATGTTGTCCCGGTATGGATGTCCTCAAGTTGAGATCTATCAAAAACGAGAAATCAAATGCGATTTATCTCCTTGGACCTTTGTACAGGTGGCATAGAGGTACCCCTTTGTGACACTTGGTTGAAACATATGCAATGCAATGATAACCCATGGGAATCCGAGCTAATTAGGACAAGGAGCGAGCACTATTGGTATTCGATGCACGAGGCTTGCAACTTATAGGATGTTTTATGCATGACACATATGAAGTACTACTACCGTTGACACAATTCCTTCCGTATTTTCAAAATAAAAAGCTCTAGCACTTAACCATTCTTTTACTTTTATGTTGAAGCACCAACTACTGAGAGCATGATTGTCATTCTGAGTGTAATGTGCATTGTCCCAAAGTAGCATTGTCTTTTGCATGATTGTGATATCGTTTATTCTGAAATCATTGTATCTAGTCATCACTTAAACCTTGA
Source organism: Secale cereale (assembly GCA_902687465.1). NCBI lineage: Eukaryota > Viridiplantae > Streptophyta > Magnoliopsida > Poales > Poaceae > Secale > Secale cereale. Next base: position 643,599,381 of record LR738713.1, on the reverse strand, counting down.
AGGTGCCCCTGCATTTATGTTTTGCATCACTAAAGGGGGCAAGCTAGATATCACTTTATCGTATTTGCACATCATGTTCATTGCAAATCTTTTTGATGTTTCAGTTTCATATTGTAAAACTTTCAGTCATTTGTGATTTTCTCTTGAGGCAACTTAATTACTATAGAATCATTGTCTCAGTAAGCTTTTGTCATATGACTATAAAAAAGTCCTATATGGTTAATAGCATGTCACCACAGAAATTATTCTTGTTATCATTTACCTACTCGAGGACGAGCAGGAATTAAGCTTGGGGATGTTGATACGTCCAAAACGTATCTATAATTTCTGCTTGCTCCATGCCACTTTTGGGTGATATTGCTATGATATTCATACACTTCCATACACTTTTGATCATATTTGGACTAACTTACTAATCCAGTGCACCCCAGTGCCAGTTTCTGTTTTCGGCTGTTTTTGTATTTCAGGTTTTCACGTTTCGAGAACTGCCCAGAAAAATCCAGAAAAATTATATAAAAAATCAGCGTTCCGGAAACAACCGTGCGGCCAAAGTACAGCCGGGGGGGACCCACAGGGGCTCCAGGCGCCCTGTGGGCGCCCCCCCTGGGCCGCGCCGGGGGGGCGCCTGGGCCCCCCGAGGCACCTCCGATGCCCCCCTTTGGCATATATCTAAAGCGTGTCGAGGAAACCCTGATTCCGGACCCCTTTTCTCCAGACGTGATTCCGATCTCCGCCGCCATCGCCATCAAGCTTCGGGGGACCAGAATTCCTGCGTCGGCACCCTGCCGGGACGGGGAAGTGCCCCCGGATTCATCTCCATCGACGTTGCTTCCTCCCTCCATGATGCGGGAGTAGTTCCTCCTCGGGGCTGAGGTTCTTACTAGTAACTATGTGGTCAATTCTCTCTCCCATGATGTGATCTTCGTTGTGATCATAGGCTATGTTAATCTAGGGTGTTTCCCCTTCCTCTATGTATTGGATTGATGTACTCACTTGTCTCTATCTAGTATAATCCCCGAGACCAAGGTGACAGCGGTCTATTGGACATGGATTAGAACAATATTTTCATGAGTGATTTCCTCTCTTGTGTGTTGATTGAAGATTGAGAGTCTCTTGGTGATTGTCTTTGACTATCCTTTAGATATGTTATGGTGATTGTGGGACTCTCTTTGGATGGCCGCGGTGACATTGGGAAATCCTTAGATCGAGAACTACGAACTTTGAGGTGTGCTTTTGTAGCCCTACATAATTCTCGTCCTCTCTTGACCACGAAGGAATGATCTCTGAGTGTGTCCCCTTTGCATGTTTTATGGGAAATATCATGTGATTCGATTATGTTAATGTTGTTGGGAGTTGCCACTAGTGAAAGTATGAACCTTAGGCCTTGTTTCCACCATTGCAATACCGTTTGTGCTCACGTTTACTACTTGTTTGCTTGCTGCACTTTTTATTACATATTTGTATTACCTTGTTTTGCCATCCATATCACTTGCCATTTAACATCTCTTCGCCGAACTAGTGCACCTATACATCTGACAAGTGTATTAGGTGTGTTGGGGACACAAGAGACTTCTTGTATCTTAGTTGCAGGGTTGTTTGAGAGAGATCATCTTCAACCTCTACTTCCCTGAGTTCGATAAACCTTAGGTCATCCACTTGAGGGAAATTGCTACTGTCCTACAAACCTCTGCGCTTGGAGGCCCAACATAGTCTACAAGAGTAGAAGCGTGCGTAGACATCAGTACCTCCCTACCAAACTTATGGCAAGGTTCACATCAGGTCTGGTACACAACATGGCATACATAATAGAACCTATGGCTGAGGCATAGGGGATGACACTCATCTTTTCTCTATCTTCTGCCGTGGTCGGGGACTGAGCCGTGCTCAATCTCATACCTTGTAAAACAGGCAAGAACCCCTTCTTGAACTGATCCATATTGAACTTCTTCAATATCTTGTCAAGGTATGTGCTTTGTGAAAGACCAATGAGGCGTCTCGATCTATCTCTATAGATCTTGATGCCTAATATATAAGCAACTTCTCCAAGGTCCTTCATTGAAAAACTCTTATTCAAGTAGGCCTTTATGCTTTCCAAGAATTCTATATAATTTCCCATTAGCAGTATGTCATCCACATATAATATGAGAAATGCTACAGAGCTCCCACTCACATTCTTGTAAATACAGGCTTCTCCCCAAGTATGTATAAAGCCAAACGCTTTGATCACATCATTAAAGCGAATATTCCAACTCTGAGATGCTTGCACCAGCCCGTAGATCGAGCACTGGAGCTTGCATACTTTGTTAGAATTCTCTGGATCGACAAAACCTTTCGGCTGCATCATATACATCTCTTCCTTGAGGAAGCCATTAAGGAATGTTGTTTTGACGTCCATTTGCCATATCTCATAATCATAGAATGCGGCAATTGCTAACATGATTCGGACGGACTTTAGCATCGCTACGGGAGAGAAAGTCTCGTCGTAGTCAATCCCTTGAACTTGTCGATAACCCTTAGCGACAAGCCGAGCCTTATAGATGGTCACATTACCATCCGCGTCTGTCTTCTTCTTGAATATCCATTTATTTTCTATGGCGTGCCTATCATCGGGCAAGTCCACCTAGGGAAGGCACCCACAGGGTTTGGGTACAGGTGGAGCCACCCCATACCCTTACCTGTCCCATTTAAGCTTACCCATCACGCGTACCCATACCCGCTAGTGGGTATAATTTTTTCCCATACCCGTCACCTAACAGGGTAAATGGGTACCCGCGGGTTAGAATACCCATGTTTGCATAACAACAATTTGAGTGACACATAATCATAAAAAACAAGATAAAATCATAATTTATAATCTACAGCACATAATAACATCAATATATACTTATAAACAACAACAACAACACATCATAAACACACCACATTTTATAAGCAGCGATACTTTGTAGGAAACAACAACACATCAAAACATCAACACATAGTCATAAACATTAGTACATAGTGATACATTTTCAAGTTCACAAACTCATGACAAAGGGTAGATGTAACTTTTTCCATACTTGTTAAATTTATAAGGGTACATGGGTATGCGAGTATGGGTTATATGATCTCATACCCGTACCCGCTCCACCCGGTGGGTTTGAGATTTCCCTATTTACATACCCATGGGTAACTTTTTGTCCCACACCCTTACCCTAATAGGGTTTTTACCCGCAGGGTACGTGGGTAATGGGTACCCATTGCCATCCCTAAGTCCACCAAAGTCCATACTTTGTTTTCATACATGGATTCTATCTCAGATTTCATGGCTCCAAGCCATTTATTGGAATCCGGGCCCGCCATCGCTTCTTCATAGTTTGAAGGTTCACCGCTGTCCAACAACATGATTTCCAAGACAGGGTTGCCGTACCACTCTGGTGCGGAACGTGTCCTTGTGGACCTTCGAAGTTCAGTAGTAACTTGATCTTCATCTTCATGATCATCATCATTAACCTCCTCCCTTATCGGTGCAGGCACCTCGGGAACAATTTCCCGCGCTGCGCTACTTTCCGGTTCGGGAAGGGTGACTATCACCTCATCAAGTTCTACTTTCCTCCCACTTACTTCTTTCGAGAGAAACTCTTTCTCCAGAAAGGATCCATTCTTGGCAACAAAAGTCTTGCCTTCAGATCTTAGGTAGAAGGTGTACCCAATTGTTTCCTTTGGGTATCCTATGAAGACGCATTTTTTCGATTTGGGTTCGAGCTTTTCAGGTTGAAGTTTCTTGACATAAGCATCGCAACCCCAAACTTTCAGAAATGACAGCTTAGGTTTCTTGCCAAACCAAAGTTCATACGGTGTCGTCTCGACGGATTTTGACGGAGCCCTATTTAAAGTGAATGCGGCAGTCTCTAAAGCAAATCCCCAAAAAGATAGCGGTAAGTCGGTGAGAGACATCATAGATCGCACCATGTCCAACAAAGTATGATTTCGACGTTCGGACACACCATTATGCTGAGGTGTTCCTCGCGGTGTCAATTGTGAAACAATTCCACAGTTCCTTAGGTGCGTGCCAAATTCATGACTCAAATATTCACCCCCACGATCTGATCGTAAGAACTTTATTTTTCTGTCACGTTGATTCTCAACCTCATTCTGAAATTCCTAGAACTTTTCAAAGGTCTCAGACTTGTGCTTCATCAAGTAGACATACCCATATCTACTCAAGTCATCTGTGAGGGTGAGAACATAACGATAGCCTCCGCGAGTTTCAACACTCATTGGACCGCACACATCGGTATGTATGATTTCCAATAAGTTGGTTGCTCGCTCCATTGTTCCGGAGAACGGAGTCTTCGTCATCTTGCCCAAAAGGCATGGTTCGCACGTGTCAAATGATTCATAATCAAGAGACTCTAGAAGCCCATCTGCATGGAGCTTCTTCATACGCTTGACACCAATATGACCAAGGCGGCAATGCCACAAGTATGTGGGACTATCATTATGAACTTTACATCTTTTGGCATCCACACTATGAATATGTGTATCATCACGTTCGAGATTCATCAAAAATAAACCATTGACCAGCGGGGCATGACCATAAAACATATCTCTCATATAAATAGAACAACCATTATTCTCGGATTTAAATGAGTAGCCATCTCGTATCAAACGAGATCCAGATACAATGTTCATGCTCAAAGCTGGTACTAAATAACAATTATTAAGGTTTAAAACTAATCCCAAGGGTAGATGTAGAGGCAGCATGCCGACGGCAATCACATTGACCTTGGAACCATTCCCGACGCGCATCGTCACCTCGTCCTTCGCCAGTCTCCGCTTATTCCGCAGCTCCTGCTTTGAGTTACAAATGTGAGCAACTGCACCGGTATCAAATACCCAGGAGCTACTACGAGCGCTGGTAAGGTACACATCAATAACATGTATATCATATATACCTTTGACATTGCCGTCCTTCTTATCTGCTAAGTATTTGGGGCAGTTCCGCTTCCAGTGACCCGTTCCCTTGCAATGAAAACACTCAGTTTCAGGCTTGGGTCCATTCTTTGGCTTCTTCCCGGCAACTGGCTTACCGGGCGCGACAACTCCTTTGCCGTCCTTCTTGAAGTTCTTCTTACCCTTGCCTTTCTTGAACTTAGTGGTTTTATTGACCATCAACACTTGATGTTCTTTCTTGATATCCACCTCCGCTGATTTCAGCATTGAATACACCTCGGGAATGGACCTCTCCATCCCCTGCATATTGAAATTTAACACGAAGCTCTTGTAGCTAGGTGGGAGCGACTGAAGGATTATATCAACGACCGCTTCGTCTGGGAGATTCATTCCCAACTGAGACAAGCGGTTGTGCAACCCAGAAAACTTGAGTATGTGCTCGCTGACAGAACTATTCTCCTCCATCTTACAACTGTAGAATGCGTCGGAGACGTCATATCTCTCGACTCAGGCATGAGCTTGGAAAACCATTTTCAGCTCTTGGAACATCTCATATGCTCTGTGGTGTTCAAAACACTTTTGGAGCCCCGACTCTAAGCTGTAAAGCATGCCGCACTGAACCAGGGAGTAATCATCACAACGCGACTGCCAGGCGTTCATAACGTCTTGGGTCGCCGGGAGAACGGGTGCATCACCTAGCGGTGCTTCAAGGACATATGATCTCTTGGAAGCTATGAGGATAATCCTCAGGTTACGGACCCAATCCGTATAGTTGCTACCATCGTCTTTCAGCTTGGTTTTCTCTAGGAACGCGTTGAAGTTGAGGGCAACTTGAGCGTGGGCCATTTGATCTACAAGACATATTGTAAAGATTTTTAGACTAAGTTAATGACAATTAAGTTCATCTAATCAAATTTAATGAACTCCCACTCAGATTGACATCTCTCTAGTCATCTAAGTGATACATGATCCGAATCGACTAGCCCGTGTCCGATCATCACGTGAGACGGACTAGTCATCAACGGTGAACATCTTCATGTTAATCGTATCTTCTATACGACTCATGTTCGACCTTTCGGTCTTCCGTGTTCCGAGGCCATGTCTGTACATGCCAGGCTCGTGAAGTGAACCCTAAGTGTATTGTGTGTGTAAATCTGGCTTACACCCGTTGTATGCGAACGTTAGAGCCTATCACACCCGATCATCACGTGGTGCTTCGGAACAACGATCCTTAGCAACGGTGCACAGTTAGGGGGAACACAATTCTTGAGATTTTTAGTGAGAGATCATCTTATTTACTACTGTCGTTCTAAGTAAACAAGATGCATAAACATGATAAACATCACATGCAATCAAATAAAGTGACATGATATGGCCAATATCATTTTGCTCCTTTGATCTCCATCTTCGGGGCACCATGATCATCTTTGTCACCGGCATGACACCACGATCTCCATCATCATGATCTCCATCATCGTGTCTTCATGAAGTCGTCTCGCCAAATATTACTTCTACCACTATGGCTAACGTTTAGCAATAAAGCAAAGTAATTACTTGGCGTTATTCAGTGACACGCAGGTCATACAATAAATAAGACAACTCCTATGGCTCCTGCCAGTTGTCATTTTCATCGACATGCAAGTCGTGATTTCCTATTACAAGAACATGATCAATCTCATACATCACATATATCATTCATCACATCTTCTTGGCCATATCACATCACATAGCACATGCTGCAAGAACAAGTTAGACGTCCTCTAATTGTTGTTGCAAGTTTTTACGTGGCTTCTATAGGTTTCTAGCAAGAACATTTCTTACCTACGCCAAAACCACAACATGATATGTCAATTTATATTTACCCTTCATACGGACCCTTTTCATCGAATCTGATCCGACTAAAGTGGGAGAGACAGACACCCGCCAGCCACCTTATGCAACTAGTGCATGTCTGTCGGTGGAACCAGTCTCACGTAAGCGTACGTGTAAGGTCGGTCCGGGCCGCTTCATCCCACGATGCCGCCGAATCAAGATTGGACTAGTAACGACAAGAGAATTGAACAAAATCAACGCCCACAACTTGTTTGTGTTCTACTCGTGCAAGATGCTACGCAAAGACCTAGCTCAGATGCCACTTTTGGGGAACGTAGCAGAATTTAAAAAATTTCTACGCTTCACCAAGATCAATCTAAGGAGTTCATCTAGCAACGAGCATAAAGGAGTGCATCTACATACCCTTTGTAGATCGCGAGCGGAAGCGTTCAAAGGAACGTGGATGATGGAGTCGTACTCGTCGTGATCCTCGTCACCGATGATCCCAGCGTCGAACGGACGGCACCTCCGCGTTCAACACACGTATGGTACAGCAACGTCTCCTCCTTCTTGATCCAGCAAGGGGGGAGGGGAGGTTGACGGAGATCCAGCAGCACGACGGCGTGGTGGTGGATGCAGCGGGAAAAGCTGCAGGGCTTCGCCGAGACCCTGCGGGAGGAGTAGGAGGTGTAACCGGG
>LR738713.1:643507794-643591806 GCA_902687465.1 Secale cereale | reverse complement strand
CAGGGGCTGAGGTGCGGCTGACCTCTCTCCCCCCCACTATATATAGGGGGCCAGGGGGGCGCCGGCCCTAGGAGATCCCATCTCCTAGGGGGGCGCCGGCCAAGGGGGGGTATCTTGCCCCCCAAGCCAAAGGGGGGCGCCCCCACCCCTAGGGTTTCAACCCTAGGCGCATGGGGGAGGCCCATGGGGGGTGCGCCAGCCCACTAGGGGCTGGTCCCCCTCCCCTTGCGGCCCACGGGGCGCTCCGGGGTGGATGGCCCCACCCGGTGGAACTCCGGGACCCTTCCGGTGGTCCCGGTACGCTACCGGTGACTCCCGGAACTCTCCCGATGGCCGAAACTGGACTTCCTATATATCATTATTTACCTCCGGACCATTCCGGAACTCCTCGTGACGTCCGGGACTCCGAAAAACATTCGGGTTTCCGTGTGCATATATCTCTATAACCCTAGCGTCACCGAACCTTAAGTGTGTAGACCCTACGGGTTCGGGAGACACGCAGACATGACCGAGACGACTCTCCGGTCAATAACCAACAACGGGATCTGGATACCCATGTTGGTTCCCACGTGTTCCTCGATGATCTCATCGGATGAACCACGATGTCAAGGATTCACTTAATCCCGTATGTAATTCCCTTTGTCTATCGGTACGGTACTTGCCCGAGATTCGATCGTCGGTATACCGATACCTTGTTCAATCTCGTCATGGCAAGTCTCTTTACTCGTTCCGTAATCCATCATCCCATGACTAACTCTTTAGTCACTTTGAGCTCATGATGATGTCTTACCGAGTGGGCCCAGAGATACCTCTCCGTCATACAGAGTGACAAATCCCAGTCTCGGTTCGTACCAACTCAACAGACACTTTCGGAGATACCCGTTGCGTACCTTTATAGCCACTCAGTTACGTTGTGACGTTTGACACACCCAAAGTATTCCTACGGTATCCGGGAGTTGCATAACCTCATGGTCTAAGGAACAGATACTTGACACTGGAAAAGTTTAAGCATTACGAACTACACGATCTTATGCCAAGCTTAGGATTGGGTCTTGTCCATCACATCATTCTCCTAATGATGTGATCCCGTTATCAATGTCATCCAATGTCCATGGTCAGGATGAAGGAAATATGCCCTAGAGGCAATAATAAAGATGTTATTTGTATTTCCTTATATCATGATAAATGACTTTTATTCATGCTAGAATTGTATTAACCGGAAATTTGATACATGTGTGAATACATAGACAAAATAGTATGTCCCTAGTATGCCTCTACTAGACTAGCTCATTGATCAAAGATGGCTATGTTTCCTAGCCATAGACATGAGTTGTCATTTGATCAACGAGATCACATCATTAGGAGAATGATGTGATGGACTAGACCCATCCGTTAGCATAGCACTATGATCGTTTAGTTTTACTGCTATTGCTTTCTTCATGACTTATACATGTTCCTATGACTATGAGATTATGCAACTCCCGAATACTGTAAGAACACCTTGTGTGCTATCAAACGTCACAATGTAACTGGGTGATCATAAAGATGCTCTACAGGTGTCTCCGAAAGTATTCGTGGTGTTGGCATAGATCAAGATTAGGATTTGTCACTCCGAGTGTCGGAGAGGTATCTCTGGGCCCTCTCGGTAATGCACATCATAATAAGCCTTGCAAGCAAATGACTAATGAGTTAGTCACGAGATGATGTATTACGGAACAAGTAAAGAGACTTGCCGGTAACGATATTGAACTAGGTATAGAGATACCGACGATCGAATCTCGGGCAAGTAACATACCGATGACAAAAGGAACAACGTATGTTGTTATGCGGTTTGACCGATAAAGATCTTCGTAGAATATGTAGGAGCCAATATGAGCATCCAGGTTCCGCTATTGGTTATTGACCGGAGATGAGTCTCGGTCATGTCTACATAGTTCTCGAACCCGTAGGGTCCGCACGCTTAACGTTTGATGACGATCGGTATTATGAGTTTATGAGTTTTCATGTAATGAAGGAAGTTCGGAGTCCCGGATGAGAACACGGACATGACGAGGAGTCTCGGAATGTCCGAGACATAAAGATTGATATATTGGCGACTATATTCGGACACCGGAAGTGTTCTGGAAAGTTTCGGAATTTACCGGAGTGCCGGGGGGGGGGGGTTACCGGAACCCCCCGGGGGAATGGTGGGCCCTGGTGGGCCATAGGGGAGAGAGAGGGCAGCAGCCAGGAGGTGGTGCGCCCCCTCCCTAGGAGGAGTCCGAATAGGACTAGGGGAGGGGGCGCGACCCCTCTTTCCCTCTCCCTCTCCCTCTCTTTCCTTCCCCCCTTTTCCTTCTTTGGTAGATTCCTACTAGGAATAGGATTGCAATCCTATTCCTAGTAGGATTGCAGCCCTAGCCGCACCATAGGAGGGCCGGCCGGCCTCCCCCCTTGCTCCTTTATATACGGGGGCAGGGGGCACCCAAAGACACAAAAGTTGAATTGTTCTAGCCGTGTGCGGTGCCCCCCTCCACAGAAACACACCTCGGTCATACCGTCGCAGTGCTTAGGCGAAGCCCTGCGCCGGTAGATACATCATATCCGTCATCACGCCGTCGTGTTGACGAAACTCTCCCGTGAAGCTCAACTGGATCAAGAACTCGTGGGACGTCATCAAGCTGAACGTGTGCTCAACGCGGAGGTGCCGTGCGTTCGGTGCTTGATCGGTTGGATCGCGAAGAAGTTCGACTACATCAACCGCGTCACTTGACGCTTCCGCTTCCGGTCTACGACGGTATGTAGACACACTCTTCCCTCTCATTGCTATGCATCTGGTAGATAGATCTTGCGTGATCGTAGGAAAATTTTAAAATACTACGTTCCCCAATAGTGGTATCAGAGCCAGGTCTATGCGTAGATGATATGCACGAGTAGAACACAATGAGTTGTGGGCGATACTAGTCATACTGCTTACCAGCATGTCATACTTTGCTTCGGCGGTATTGTGAGATGAAGCGGCCCGGACCGACATTACGCGTACGCTTACGCGAGACTGGTTTCACTGTTATGAGCACTCGTTGCTTAAAGGTGACTGGCGGGTGTGTGTCTCTCTCACTTTAGCTGAATCAAGTGTGGCTACGCTCGGTCCTTGTGAAGGTTAAAACAGCACATACTTGACGAAACATCGTTGTGGTTTTTGTATGCGTAGGTAAGAACGGTTCTTGCTAAGCCCGTAGCAGCCACGTAAAACTTGCAACAACAAAGTAGGGGACGTCTAACTTGTTTTTGCAGGGCATGTTGTGATGTGATATGGTCAAGACATGATGAGTTATACGGTTTTGTATGAGATGATCATGTTTTGTAATGTTATCGGCAACTGGCAGGAGCCATATGGTTGTCGCTTTATTGTATGAAATGCAATCGCCATGTAATCGCTTTACTTTATCATTAAGCGGTAGCGATAGTTGTAGAAGCAATAGTTGGCGAAACGACAACGGTGCTACGATGGAGATCAAGGTGTCGCGCCGGTAACGAAGGTGATCATGACGTTGCTTTGGAGATGGAGATCAAAAGCACAAGATGATGATGGCTGATACGTCCAAAATGCATCACTATTTTGTATCATAATTCATCTTTATTCATTGATATATTTCACGTTATGATGATGTTCTTATGTTGTTTTGGTCTATTTTACACAGTTTGCAACTTTCCGGTGCCGGAACAGCAGACGCAGGATTCAGCAGGAAAAAGTGGATACTGAGTTGCTGAAGAAGAACACCTCCAAATTACCTGAAAATTGACGGGAGGTATTTTTCAGACGAATAACGAAGACACGCAAAAGGGGGGTCAGAGGGGGGCCACAGGGTGCCCAGGCGGCCTGGGGGCGCCCCCCTGGCCGCGCCGGGGGGGCGCCTGGAGCCCCTGGCCCACCTCTGGTCGCCCCCTTTTGCATATATGTTCTCCGTCCCCCGAAAACCCTAGGCACGGGACTTTTTACGGAGTTCCGCCGCCGCTTCGAGGCGGAAACCTACAGAGAAGAAAAGGGCATCTCCGGTGGGCAGATTCCGCCGGGGAGATCACCTCCCGGAAGGGTAGATCGTCGCCATCGTCATCACCATCGTCACGGGCATCATCGAGATCATCATCAACATCATCCCCAACACCAGCACCATCTCCATCTTCATCCAAATCTCATCTTACCATCGCAACTCGTGTTGTAACTCGTACTACCTATCCTCTCTACTCCATTGGTGTTGATTACTACTTTGTGGTGAATGCTATTGAGTTTTGTTGGAGAAATATTATTATGTCCAGATTGTTTATCACATATTTATCCCCACTGATCATGATCTGTTTTATGTCTTGTGAGTAGTTACCTTAGTTCTTGAGGACATGGGGGAAGTCTTGTTGTTAGTAGTCATATGCTGTTGAAGTAATATGTGTTGTTTGGTACTTAAGTTGCGTTGTCATTCTACTAGTGGTGTTGTGTGAGTCGAACACCCAACACTTCGCCTTATTAAGGACCTAGGAGAATACATTGTGTATAAAGAATGCTTATGGTGGGTTGCCGGAGTGACAGAAACCTGAACCCCAGTTCGCACGCTTTTGCATAAGGGAATAATGGATCCTCGATCGTATTGCTATGGTTAGGCTTTTGCCTTAAATTCTATCTTGTATTTGCGGATGCTTGCAAGGTGTTTAATCATAAGAGTGCATTCATCTTAGTCTAGAGAGTGCACTAGCATAGATCCACCCACTCAACACTTATCAACACATATCATAGTATCGATACGGGATATGGCGAAAGCACATGACTACCTCTCCCGTGTGTCCTCAAGAACGCTTTAGTCTTTATAAGTTCAGTTGCTAGGCCTCTCCTTTGCTAAGAAAGGATTGGGCCACTTGTTACTCTCAGTACCTTTTACATTACTTGCCTTTACATTCCTGTTGCTTATATCGAGAAAACCCCTAAAAGTTATCTTTTAGTGCTTGTAGTAATTTCTTGCTCAGAATCGCTTATCAATACCTTCTGCTCCTCGTTGGGTTCGACACTCTTACTTATCGAAAACGCTGCAACAGATCCCTTACGGTTGAGGGTCATCAAGTAACGTTTTCTGGCGCCGTTGCCGGGGAACGTAGCGCTATTGGTAAAGTGAAACTGTGTGACGACCCCGGCTTAATCGTGCACTAATCATACACGCAAATGCACACGATCAAGCCTAAGGACTCACGTGAAGGAAATCACAGCACAACTCTAAAACATAAATAAATACATACAAGTCATATATTACAAGCCAGGGCCTCGAGGGCTCGAATACATAACATGATGTCATACACAAAGTCAGCGGAAGCGTTAGGTATCTGGGTACAGATACAACACAACAGAAGATAGGCCTTTTACAAAGGCGGGGCAAAATAAAAGCTACGATCGAAAAGGCGCAGGCCTCCTGCCTGGGACCTCCGATCCTACTCCTGGTCGTCGTCCGCCGGCTCCTCGCAGTAGTACTCGCCGGCCGGGTAGTAGTAGTAACCAGCCTCGGGCTGGTAGTAGTAGTCGTCCACAGGGACTGCGGGCACCATGGCTCCGTCGTCTGGTTTATCAAATGGGTAGGACAAAAAGAGGAAGCAAAGCAACCGTGAGTACTCATCCAAAGTACTCAGCAAGACTTACATCAGATCTATACTAGCAATGCAATGTTTTCAAAGGAGGCTTTATGTGGGTGGACTAGACTGCAGAAAGCCAGAGCAGAGAGGTGGAAAAGCCTAGTCCTGACGAAGACTAGCATCTTCAGTGTCTTGCCGCAATGAGAAGGGAAACAGAATAGTTTCATAATAATAATGTATAGTGTTTGCAGCAACAACATCTCCATATCTCATATCTCAAGTCACCAGTTCTAGTTGTACCGAAGTGGATACAACTCCGAGTGTCCGTTACCGTAGGACAGGCTATCGATAGATTGTTTCTTCCCTGCAGGGGTGCACCAAGTTACCCACCACGCTCGCTTAACTCCGGCCGGACACACCATCAGGTCGTGCCCGCCCTCGGCTAAACAATACGACGCAACCCGACCGGATACCGCCAGAGAGGATCGAGCACGCCGGACTAATCCTATGCTCCCCGGGGGTCTTGGCCATCGCCCCGAGCGCTCCGTACGTTGCGAGGACGTTCGGTAGCAGACCTAGCAACCCCTTATACAAGCGCGGTTGCATCCTAAGTCCAATCCGAACGGGCCGCTCAATCGCTGACGTCGTGACGACTCCGGCTGATGTATACGACGCAGAGCACCCACTCACACCCACGTGGTGGTTAGTGCTATCGGCCCGGAGGCCCTCGGATCAAATATCCAAATCGCTTAGTGTGTTGGGAGCGCGCGGTAACGAGCAGAGCCTACGATACTGTTGGCCCCGTCGTCCCGTCTCGAGGACTTGTGACAAGGACTGGAAAAGACCGGCCACGCCTCGTAGTTATCTCGCGGGTACCCTCACTGGTCACCCGACTCCACAGCTCACGCCTCAAAGGCACTCGCGGGTACCCCTCTGGGTCAACCCGCCTCCATCCAACAAGAGTAGTAATAACTTCAAAGTGTCATCAGACGCACGATACCTCTGGCCGCACGCCTTTGTTCCTGGCGACGTCCGGCCTCGGGGATCGATACGTCTTTAAACACGGTGTGGTGAATCAGGGCATCCGTGTGGTTTCCATGCCGATGAGGAATCCGAGGAATCACCCTCGTTGGATCCCTAAACGACAAGTCCCGATAAGGTGGTACCGGAGGAATCACCCTCGGCGGTATTCACCATAGCGGATGCACGACAGAAGCTAAGTCGGAAGTGGGAAGAGGAATCACCCTCGGTAACCCACAACGAGCTAGCTATAATACAGGGACAACATCAGAAGTGAGTTCGGAGGTATCACCCTCGTCACCCGATGTTAACTCTGCGGAGTCGAGCATATTAGGGGGGGTTGTGCGGTGATGTGAAGAAGGTCTGGGGTAGGGGGCTCGATCGGTTGATCGAGGCAAGGGTACTATGCGAGGCAACTACGAGAGTGCGGGTCCAAGCAGTGCTACCCAACCTATACTAAGCAGTTTATGAATAAATGCAGGTATCAACAATTTAGCAAAGACAGGCTATGCAACAGTAATAGGAGCAGTAGCAGTAGCAGCAATTCTAATGCAAGAATAAGAGAGAATAGAAATAGGCGATATCGGAAATGCTCAAGGGGGGGGTTGCTTGCCTGGTTGCTCGGTGGCAAAAGCAAGATCGTCGGAGGGGGAACCAATCACCGGGACAGCGTCGGTCTCGGGATCTGCGTCAGCGTCGGGCTCTACCGAGAGAGAAGAGGGGGAAGAAACAAATAAATACACAGGCATATGCAACACACAGCATGCTAAGCTAACGTGCAGTGCAGGGTTGCCTAAAAACATGACTAAGTCATATTAGCTATTTTTAAGAAATTGTTTGGATTTATTTTATTAAAGTTGAACACTATTCATTTATCGAAAACAGGTCAAAAGTTCCATGTTCATCTAGCTAGGGGCATCTGATGGGAATTCGGAGGGCGTATCTAGATTCGTATCGAAATTCTGATCAATTTTCATATATAAATTATTTTCATCGGAGTTACGGTTTAAAAGATATGAATTTTCAAAGTTTAAATGATTTTCTGGATTTATTTAAATTAACAGAAAAAGAAATATGACATCAGCATGATGTCATGCTGGCATCAGCAGGTCAACAGGTCGGCTGACCAGTCAAACCTGACATGTGGGTCCAGTGGGACCCACATGTCAGCCTCTATTACTAAAACAGAGTTATTTTTAATCTAACTAAACCTATTTATCTACTGGACCCCACCTGTCAGTGACCTAATTAGCTAATTAATCAGTTTTAATTATAAAAACGTTTATTAATCTAATTAACCGAGGTGGGACCCATCTGTCATTCGCAGTAGGAACAGTAACCCTCGTTGACCGTGGTCAACGAGGTCAAACTCGTAGCGGGGCCCACGGGCAGTGTCACTGGGGCGGGCCCCACGCTTGCCAGGTCAGCGGGGCCGCCGGAATGAGCTCCGACGAGCTCCCGCGGCGGCGCACTCGCCGGAGGGCGTCGGAAATTGCGCATACTGCACCGATTTGGGCGTTCTTTACTGCGTTCGAACGTTTACTCAACGCCGCATCCATTTCCGGCGTCGGAACGGGCAGGGGAGGCCTAACGGGACGGCGGCGGCCTCATCGGCGGCGACCGAGGTTCGGCTACGCTCGGGTTCGATGCTAGCAGCTACGGGGAGGGGAGCTAATGGTATAGACGGCACCAGAGGAAGGTCCTGAGCTCGACGAGAGGCTCGGTTGAGCTTGGCGATGGCCGTGGCCATGACCACGAGCTCGCCGGCGGCGTGGCGTTCGGTCGCAAATGGGGAGGTGATCTACGGGCCCAGCAGACCAAGAAAGAGAGGAGGAGGAGGAAGACGGAGCTCACCGCAGCGGCTAGGAAAAGCCCGTGCAAGCTTAGGAGCAGCAGAGGCCTCGCCGGAGTCGGAGAGGAACGGCGGCGGCCGGAGATGCAGAAGGAGAGGCTCGGCGCTGCAGGGTCACCCAGCTCCCTCCGAGGCCATCAGGAGAAGTGGTCGTCCACGGCGGAGCTCCTGGACACCACCAACGAGCACGGGGCCGCCGGTGGCCGCGGGGACGACGGGGTTGCGTCGGCGACGGCGCTCGGTGAGGAAGGGGATCGAGGGGGAGAGCAGCGGAGAGGGAGGGGAAATGGACGGGGAGGCCAGGGGGGACGCTCGGCGTCGTTCTTATCCCCTCAGCCCCCTGTAGTGTCGGTGGCGTCGCCGTGTCGAGCGGCGGCCGGCGCAGCGCGCGCGCGCCCACAGGGTGCTCGACACGGCGGCGGGAGCAGGTGGAGGACGAGACAGGTGCGCGGGCTGGGCCGGCTTGGCCCAGGAGGAGGGCGCCAGGTAAGTTTTTCCTTTGCCCTTTTCTTTTATTTCTAAGGCAGAGAGGAAAGCAAAAAGGATGGGCCACTAAAACACTTTTGTAAAATGTGTTACTTGGCCCAAAATTGATGTTGCAAAATTACCCATCACCAAAAATTGATTTGGGTAATTTTGGAAGATTTTTGAATTTTTCAAAAATTGATATGGCATTTTTAGGTGCTGTTTTGGCACTGTTTTAAATGCCATGGCCCAAACAAGGTTGATGGTGATGTTGTTTTCATTAGCAACATTGGTTTTGGAATATTGCCAGTAAGATGAACATTTTTCCATAATTTTTGGAGCAACTTCATTTTGCACTTGAAGTTTGAATGGAATTTTCAGGGGCAAGTTTTGAGTTGCCTTGAATAACCACTGTGTTTAGCATTGCAAATGAACATGACAAGGCATCATTAGCAGTTGATCACAGTAGTTAGTACATAGGGGTGTTACAAACTGGTAAGAAAGTCTTTTTATAATTCTGTTTTTATTTTTGCTATTCCTGCTCTTTGTCCTTATGGATAACCCTATTATTGGAGCGTTGCTTGCGGGAAGACGCCCCACACCTGTGGTGGTTGATCCTCCCCCTACTGAAATTGTGCCTTATAAAATACCAGCTGGCATTATCAATTATGTTTTGGCTAATCGTTATGCAGGAGACAGACATCCCGGTGAACACTTGCTATATTTGTCACGACTATGTTCATTATTTAAGCTTGCAGGTGTATCGAGGGAGTTTGTCATGAGGAAATTGTTTGTTGTATCACTTATAGATAAAGCTTCAGATTGGTATGGGCTTCTCGATAACTCACACTTGCTGGACTGGCAGGAGCTTATGTCTCTCTTTTATACTAAGTTTTATCCTCTTCATGAAATTCATCGAGACAGGAATTATATATATAACTTTAGGTCTCGTGACGGAGAAAGCATTGCTCAAGCTTGGGGGAGATTGAAGTCTCTAATGCTCAAATGCCCAATTCATAAGCTCCCCAAGGAAATTATACTTACAAATTTTTATGCCAGGCTTTCTCGTCAGGATAAGGAGATGCTGGATGCCTCCTCTAGTGGGGTATTTCAGAAGAAGAGTGTTGAAGAAAGGTGGGATCTCCTTGAAAGAATCCAGAGGAATATTGAAGATTGGGAAATTGATAAAGGTATTGAACCCGCTATAAATTATGAACATGATTATATTGAAAGCTATGTGGAAACTGATTACTTCAATACTTTTTGCTCTAAGATTGGTCTTGATTCCCATCTAGTGATTGATTTATGTAAGAATTTTGCCTCTCACGTTGATTCTTTTAAAAAGAATATAGACCAGCACCATGCACCTTTTAAAGAACCACCTATTGATATTTATGTTGTCGAGCCTATTTTGCCTGCAGTCATATATGAAAAGCCTCCTTTTCCCACGAGGATAAAGGAACACTCTCTTGTGACAGGCATAATAAACAAAAGTGAGAGAAGAGTTGATGAACCTGAGGACCAGATCAGGGTCGATCCTCAAGTTGCATTGATTAAAGACCTTGCTACTGATGATGTTTTGGATTCCAATATAACTTTTTGTGCTGTTTCCACTAACCTTGTCACAGCCAAGAACAAAGGCCCAATTTCAGGTACTCCGGTGGTATCTGTTAAAATAGGAGATCACAATTATTATGGGCTATGCGATTTGCGATCGAGTGCAAGTGCTATTCCTTATTCACTCTATGAAGAAATCATCGGTGAGATTTCCCCTTGTGAACTTGAAGAAGTTGATGTTACTATTCATCTTGCAAATAGATCAACTATCTCTCCCATCGGAATTGTGAGGGACGTTGAAGTCCTATGTGGAAAGGTAAAATACCCTACCGACTTTCTGGTACTTGGTTCAGCCAGGGACAATTTTTGTCCCATCATTTTTGGTAGACCTTTTCTTAGAACTTGTGGAGCTATAATAGATTGCAGGAAAGGTAAAGTTTCTGTTGAATTCGATGGTGAGCCATATGAATTTAATTTTTCTAAGTTCTCTAAGCAGCCTCGTGGTACTGATTCACCTAGTGATGATAAGATTATTGAAAGTATTGCCTCTATTGCTATTCCCCCTGATGACCCTTTGCAGCAATACATAGAGGACCACGAGAATGATTTGCATATGCAGGAAAGAAATGAACTAGATGAAATATTCTTGAGGCAACCTGCTATCCTAAAGCACAACCTTCCGGTTGAACCTTTGGGAATTTTATCAAAACCAAAAGAAGACCCGGTGTTCGATCTTAAACCTCTTCCCGATACGCTCAAGTATGCTTATTTAGATGAAAAGAAAGTATATCCTGTTATTATCAATTCTAACCTTTCAGGATATGAAGAAGAGCGATTATTGGAAGTACTTCGTAAACACCGAGGCGCAACTGGCTATACCCTTGATGACCTTAAGGGGATTAGTCCATCTATCTGTCAACATACTATCAACCTTGAGCCTGATGCTAAACCAGTTGTTGATCATCAACGACGGTTGAACCCGAAGATGATGGATGTCGTGAGAACTGAGATTCTCAAGCTTCTAGCCGCAGGTATTATCTACCCTATAGCTGACAGTAAGTGGGTAAGTCCGGTACATTGTGTTCCTAAGAAAGGAGGTACAACTGTGGTTCCTAATGATAAAAATGAACTAATACCTCAGAGAATTATTATTGGATATAGAATGTGTATTGATTACAGGAAGT
Source organism: Secale cereale (assembly GCA_902687465.1). Lineage (NCBI taxonomy): Eukaryota > Viridiplantae > Streptophyta > Magnoliopsida > Poales > Poaceae > Secale > Secale cereale. Next base: position 643,580,142 of record LR738713.1, on the reverse strand, counting down.
TGAACAAGGCAACCAGGAAGGATCACTACCCGTTGCCATTCATCGACCAAATGCTTGAAAGGTTATCCAAAAATACCCACTTTTGTTATCTCGATGGTTATTCTGGTTTCTCTCAAATTCATGTTAACACCGTCGATCAAGAGAAGACCACTTTTACTTGTCCTTTTGGTACTTATGCTTACAGACGTATGCCTTTTGGTTTATGTAATGCCCCTGCTACTTTTCAAAGGTGTATGTCTGCTATCTTTCATGGTTTCTGCGGGGATATTATGGAAGTCTTCATGGACGATATCTCCGTCTATGGAACTTCATTTGACCATTGTCTTCACAACCTTAATAAAGTTTTGCAGAGATGCGAGGAAACAAATTTGGTACTCAACTGGGAGAAGTGCCACTTTATGGTTAATGAAGGAATTGTTCTTGGTCACAAGATTTCCGAAAGGGGAATTGAAGTGGACAAAGCCAAGATCGAAGCTATTGAGAGGATGCCCTATCCAAGGGACATCAAAGGTATTCGCAGTTTTCTCGGTCATGCGGGTTTTTATAGAAGATTTATTAAAGACTTTTCTAAAACCTCGAGACCCCTCACTAATCTTCTCCAGAAGGATGTTCCTTTTGCGTTTGATGAAAATTGTAAGGAAGCTTTTCAAGTCCTTAAGAAAGCTTTAATAACTGCTCCTATAGTACAACCACCTGATTGGAATTTACCTTTTGAGATTATGTGTGATGCAAGTGATTTTGCTGTTGGAGCTGTTCTAGGACAAAGAGTTGATAAGAAATTGAATGTTATACATTATGCTAGTAAAACCCTTGATAGTGCTCAAAGAAATTATGCTACTACTGAGAAGGAATTCTTAGCTGTAGTTTTTGCTTGTGATAAGTTTAGGCAGTATATTGTTGATTCCAAAGTTATTATTCATACTGATCATGCTGCCATTAAATATCTTATGACAAAGAAGGATGCCAAGCCAAGGCTTATCAGATGGGTACTCCTTCTCCAAGAATTTGATTTGCAGATTGTTGATAGGAAAGGGGAAGACAATCCAGTGGCGGACAATCTTTCAAGAATGGAAGATATACCGCATGACCCCATCCCAGTTAACGATAGTTTTCCAGACGAGCAACTTGCCGTTGTAAAAGTACAACCTCTTTCCGATCCTTGGTATGCAGATTATGCTAATTTTATTGTTGCAAAGTATTTGCCTCCAGGTCTAACATTTCAGCAAAGGAAGAAGTTCTTTCATGATTTGAGGCACTACTTTTGGGATGACCCACATCTTTTCAAAGAAGGCCCCGACGGGATCGTGAGAAGATGCATTCCGGAACATGAGCAGAAGGACATTCTCCGACGATGTCATGATAGTCCCTATGGAGGACATCATGCCGGTGAGAGGACTGCACATAAGGTTCTTCAATCAGGTTTTTATTGGCCTACTCTCTTTAAAGATGCTAGAAATTATGTTTTAGCTTGTGATAAATGTCAGAGAGTTGGTAACATTAGTAGAAGGAATGAGATGCCTATGAATTACTCACTAGTGATTGAACCTTTCGATTGTTGGGGTTTTGATTTTATGGGTCCTTTTCCTTCTTCGCACAAGTACACTCACATTTTAGTAGCTGTTGAGTATGTGACCAAGTGGGTTGAAGCAATCCCCACTGAAAGTGCTGATCACAAAACATCTTTGAAAATGCTTAAAGATGTAATTTTTCCTAGGTTTGGTGTACCAAGGTATCTCATGACCGATGGAGGATCACACTTCACGCACGGAGCTTTTAGAAAAGCTCTGGCTAAATACGATGTTAATCCTAGAATTGCTTCACCGTATCATCCTCAAACTAGTGGGCAAGTTGAGCTCACCAATAGAGAGATTAAGTTGATCTTGCAGAAAACAGTAAACATAAATAGGAAGGATTGGTCAAATAAATTAGGAGATGCTTTGTGGGCATATAGAACTGCTTACAAAAACCCCATGGGCATGTCCCCCTATAAGATGGTATATGGCAAGGCTTGCCATTTGCCATTAGAGCTAGAGCACAAAGCTTTCTGGGCTGTTAGAGAGCTTAACGCTGACCCAAAACTAGCTGGTGAGAAGCGTCTCATGAACTTGACTTCTCTAGATGAATGGAGAAGTGAAGCTTACGGGAGCGCTAAAATGTTCAAGGAAAAGGTAAAAAGGTGGCATGATAGGAAGATTCTGAAACGTGAATTTAATGTTGGTGATAAAGTTTTGTTGTTTAGATCCCGTTTCAGGTTTTCTCCAGGTAAACTACTTTCCAGGTGGGAAGGACCATTTCATATTGAAGAAGTTTATCGGTCTGGTGCAATTAAGATTAATAATTTTGAAGGCACCAAACCTCAAGTTGTGAATGGGCAAAGACTTAAACATTACATAGCAGGAGACCCTGTCGATGTTGATGTGAATATAATATACACAACAACCCACGAAGAACATGTTGCAGCCCTGCTTCAGACGCCAGCAGAAGCAGAATAAAGAAAAGGTATGTAGTACGGTAAGAAAACACCGCAAACCATCATAAAAGTTCCGTATTACGAGTTTTTGTAAAATTTGTAAAATTCCGAGTCGAAGTGGAGCCGGAGACGACCACCAGGGAGTCCAGGCGCTCCCCTGGCGCCCCCCCCTGGGCCGCGCCGGCAGGCCGCCTGGACACCCTGGAGCCCGTCTCCGACCCCGCTTTGGTCCGTTACCTTCCTTTCTGTGCATAAATTTTTCCTATATATTTGCCCGGGTTGTTCCGACAACGTATCTTGCGATTTCGCGTGTTTTCTCTTCGATCTGTTTCTGCCAGGAAATCTTTCAGCTAAATTTAGGTGCCATGGCTTCTCCAAGTTCCCCCAAGGACACGTTCGTCGTCAACGTCATCAACCCTTACCTCGCCGAGGTGAAGAAGCACCCTCGGGTTGTTCAGATGAAGGAAGGCGTCCTTCATCAAGAAGATCTGAAGGGACCTATCAAGGAGGGGAGCGTCCAGGCCAGGCTGGAAGAAGTGGAGCAAGAAGTCTTCAAGTACAAGAAGATGATCGAGCGTGGTGTTGAAGCTAACTTTGACATCACCAACGAGCTGGAGAACTACTTCCTGAAGGAGATGAAGGAGATGTGGGAAAGAATCGCCGCATCTGAAGACAGAATTATAGAGCTACGAGGGCAAATTAATGATCTACATAACCAGAACTGTGAGTATGAACTAAGGTTTCTACGCATGGGTTTGGGTGCTGAATGCAGGATCCAGGAGACGAGCTTCTCATATGAGACTGGAGAACCCCTTCCATGGAAGAGTTTCGCCAAGAACTACTTGATCAACGCCAACAAGGATGATGAGTGAAATCTCCGTGGTAATGGCATTCCCTTGGCGTGTTCCAAGCTTGGGGGAGTGCCCGGTATCATTATCTTTACTTTTTGTCTTTTAGAAGTCAAGTAGAGTCGTATCATGTCTAGGAAGGTTATTATATGAGATAGGTGTGTGCATTGAGGTCTATCGCCCCTTTGGTGAGGAAGTGTATCCGAGAGTGTGGAGTCGTCTATGATGGAATATTAATGAGAAGTTTATCGGTTCTTTTTGCTGCACTCGGTATTCTCTTCACGCAATCGACCTTATATGATGATTCTTATGGGGAGTATTGACCTTATGTCAGGTATGGCTATGAAACTTTATTTAATCTTGGCAAACATAGCTTTGGTCATAACAACAAGCATGATTTTCTTAAAGTATCAACATAGCCAAAACCTTTATGTTATTATGCTTGAAGTGTTATGTTGACAAGGAAGACAACTTGATGTGTTATGCTTATTTCAATGTTCATGCTTTATATTGCTTTGCATCTTAGTCATCATCAATTGTCTGCTCTCTCAAAACCTTTGCTAGCCTAACTCTGTACTAAGCGGAATTCTGCTTGTGCATCCATACCCTTAAGCCAATACCTTCCACATGAGTCCACCATACCTACCTACTCGTGGTACTCCACTACCACCTCCTAAAAGTATATAATTTATGTGTTATCCTTAAATGTTCAAAATCTTTTATTTTGTGCCTCTGCTTTAGCTCATGAGGAAGTAATAGCTAATTCATATTCCTGTTGAGTTGGACAAGCTTCACCCCGGGATTGCATGTATAATGTGCAAACCCATAACACGAAAAGGAACTGGCATTGAGTGCGCCCGGCTTAAGAATAATATAAACAAACAACCCTCCTTCACGCTTTGTTCATGAGAAATCAGAAAACTTTGGCAGTGATAAACAAAGGAGAATAAGAGGATGTTATCGTCCTCATACGGGAGCCGTTCCTCGAAACTTGTCCAGTTCAAGAAGCAATTGAGTTATCTATTAGCATTCGTTGACGAATCATGCACCTCTCAAAACTTGTTTTCATTCTGTTTGATTTGAGGATAGCACATGAGTTTTCCCTACTACCCTAGAGCAGGGCTATCTTTTAATTTTAAGATGAGTCAGTTATTCCTACTTCCCTCTATTTCCCAAAGAGAGCAGACGTTTGATGTTGATAAGGATTCATTCATATAAAGCTACATTAAGATTTGTCATATCATATCCTTGTTGACATTATCATCTGATAAGTAAGTTGTTTGTCATATCCAGCTAAGGCAAATATCTTCCTTTGTGTTAACACTTTCACCTCTTGCTTATTAACATGTTATTCCAAAAATCTTCAATTAATTCCATCAAAATATAAGAGCAAAAGTTAAAATTATTTGTTGTTCTTTGACCAAAGGACATGTTTGCCATGATATAATGAGTTTCCATTGGTCCTACTTTCGAATATAAGTGTTAACACTCTTTCATAAGAGCCTTATGAGTTGAAGATTGTTGCTGAGGATATTTGAGTTGGTGAAGAGACTATGATGCTTCTTGTCCGTATTCTATTTATCGACACTTCACTCTCTAAACTTGTGAACAGGTTTACCGAGTTCATATTCGCTTGGGGACAAGCGAGGTCTAAGCTTGGGGGTGTTGATACGTCCAAAATGCATCACTATTTAGTATCATAATTCATCTTTATTCATTGATATATTTCACGTTATGATGATGTTCTTATGTTGTTTTGGTCTATTTTACACAGTTTGCAACTTTCCGGTGCCGGAACAGCAGACGCAGGATTCAGCAGGAAAAAGTGGATACTGAGTTGTTGAAGAAGAACACCTCCAAATTACCTGAAAATTGACGGGAGGTATTTTTCAGACGAATAACGAAGACACGCAAAAGGGGAGTCAGAGGGGGGCCACAGGGTGCCCAGGCGGCCTGGGGGCGCCCCCCACTGGCCGCGCCGGGGGGGCGCCTGGAGCCCCTGGCCCACCTCTGGTCGCCCCCTTTTGCATATATGTTCTCCGTCCCCCGAAAACCCTAGGCACGGGACTTTTTACGGAGTTCCGCCGCCGCTTCGAGGCGGAAACCTACAGAGAAGAAAAGGGCATCTCCGGTGGGCAGATTCCGCCGGGGAGATCACCTCCCGGAAGGGGAGATCGTCGCCATCGTCATCACCATCGTCACGGGCATCATCGAGATCATCATCAACATCATCCCCAACACCAGCACCATCTCCATCTTCATCCAAATCTCATCTTACCATCGCAACTCATGTTGTAACTCGTACTACCTATCCTCTCTACTCCATTGGTGTTGATTACTACTTTGTGGTGAATGCTATTGAGTTTTGTTGGAGAAATATTATTATGTCCAGATTGTTTATCACATATTTATCCCCACTGATCATGATCTCTTTTATGTCTTGTGAGTAGTTACCTTAGTTCTTGAGGACATGGGGGAAGTCTTGTTGTTAGTAGTCATATGCTGTTGAAGTAATATGTGTTGTTTGGTACTTAAGTTGCGTTGTCATTCTACTAGTGGTGTTGTGTGAGTCGAACACCCAACACTTCGCCTTATTAAGGACCTAGGAGAATACATTGTGTATAAAGAATGCTTATGGTGGGTTGCCGGAGTGACAGAAACCTGAACCCCAGTTCGCACGCTTTTGCATAAGGGAATAATGGATCCTCGATCGTATTGCTATGGTTAGGCTTTTGCCTTAAATTCTATCTTGTATTTGCGGATGCTTGCAAGGTGTTTAATCATAAGAGTGCATTCATCTTAGTCTAGAGAGTGCACTAGCATAGATCCACCCACTCAACACTTATCAACACATATCATAGTATCGATACGGGATATGGCGAAAGCACATGACTACCTCTCCCGTGTGTCCTCAAGAACGCTTTAGTCTTTATAAGTTCAGTTGCTAGGCCTCTCCTTTGCTAAGAAAGGATTGGGCCACTTGTTACTCTCAGTACCTTTTACATTACTTGCCTTTACATTCCTGTTTCTTATATCGAGAAAACCCCTAAAAGTTATCTTTCAGTGCTTGCAGTAATTTCTTGCTCAGAATCGCTTATCAATACCTTCTGCTCCTAGTTGGGTTCGACACTCTTACTTATCGAAAACGCTGCAACAGATCCCTTACGGTTGAGGGTCATCAATGGCCATATCATGTCACATATTTTGATTGCATATGATGTTTATCTTATTATGCTTCTTATTTTGCTTAGAACGACGGTAGCATTATAAGATGATCCCTTACTAAATTTCAAGGTATAAGTGTTCTCCCTGAGTATGCACCGTTGCAAAAGTTCGTCGTGCCGAGACACCACATGATGATCGGGTGTGATAAGCTCTACGTTCAAATACAACGGGTGTAAGCCAGTTTTGCACACGCAGAATACTCGGGTTAAACTTGACGAGCCTAGCATATGCAGATATGTCCTCGGAACACTGGAGACCGAAAGGTCGAGCGTGAATCATATAGTAGATATGATCAACATAAGATGTTCCCCATTGAAACTACTCCATCTCACGTGATGATCGGACATCGTTTAGTTGATTTGGATCACGTGATCATTTAGATGACCGGAGGGATGTCTGTCTAAGTGGGAGTTCTTTAATTAATTTGATTAAATTGAACTTTAATTTATCATGAACTTAGTCCTCGTAGTATTAGCATATCTATGTTGTAAATCAATAGCTCACGATGTTGCTCCCCGTTTATTTTTTATATGTTCCTAGAGAAAACTAAGTTGAAAGATGTTAGTAGCAATGATGCGGAATTGTTCCGTGATCTGAGGATTATCCTCATTGCTACACAGAAGAATTATGTCCTTGATGCACCGCTAGGTGACAGACCTATTGAGGAGTAGATGTAGACGTTATGAACGTTTTGACAAAAGCTCGGTATGATGACTACTTGATAGTTTAAGTGCACCATGCTTTACGGCTTAGAACCGGGACTTCAAAAACGTTTTGAACGCCACGGAGCATATAAGATGTTCCAAGAGTTGAAATTAGTATTTCATGCTCATGCCCGTGTCGAGAGGTATAAGACTTCTGACAGTACTTTGCCTACAAGATGGAGGAGAATAGCTCAACCAGTGAGCATGTGCTCAAATTGTCTGGGTACTACAATTACTTGAATCAAGTGGGAGTTAATCTTCCAGATAAGATAGTAATTGACAAAGTTCTCTAGTCACTATCACCAAGTTAGTAGAACTTCGTGATGAACTATAATATGCAAGGGATGACGAAAGTAATTCCCGAGCTCTTCGCGATGCTGAAGTCGACGAAGGTAGAAATCATGAAAAAGCATCAAGTGTTGATGGTTAACAAGACCACTTGTTTCAAGTAAAGGGCAAAGGGATAGAAGGGGAACTTCAAGAAGAATGACAAGCAAGTTGTCACTCCCGTGAAGAAACCCAAAGCTAAAACTCAAGCCTGAAACTAAGTGCTTCTACTGCAAAGGAAATGGTCACTGGAAGTGGAACTGCCCTAGATACTTGGCGGATAAGAAGGATGGCAAAGTGAAAAAAGGTATATTTTGATATACAGATTATTGATGTGTTATTTACTAGTGTTCATAGCAACCCCTAGGTATTTGATACCGGTTCAGTTGCTAATATTAGTAACTCGAAACGAGAATTGCAGAATGAACAGAGACTAGTTAAAGGTGAAGTGATGATGTGTGTTGGAAGTGGTTCCAAGATTGATATGATCATCATCGCACACTCCCTATACTTTCGGGATTAGTGTAAAACCTAAATAAATGTTATTTGGCATTTGCGTTGAGCATGAATATGATTTGATCATATTTGTTGCAATACGGTTATTCATTTAAAGTCATAGAATAATTGTTATTCTGTTTACATGAATAAAACCTTCGATGGTCATACACCCAATGAAAATAGTTTGTTGGATCTCGATCGTGGTGATACACATATTCATAATATTGAAGCCAAAAGATGCAAGGTTAATAATGATAAGTGTAACTTATTTGTGGCACTGCCGTTTAGGTCATAATGGTGTAAAGGCATGAAGAAACTCCATAGTGATGGACTTTTGGAATCACTTGATTATGAATCACTTGGTGCTTGCGAACCATGCCTCATGGGCAAGATGACTAAAACTCCGTTCTCCGGAACAATGGAGCGAGCAACAGATTTGTTGGAGATCATACATACAGATGTATGTGGACCAATGAGTGTTGAAGCTCGCGCTGGGTATCGTTATTTTCTGACCTTCACTGATGATTTGAGCAGATATGGGTATGTCTACTTAATGAAGCACAAGTCTGAAACATTTGAAAAGTTCAAAGAATTTCAGAGTGAAGTGGAGAATCATCGTAACAAAAAAAAAGAGTTTCTACGATATGATCGTAGAGGTAAAATATTTGAGTTAGCGAGTTTGGCCTTCAGTAAAAAACAATGTGAAATAGTTTCACTACTCACGCCACCTGGAACACCACGGTGTAATGGTGTGTCCGAACGTCATAACCGTACTTTATTAGATATGGTGTGATCGATGATGTCTCTTACCGATCTACCACTATCGCTTTTGGGGTTATGCATTAGAGACAGCTACATTCACGTTAAATAGGGCACCATCTAAATCCGTGGAGATGACACTGTATGAACTGTGGTTTGACGAGAAACCTAAGCTGTCATTTCTTTAAGTTTGGGACTGCGATGCTTATGTGAAAAAGTTTCAACATGATAAGCTCGAACCCAAATCGGAGAAGTAAATCTTCATAGGATACCCAAAAGAGACTGTTGGGTACACCTTCTATCACAGATCCGAAGGCAAGATATTCGTTGCTAAGAATGGATCCTTTCTAGAGAAGGAGTTTCTCTCGAAAGAAGTGAGTGGGAGGAAAGTAGAACTTGATGAGGTAATTGTACCTTCTCCCGAATTGGAAAGTAGTACATCACAGAAAATTGTTCCAGTGATTCCTACACCAATCATTGAGGAAGTTAATGATGATGATCATGAAACTTCGGATCAAGTTTCTGCTGAACGTCGTAGATCAACCAGAGTACGTTCCGCACCAGAGTGGTACGGCAACCCAGTTCTGGAAGTCATGTTACTAGACCATGATGAACCTACGAACTATGAGGAAGCGATGATGAGCCCAGTTTCCACAAAATGGCTTGAGGCTATGAAATCTGAGATGGGATCCGTGTATGAGAACAAAGTGTGGACTTTGGTTGACTTGCCCGATGATCGGCAGGCCATCGAAAATAAACGGATCTTCAAGAGGAAGACTGACGCTGACGGTAATGTTACTGTTTACAAAGCTCGACTTGTTGCGAAAGTTTTTCAACAAGTTCAAGGAGTTGACTACGATGAGACTTTCTCACCCGTAGCGATGCTTAAGTCTGTCCGAATCATGTTAGCAATTGCCGCATTTTATGAAATCTGGCAAATGGATAACAAAACAACATTTTTAATGGATTTATTAAAGAAGACTTGTATATGATGCAACTAGAAGGTTTTGTCAATCCTAAAGGTGCTTACAAAATGTGCAAGCTCCAGCGATCCATCTATGGACTGGTGCAAGCATCTCAGAGTTGGAATATACGCTTTGATAAGTTGATCAAAGCATATAGATTTATACAGACTTGCGGTGAAGCCTGTATTTACAAGAAGTGAGTGGGAGCACTACAACCTTTCTGATAAGTATATGTGAATGACATATTGTCGATCGGAAATGATGTAGAATTTTCTGGAAAGCATAAAGGAGTGTTTGAAAGGAGTTTTTCAAAGAAAGACCTTGGTGAAGCTGCTTACATATTGGGCATCAAGATCTATAGAGATAGATCAAGACGCTTGATAAGACTTTCGATGAGTACATACCTTGATAAGATTTTGAATTAGTTCAAAATGGATCAGTCAAAGAAGGAGTTCTTGCCTGACTTGTAAGGTGTGAAGGAAATGTTTCTCGATTATGGAGGTGATAAAGAGTTCGTCGTAAAGGGTTACGCCGATGCAAGCTTTGACACTAAATCCAGATGACTCTAAGTATCAATCTGGATGCGTATTGAAAGTGGGAGCAATTAGCTAGAGCAGCTCTATGCAGAGCATTGTAGACATAGAAATTTGCGAAATACATACGGATCTGAATGTGATAGACCCATTGACTAAACTTCTCTCACAAGCAAAACATGATCACACCTTATTACTCTTGGGTATTAATCACATAGCGATGTGAACTAGATTATTGACTCTAGTAAACCCTTTGGGTGTTGGTCACATGGCGATGTGAACTATGGGTGTTATTCACATAACGATGTGAACTATCGGTATTAAATCACATGGCGATGTGAGCTAGTTTATTGACTCTAGTTCAAGTGGGAGAGAGAAGGAAATATGCCCTAGAGGCAATAATAAAGATGTTATTTGTATTTCCTTATATCATAATAAATGTCTTTTATTCATGCTAGAATTGTATTAACCGGAAACTTGATACATGTGTGAATACATAGACAAAATAGTATGTCCCTAGTATGCCTCTACTAGACTAGCTCATTGATCAAAGATGGATATGTTTCCTAGCCATAGACATGAGTTGTCATTTGATCAACGAGATCACATCATTAGGAGAATGATGTGATGGACTAGACCCATCCGTTAGCATAGCACTATGATCGTTTAGTTTTACTGCTATTGCTTTCTTCATGACTTATACATGTTCCTATGACTATGAGATTATACAACTCCCGAATACCGTAAGAACACCTTGTGTGCTATCAAACGTCACAACGTAACTGGGTGATCATAAAGATGCTCTACAGGTGTCTCCGAAAGTATTCGTGGTGTTGGCATAGATCAAGATTAGGATTTGTCACTCCGAGTGTCGGAGAGGTATCTCTGGGCCCTCTCGGTAATGCACATCATAATAAGCCTTGCAAGCAAATGACTAATGAGTTAGTCACGAGATGATGTATTATGGAACGAGTAAAGAGACTTGCCGGTAACGAGATTGAACTAGGTATAGAGATACCGACGATCGAATCTCGGGCAAGTAACATACCGATGACAAAAGGAACAACGTATGTTGTTATGCGGTTTGACCGATAAAGATCTTCGTAGAATATGTAGGAGCCAATATGAGCATCCAGGTTCCGCTATTGGTTATTGACCGGAGATGAGTCTCGGTCATGTCTACATAGTTCTCGAACCCGTAGGGTCCGCACGCTTAACGTTTGATGACGATCGGTATTATGAGTTTATGAGTTTTGATGTACCGAAGGAAGTTCGGAGTCCCGGATGAGATCACGGACATGACGAGGAGTCTCGGAATGTCCGAGACATAAAGATTGATATATTGGCGACTATATTCGGACACCGGAACTGTTCTGGAAAGTTTCGGAATTTACCGGAGTGCCGGGGGGGGGGGGGGTTACCGGAACCCCCCGAGGGAATGGTGGGCCCTGGTGGGCCATAGGGGAGAGAGAGGGCAGCAGCCAGGAGGTGGCGCGCCCCCTCCCTAGGAGGAGTCCGAATAGGACTAGGGGAGGGGGCGCGGCCCCTCTTTCCCTCTCCCTCTCCCTCTCTTTCCTTCCCCCCTTTTCCTTCTTTGGTAGATTCCTACTAGGAATAGGATTGCAATCCTATTCCTAGTAGGATTGCAGCCCTAGCCGCACCATAGGAGGGCCGGCCGGCCTCCCCCCTTGCTCCTTTATATACGGGGGCAGGGGACACCCAAAGACACACAAGTTGAATTGTTCTAGCCGTGTGCGGTGCCCCCCTCCACAGAAACACACCTCGGTCATACCGTCGCAGTGCTTAGGCGAAGCCCTGCGCCGGTAGATACATCATATCCGTCATCACGCCGTCGTGTTGACGAAACTCTCCCGTGAAGCTCAACTGGATCAAGAGCTCGTGGGACGTCATCAAGCTGAACGTGTGCTGAACGCGGAGGTGTCGTACGTTCGGTGCTTGATCGGTTGGATCGCGAAGAAGTTCGACTACATCAACCGCGTCACTTGACGCTTCCGCTTCCAGTCTACGAGGGTACGTAGACACACTCTTCCCTCTCGTTGCTATGCATCTGGTAGATAGATCTTGCGTGATCGTAGGAAAATTTTAAAATACTACGTTCCCCAACACAGGAAACCGTGACTATCTGTTGATCAACGAGCTAGTAACTAGAGGCTTACCAGGGACACGTTGTGGTCTATGTATTCACACATGTATCGCTGTTCCGTACAATACAATTCAAGCATGAATAACAGACAATTATCATGAACGAGGAAATATAATAATAATCCTTTTATTATTGCCTCTAGGGCATATTTCCAACAAGTTTATGATTGGTCAGTAGATGAAGACAGTCTGTAAAACTTCGTATTTGTTTGTAAGTCTAGTATTTTTGGGGGGAGGCCCCACCCCGGTGAAATTAGGGGGGTGGAGAGTATTTAGGGAAACAAGTTTGCTATTTCACATCTAGATGTGAGATATTATCTCACATATAACACACTTGTCCTTGATTATTTTTTTAAAATCTCCCATGAATTTTAAGGGTGAGGGAGTTAGATGTGAGATAATATCTCATATCTAGATGTGACATAGACAGACCCGGAAACAAGTTAGATGTTGGGAAATATCCGTAACAGCCCGGTCAGCCAGTTTAGCATTTTTGTTTGCGAGAAGAGTTCAAAATGTTCATTCCTTTCTGCCGTGGCATCTGGGTTCTTTCTCTTTGAGTTGCCCGTGGGTTCTTCTACATGGTTAAAGAAGGATGGAGCTTGGTTAGGTTTAAGATCTGGATGTTTGTAGCACCTTCTTGTCTGCTACATGAGTGTAGTGTCAAAAATACTCTTATATTATCGAACGGAGGAGTACCACACTTCTTACTCGTACACTGATGCGCCCATCCAGTGGCGGACCCACCATTGGGGCGAGCTGGGGCGGCCGCCCCGGGTCGCCGGCAACGAAGGATTTAGAGCATCTACAGCCGTTGGACCCCCTGGGACCCGTAAAAATCGCCCCCTGTGGGCGAGCCGGCGATACAATCGGCGCTGGGGGCGGTTTTGCGCACAGTCGTCGCCCCCAGGCGCCGAAATTGGCCCACTTTGCAGCCCCATTTCGGCAAATAAAGGGCCCATATGGACAAGAATAGGCCCATATTCGGCGTGGTTTCGCCGTGTCTCGGCGTTCAATTATCAACACTATTATTTCTTATCACATATTTCATCACAGAAAAATCAAATACTTCAACAAAATAGTACAACAACAAATAGTTCAATACAAATTATATAGTTCAACAACTAAAAATCGTATTTCATCACACGGCGTCCCCCTTGAGCCTCCATAGGTGCTCAATCAGATCTTTTTGCAGTTGATGATGCACCTGTGGGTCTCGGATCTCCTGACGCATACTGAGATAGGCAGTCCAAGTTGCCGGTAGCTGGTGATCAACTTCGGCTAAAGGACCCTGCCTGTAGTATGGTTCAGTGTCAAACACTGTGTCTTCTTACTCACTCTCGATGATCATGTTGTGCAAGATGACACAACAAGTCATAATCTCCCACATTTGATCTTTGGACCAGGTCTGAGCGGGGTACCGAACAAGAGCAAATCGAGATCGGAGCACACCAAATGCCCGCTCTACATCCTTCCTGCAAGCCTCCTGAACTTTCGCAAACCAGGCGTTCTTGCCTCCTGCCGCAGGGTTTGAGATCGTCTTCACAAATGTCGACCATCTCGGATAGATGCCGTCAGCTAGATAGTACCCCTTGTTGTAGTGCCGCCCATTGATCTCGAAGTTCATCGGAGGAGAATGACCTTCAACAAGCTTGGCAAAGACATGAGAACACTGCAACACGTTGATGTCATTGTGAGTTCCTGGCATACCAAAGAAGGAATGCCAAATCCAGAGGTCCTGTGTGGCCACCGCCTCAAGCACCACACTGCAACCGCCTTTGGCGCCTTTGTACATCCCCTGCCAACCAAATGGGCAATTCTTCCATTTCCAATGCATGCAGTCGATGCTTCCATGCATCCCAGGAAATCCTCTTGTTGCATTCTGTGCTAGGATCCGAGCAGTGTCTTCCGCATTGGGTGTTCTCAAGTATTGTGGCCCAAACACTGCCACCACTGCCCGACAGAACTTGTAGAAACACTCTATGCTGGTGGACTCAGCCATGCGCCCATAGTCGTCGAGTGAATCACCGGGAGCTCCATATGCAAGCATCCTCATCGCTGTCGTGCACTTCTGGATGGAGGTGAATCCAAGAGCGCCGGTGCAATCCATCTTGCACCTGAAGTAGTTGTCGAACTCCCGGATGGAATTCACAATCCTGAGGAAGAGCTTTCGGCTCATCCGATAACGGCGCCGAAATGTTTTCTCGCCGTGAAGTGGAGCATCGGCGAAGTAGTCGGAGTAGAGCATGCAGTAGCCTTCGAGACGATGCCGGTTCTTTGCTTTCAACCGCCCAAGTGCCAAGACACCTCGCCGCGGCTTTTCATGGTTCGCCAGCAGCTGGGCGAGGGCGGCGAGCACCATGAGATGCTCTTCTTCCTGGACGTCGGCCTCAGCTTCCTCCTCCAGCAGCACGGCGAGTTCTTCCTCGTCATCCGAGTCCATCGCCGAGGCAGGCAAATCGCCGAACACCTTGCGCTCGGTGGGCATGTACCCGCCGCTAAACCGCGCCTCCGCGACCGGAAACGCCCGGCGGCTGTTGGAGGGGCTGCCGCGGCGAAGCGCTGCTATTTTCCGACGAGGAATGGCTATCTAGCGGAGTAGGGCGGCGGCCGGCGTCGGGATATAGCTAGTGGTGGCCGAGGGCGCGGGGGGTGGGAGACGAGTCGGGGATGAAAACCTTGACTTTTCCCCTGACGGTGTGGGCCAGGCGCGCTTTTCCCTAGCGCCGGAGCCCCCAACTGCTCCCCAGCGCGGCGGGTTCGGCCTGTGACCGCCTGGCGGAAAAAATGTCCGAACCAGCGATTTTCGGCATCCTGGGGGCGCGACTGGGCCGTTTTTTCGGCGTCGGCGCCGAAAAAGTGGCCTGGGGGGACCTGTTGGGGGCGTTGCTGGAGATGCTCTAACGCCCACCTACATACATTTCCTCCGTGAGGCGGCATAACTCAAAAGGCCAGCGGCAGCGCTGTGCCCCGTTTCTGTGTGATTGCGTTGAAACGGTATGTGAGGGCTTTAAGGGAGAAAGAGATTTGGGCTGGTGGATTGAGAAGTGCATGGATGAACCCATGGGCATATGCACCCACTTTGGAAAACACATTTCTAAATCCTAAAAAAATCTGAAGAAAATCACACGGGTACGTCTCCATGTTCTATGTGCGTGCGTAAAGTTTCACAGAAAAATAACTTTTATTGTGGCCTGTGCAAAAAAGACAAAAAATTATGTCGTGAAACACTATTTAGAAGCACTGAAATTTGTCATTTTTGCATAGGCAAAACAAAAAGACATTTTTTCATAAAAGTTTGTGCCGCGTGCACACATTTGCGAACATGTATGCGTGATATTTTCTTTTGAATTTTTTGACATTTTAAAACGTGCTTAAAATACATTTTTTGAAAAGTGGATGCATATGCCCATGGGTTCAGATGGTGCCCTCTCCTGATGAATTGGGCTACTTTTTAGTTACTACAACCCATTGTACAGGCCAAAGTGCCCAATCGATAGACGGCTGAGAAGGAAATCCCCAATCGGTCGACACTTCCAGCCGTTCCCCTCAACCAAACCAGACCCAAACGCCTGACGTTGTTGCGCCGTCGCCAGACCTAGACACCTCACGCCCTCACGCGCCCACTGCCGGAGATGGATTCCGATGAACAAATAGATTGGATAGGGATAGCTGTTGCTGTTGAAGAAGAAGAAGCTGAGGCTGATGCGCCACTGGTTGTGGCAGGGGCAGTAGCCTTATTTTTTTCGAAACGGAGGCAAAAAGATTTGCCTCATCCATTAAATACGAGGAGAATAGAGTTTTTACAAGCGCCCCTGCAAAACGGCATGGCAATTACTCTCGTACAACATTACGCCCTAGTTTCTTAGCACCTGCCGTAACCCATAGTTTTGCCTCGAGCACGATATTTTGGAGCAGGATAGGCGGCGGCGCGCTCTTATTGTGAAACACACGCGCGTTTCTCTCATTCCAGATAGTCCAAGAGACGAGCATGGTGAGGGAGGCCATCGCTCGTCTATTGGGGTTTCGCATGTCGGTCCTTCTATCCCACCATCGCATGAGGGAATCCTCAAGGTGCCAATTGGAGGTGTCCATGTGCACAAGACCAAACTTGTCGATGACCGATCGCCGGAGCCTAATGGAGAAGCGGCACTTGACGAAGAGGTGGATGCCCGATTCTTGCTCACGTTTGCAAAGCGGGCGAAGCCCACAGTTATTCCAACCACGCCGCTCCAACCGGTCGGCGGTCCAGTTCCTATCTTGCAAGGTCAACCAGGCGAAGAATTTAACCTTAGGGGGGGGGGGGCAAGCTCTCCAAACCATGTGGTGAATGGGCGAGTGCGTCAGGCCAAGAAATTGTGCCTTATATGTTGTGGCCGCCGAGTACTGCCCATCATCAGCGTGCTTCCAAACGATGTCGTCCTCAACATGATCGTCAAGATGGAAGTCATGCACGAGAGCCCAAAGCGAGAAAAGTTTCCGAATGTGTGCGACGGAGACAATAGTGTCATGCTTGATGTGGGTCATCCAAGCGTTCCCTCGAAGGGCCTGACGAAGCGTCGATCTCTTCCTTTTTGAGGCTTGAAAAATAAGCGGCGCAATATCCTTGGGTTTGCGACCAAGCAACCACGGGAAGTCCCAGAACGGTGTGCGAGATATTTGCTAAAATTAGTGATAACAAATTATGGTTCATTTTCATGTCTTGAACTCGAAGACCCGCCGAGGTCATCTACCTCCACAAGGTCGTGTTCATTGTGCAAGTATATCTTAAAGGTATACTACCACCCAGTTACCATCATATGATCATATCAAAATATACACCCCTTATTACACTTGTGCTAATGCATTCATAATTTTGTAGGTCTCGTTTGGAAATTGGAATGTGATCATATTGTGGCATAAGCGAGCATTTCAAGCGACAAAGAGTCCATGTTAGCGGTTTACTAGTTTTAAGGACCTTTTATTATTTTGTCGTTGAATGCTATGAGTTTTGGTTGAATAGAGATGCATTTGTACCGGAAAAAAAAGTAGACACATCTGCGCATTCGTATACAATAGTGGCAGGTGTCATAGACAGCTACAAAGTCTAGAGTTTAGGTAGTAGAGAGCGCGTAACAGTTGTTACAGGCCGAGAAGAAACAGTAGCAGCCGAGCAGGTCGGCAGGCACACGGCCACCAAAAGCGCCACTGTTGCCAGCATCGTGTCAACTCGTCTGTGACCGTGAGCAGTTCCGGTCGACCGCCGTGGTCCGCCATTTTTGCACCGCGGTCGACCAGCACAGCACAGCGCAGGCACAGCACGGTCAACATTGGATTTGCCGTTTGCGTCGCGCTGCTGCATGCTCTGCTCGCTTGTGAGGTGTGAGCCAAGAGGACCACGGCCACACCATCACATGCCCAGCAGCAGCAGCACCAGCCGAGCAGGCAGCAGTGGCGATCCGGCTGAATCCACCGCCCGCGCGCCGTGGATTTAAGGGCGAGTCACGACCTCGCCAACGCCAACGCCAGTGCCGGCCGGACGTGGACGTGTCAATGACGCTAGGCGCCAAGGCTGGCGCATCGGTTCTCCCTCCCGCGTATAAAGCGACGACCATGGCGCGTGCGTGCGTGCGTACCCGCGGGGCCTCTCGCTCGCCACCTCTCTCTAGACTACAAAGGTGACGAGACGACGAGCCAGGGAAAGCTTGGATTGGATTGGTAGATCGCAGCCAGCAGCTAGGGGCCAACGACCACCCTGGACGCGGACGTCCTCCCCAACGCGCGGCGTTTCCCGAGCGCGCGACCGGGCGAGCAGCGAGACCATCGCCACCGCTTGGCGGCTTCTCCCTTGAGTTTGGCTGGGCCTCTTTAAAGTCCCGCCGCGGTGCCTCTCCGCCCGTGACGCCCTTGATAGCGCGGTGCCGTCGCTGCGTGCGAAGGTGGGGTCGTCGTCGCTGCTGCGCGGGTGCTGGCCGATGGGCGCCGAGGTGGAGGTCGTGGCGAGGGTGGCGCCCAGGAAGAAGAGGACGTCCACCACGCTGCTGCACCTGCTCCAGCTCGACAACCCCGACGGCGTCTTCGTCCTCGCCGCCGCGGCGGCGGGCAACAAGCTGCCGCCGCCGGAGCCGGAGCCCGAGGCCGAGAGCCTCATCGACAAGATCGCCTCCTGCTGCCGGGTCTTCACGTTCGCGGCGGACGATGACGCCGACGAGCGGGACGCCAAGCGGGAGCGGCTCGAGGAGGTGCTCGCCGCGGTTCGCTCCAGCGGCAAGAACCAGCCGCCCGGGCTGGACCACCTCGTCATGGTCGCGCTGGTCAAGATGATCGCCGCCAACCTGTTCCGCACGATGCCGCCGCCGGCGACGTGCCCGTCGGTGCTCGCCGAGGCGGCGGACGAGGAGGCCCCCGCGGCGTCGCTCCTCCCGTCGTGGCCGCACCTCCAGGCGGTCTACGACGTGCTCCTCGCCGTCATCGCCGCGGCCGACGCCAAGGCACTCCGCAACCACATCGACCGCCCCTTCCTCACGTCGCTCCTGGCGCTCTTCGCGTCCGAGGACCCCCGCGAGCGCGACCGGCTCAAGACCGCCTACCACCAGCTCTACGCCAAGCTGACCCCGGAGCGCGCCTTCATGCGCCGCTCCATGGCCGCCGCGCTCCTGGCCTCCGTCCACGAGTGCGGCGGCGGCGTGGCGGAGCTGCTGGAGATCTGCGGCAGCATCATCAACGGCTTCGCGGTGCCGCTCAAGGAGGAGCACCGCGGGTTCCTGCTCCGGGTGCTGCTGCCGCTGCACCGCGCGCGCTGGCTGCACGCCTACCACCGGCAGCTCGTCTACTGCGTGCTGCAGTTCGTGCACAAGGAGCCGGAGCTGGCCGGCGCCGTCGTGGGGGGCATCCTCCGGCGGTGGCCCGTGACCAACTGCCAGAAGGAGGTGCTGCTCATCGACGAGCTGGAGGAGGTCGTGGACGCCCTGGACCAGCGCCAGTTCGACGCCCTCGCCGCGCCCATCTGCTCCCGGATCGCGCGCTGCGCCACCAGCTGCAGCTCCCAGGTACGTAAAAATTCGTTTCCATCAATTCTGCACGTACGTGCCAAGGTTCATATGATCGAAACTGATTTATAATTCTTTTTTTAGAAACAAAATGATTTAGAATTCCGAGTTAGAGTAAATCTTCGAATCCAAGGCTTCAGAGTTCAGACTGACATTGGATTTGCAGAATATACCGTTAGAACACGTCAGTTGAGCCTGTTTGGGACTGCTCTGGTCCTTAAAATTCAGCTCCGCTCCAGAAAACTCAAGCCAAAATGGGTAGCTCCACGTTATGCCGCTCCATAGAAAAACTAGAATCTGGGGTACAACTCCCAGTTTTTTATGAAGCTCGGGTGCTCCAAAAAATCCTAAAAGCTAGAGTTGGGGAGAAATTACCCACCACTGCCACCAGTAAGTGGATACCCCTTCGTTTCTCCCCTCTCATCCAATCAAATAGATCCTTTCCACCAATTTTTCATTCTTGAAGCTGGAGCTACATGAAAGCCAAACATTATCTTTGATAGTGCTACAACTTCTGTATGAATCTGCTCCAAAGTGGATTTGGTGGTGTGAAGCTGATTTTGATGAAGTGGAGCAGTCCCAAACAAGCCCTTAGTTTAAACTTTTGAGAGCCGTCCATACAGTACAGCAGCCTCTGCCGAATTCAGTTAGTTGGCTGCATGTGGGGAAGAAAGCTTTGAACAGTAGTTGATCGAAAGTTTCAGTGAAAAAGAGGCTTTATAAAGTGATGCCAATTTGTCGACTTTGATGGACGTACTACTGCACGGTTCAAATAAATCGGCTTCAAAACCTCACCTTTCCGGCTCATCTTTTAGCCCCAGCGCAATGCAATCCGTCTGGGAATGCGGCTCCCGAACGGAACATGGCCGTCACATGCCAACGCCAACTCCACTGTGCACCCACATTCGCAGTGGAGGGAATGTGGCCTTGTG
Source organism: Secale cereale (assembly GCA_902687465.1). Lineage (NCBI taxonomy): Eukaryota > Viridiplantae > Streptophyta > Magnoliopsida > Poales > Poaceae > Secale > Secale cereale. The sequence continues at coordinate 643,559,690 of LR738713.1, read as the reverse complement.
GTACCCTGCCTTGCCTGCCACGTACAGTACAAGCGTATCCCCCTCCGGCTGAATCATTCTGAAATGCATTAGCACCAACTAATTCCAAAGCGGCTTTGCAAAGGGGATGATTTGACTGGAGCATACTTTTCTTGTCGTGTAATCCAGCCATGGATAATTGCCCTATCCTCAGCACTAATCATGATGAACTTGACTGCTTTGATGATGAGTCGTGGGCTGAATGAGCAAAAAATATCATGTGTTTTGATTTCCAGGTGGCGGAGCGGGCGCTGTACGTGTGGAACAACGAGCGGTTCCTGGAGATGGCGTCGGCCGGCGGCGCCATGGAGCGCATCCTGCCGCCCTTCGTGGCCAGCGTCGAGGACAACCTGGAGCGGCACTGGAGCAAGTGCGTGCAGCAGGTGACGGCCAGCGTGAAGGCGCTGCTCCAGCAGGTGGCGCCGGAACTCTACGACCGCTGCGCCGCCGACCTCGCCGTGAACCGCGCCGAGGCGGACGCCCGGGCCGCCGCGCGCGACGCACGGTGGCGGAGGCTCGAGGCGACCGCCGACGCCCACCAGAGTAGCTAGCGCGTTTGTCCGTGCGTGTGCTGGTCTTTGTTTGGGCTTGTACATTGCGTGATCCCGGTGCTGGCCGGCGTGTGCCCGGCTGCCGGCGCCGCAACTGATGGCGCAGCGTCGTGGCTCGCAAAGTGCCATGTTGGTTTCAGCCACGACGCGGTCGCTGAGGGTGTGTGTGTGTTCGTGCGTGACCGTGTTGTTTTTACTGATATCAGACCGAGATAGGATTCACTGATACAATGAAAAGTATGTCACATTTTTTTACTTCAGTTTGCACAAAACGAAACACATCAATGGCATGCGGTTCAAATCCAACACCAGCAATTACATGCATAGGAACTAAATTACATACCAGCAAATTTTCATTGTTCCTTGTAGGGTGAACAAAACCATCGAAAGAGCAACAGGTGAGAAGCCAAGGATATGATAAAGCAATTCGACAACAGATAGTGCATCCATACTAGAAAGGAAAAATGAGGAGCCGTTTACAAAAACAACTTAGTGCCTAGGCAGTAAATGTACATGTGTATCATACGTGAAAGCGCCGAAGGAGAATAAAGTCCAAGAACGGTCAGGCTCATCTTCAGATCGAGCGTTCTGACTGCGAGAGTGCAAGACCATTACATAACTTATCGTGCACAATCGCCACCATGATTCAAAGGATATACTGGAGGCCCCCCCTCGATGGACACCGAGCCATGTTCGTCTGTATAATTCATTATGCTATGCTACTACTTCTCGAAAGAAAGGGAGTACGAGCCCGTGTTTGGATCCTTGACAGCTTTGAAATTGTCCACGCTCATCCCAAACCGCCCCAGCACCGAGTTGCCCAGATCTTTCAGCTTTGCTGCATCAGACAAGGAGGCAAAATAAATTTAGGTAGGGAAAACCTGAGCAAAGAATAAATCAACCAAATGTCACAAGGTCAGGGTGCAGAACCATATGACAGAACCATGGTATCTGAATAATTCTTTTTTGTTCAGCAAAAGTTGGGAGGGCATATGAGCAATGTAAAACATTGGTACATTCACGGCACATATTGTGATGACACTTTCAGTCACTAAGGATAATTGTGCCAGCAAGCAATAACATAGTTTTGCATGTCTTGCAACCAAATATCGTCATCGAGATCACCACTACGGCAGTAGTACATATATAAGATGGCTAGAGCTGTGAACTACTCCCTCCATTCCTAAATATAAGCCCTTTTAGAGATTCCACTATGGACTACATACGGAGCAAAATGAGTGAATCTACACTCTAAAATAGGTCTATATACATCTGTATGCAGTCCGTATTGAAATATCTAAAAAGACATATATTTAGAAGCGGAGGGAGTACACTGAAAGCATAAATGCAGATAAAGTTGTTATGAAGTCTAAACAATTGCGAAAGATCTTACCAAGCATTTCCTCCTTCATCTTTTCCTTTTTCTCTGCTGCCAGTGGCTCAAGTCGGAACAATGATTTCTTAGCCTGTTGATTTGAAGGATCTAGCTCAATGATCTTTTTCATATCTGAGAAGAGGAACAATAGTCAAAACTTAGCACTAGAGGAAAATGGAAAATGGCATAAATATAATAATGTGAATGCACTGATCTAAAATTGACAATATAAAGCACATAATGAGGACAAAATCTAACCAGCAATAGCCTCATCATAGTGTTCGAGCTTTTCATGTGCTTCTCCCCTCCGAAGCAGGGCTTTCAAATATGAAGGATTCAGCTCAAGCGCTTTGGTGCACTCCTTAATTGTTTCATCATATTTCCCCTAGATCACATGAAGTCAGCACCAGGGTTTGCATGTAGTAAGATATGACCAATAAAATAATTTAATTAACAGTCAGCGCTCGTCGAAGTATATAAAGTGCATTTGAAATCAGACTACTCAAGCAGGCATCTTCAGAAAGCTATAAATCAATGAATTCATCAACCACATACCATACTGACTAGCAAGTTTACCAGCACAGTTCTTAATGGTGCTTCCTAGCAAGATCGCACGGAAGAAAAATGGTAAGGACATGTCCACGGTGCCTCAGGATTCAGGAATGGATAAAATGTACTTCCTCCGTACCATAATATATGTTGTTTTAGCAGCTCAAATTGAACTGCTAAAACAACATATATTATGGTACGGAGGGAGTAGACAAAATAAATAATATAGCGATGGTACAATATCATTTGTGCAATAATATACTGTTACAGAACTGCAGCGTGTTCACATCAATAAAAATGGGCAATGATGGCAAGCAAATGTGGATATTATCCCATGCCCTCCCAGTTGTGTACCAATCAGAAAACCATCTTACCAATTTCAAGAAACATACAGCACGATTTGAATGGCATGCAGAGGATATATCTTCAGAAGATTCCAGTTCAGCAGCAATTTGCAATGCAATTTCATATTGTGATAATGCATCGTCGTACTCTCCAGCTGCAAAATGTTTGTTTCCTTCTGCTTTTGCATCGGTTGCTTGGCTCCTAGCTTTCTGCACCAAGTTGAAGGGGAAATTTTAATACAGGAAGGCAAAACTCTTCAACATGATGCTCTAGGAAATGCCCAGCCCAACATAGCATAAAAAACAGCATAGTAAGACATGAAGTCCCGTCAACAGTTTCTAGAAGCCTATTTATAGGCAGTTAGTAGCAGCAGTCCAATAATTTATCAAAGCAAGAAATTTGGCTACTCATTGCTTCATTTATTACAGATCAGAACACTTAAAACTATGCTGCAAATGAAATAGTATGGAAATAAGCTTGGAAGGTAAAATTTCAGGAACAAGCTCTGCCTAAAATCTAGCGCTGCCACTTCAGCAAAAGTCAGTTTTGTACACCAGTCTATATGCTAGAGTGTATTGTATTTAATTCAGGCTTTCTTACTTAAGTTGTTCTAGAATGCTAATCTGCTGGACAATTGTCGATTATTTGCCTGATACATCCAAGGAATGAGAAACACCACCAAATCATGAAACTAAACCTATGATGCTACCTGCATACTAATACTCAAACACGATAGTCAGTTCAGGACAATATCTTCTAGTAAGGCAGCATAAACACTTACAGTATTTCATAAGAAAATCTTAAGGGTCCAACAAATTATATAAAGAGACTAAATTCATTAGCTGACCGAATGGAGCGCAATCGATCATCAATTATCATGCACTAACTACCAATCCTTGCATCCTCCACAAGACCATCTACTGCCAAAACTAACCCTAAGAACCAGCCCACCAATGGAACCCTCGCGGCACGGCACCACCATACGTCCTAATCGAAGCTTCAGGGTCGGGATCTCAAATTCGAGCACATAAATCAAGAAGGGGAACGGGTGGATGGATGGGGTGCTCGGGGTGATACCTCCCGCAGCTGCTCGTCGGTGAGCGCGTCCTCGAAGGCCTCCTCGTCGACCTCCGCCAATCTCGGGTCAGGGGCTTCCACGAACTCCGGCGGCGAGGAGGGGCGTGCCTTCTCCTCGCCCTCGTGCTCCGGCTCGAGCTCGATCACCACCATCTCTCGCCTCCGGTGGTCGCCGCCGTCCGCCCGCGCCGATCGAGGGTTCGCCCCCAGTCCAGTCGCAAGAGCAGTCAGCCCGCTGGGGGAAGAGAGAGGAGAAGATGATTTTTCCGTGCTCACGGCGATCCGGAACAGCCTAGACCCACGAGGAGCAGAGGGAAGAGGCCCTGGGCCCTGGAAGCGTATAGCTCACGTTGGGCCGGTCCATAACAGCTTTGAATTTTGCCTTGTGTATCTCTGGGTACTAGACTAAAAAAAATAACTCTGGGTAGTGGGTACTTTACTTAAGAAAAGTCAATCATAACTTCCAAACCTATAGAGTCCAAAAACAACGTAAATATTATTTCCCTTGACCACTGATCATATGGAAAGTAGTCAACTATATAAAATAAATATTCATGTGTCATGGGGAAATTGTTCTAGCTGGACATAACTTTTGTAAATATTTTTTAAATATAAATACATGAGCTCTTATTTCTAGCACATGAACATTTTTTTCAAAATCATAAACATATTTTAGAGTTACATGAACATTTTTAGATAATTGTGAAGGTTTGCATCTACGCATTGCATTGTGAAGTGTAAGGTTTGCCTTATAAAGTCCTTCACTATACCTCACCTGTATGGGAGCTCTAGTAATGTGTCTATCATTTATTGGTGTAGATGCAAGACACACCTTTAGATCTGACCCAACTAATAGAGATGAGAGGATGAGGAAGAAAAGAAATAAGGTAGCAGCTAGGTTTAGTAACTACAATGTTAATTCATTTTTCTCTTTTTTGTGCAATGGAAACAATGTTTAAGGTTGTTCATAATACCCAACCACCCGCCACATTGATACAGAAGTTACTCAATGGAAATGAACTCTCATGGTTCATTTGCATTTTCGGAATTTTCTAGTAGTTGTTGTGGAAATTTCATACTACACTTCCATGATGTGTGTCGAAGGGACAAACAAAACCGGAGATGGTGATAGATGTTAAGACCCAAGAATTCAAATCCTAAATTGGATGCGTTGAACATATTACCATGCACGATTGTTCTTTGTAAGCTTTGTTAATTTTGCAATGTCTGTTCCACCTTTCCTTTTTCAGATGGTCCCTTGTACTAGTTGCATTTTGCTCTTGCTTTTCATGGGCTGCTTACATGTACAATGTGTGAGTGTTTCTCATCAATTTGTGGCACAAAAGAGAGGCCACTTGCTAGAGACACAAGATTATCAATTTATGAGATTCAAGGATCTTAATGGCTCTTCCACCAATGCAAATATTCAATATATTTTTTAACTTAGCCATGGTGTGTACCTTGCATGCATTGTGGTCATTTTGATATTATCATGAACCCATGATGTATTGCGAAGCTTGAAATTTTGACAAGGGAGGGGCGATGACGACGACCTACATTCGGCTTCTCAAGTGCTTGTAGTCGGTGCTAGGTGGTCTACGTACCTGGTTGTTATTTTTTACTTCGGGTGTTCTTTGTACTACTTTCACAATTGATGAATAGATCAGAAGTTTTCTCACGAAAAAAGAAGTTCTCATTTTGTTTTGTTTTATGTGACTGTCATGGTTGACTTCAGTGCACAATATAAGTACATGTGTACACAAAATAGTTTCAATGTTATATCCCCTCTCATTCTTGTGTTGGTTACTTAGTATGCCTCAAGATAGTAGCCAAACATGGGATAGAATCATTTGAGTTCATAAATTATATGCCAGCCAAACATAAAAGTTGGAATTGAAATATAAATCGAACTAAATGAAAAAAGTCGGCAAAGGGTGAATTTTATTAACTCAAAATGAAGCACCAGATACAAACACAATGAGCACACACCCGACCTCTGCATAGCTCGGATGTACACAGCTAACACTGACACAGACACACAAATAAACATGCCGGCAGGAAGAAAAGTCATATAAGACTAAAGGCATGCCTAAGCGTAAAAAACAATCGACAAACTACAACAACGACCATATCCATACAAACCATCTCTTGACACCACAAGAACAACAAGGTTATTCAACAACGACGCCTTCAGGAAGGTAACGTCGCTCAATCGTCGCCATCGTCGGATCCAACCGTCAAAGGCCAGATTCTAGGTTTTCACCTGACGAACAAGTGTGAGCATATCCGAGTAATGCCTTCAACAAGGTAACGATGCAAGAACAACGCCATTGCCAGGTATAACCAATTCAGGTAGACCTAGAGTTTTCTCCCGGATCTCGAGACCAGGTACTCGAGAAGCACCACAAAATCAAAGTCAATCATGTGATATCGCCACAACTTTTCCGCGGTCCCAGTAGCTACATACGTTGGTCTATAAATCCCATCACCGCCACTGCCCAACCATGCTCTCTGTGTCAGATGCTACCCATAGATTGCATCTTACTTTCGAAGGTAGCTAGCCGGGGTATTGATCCATGGCATACATACCCGGGAACAGCCTGTCGGATGCCTATCCGTGACATGGACATAAGTGATGAGTCCAAATTATGTGATGATTTTGATAGTTATTTTGTGCCAACACTGTAGGCCTTGCGGAATTTTACCACGCTCGCGCACCTCAGTTTGCTGATATTTCTCGGGTAACGCTTTTTGGACCAAATAATACTTTATGAAAAAAATCGGGGAGAATGGTAATGAAATCACGTATTTAATGTGATAATCACCTACCATAAGTGGGAGGAAAAGGGCCAAAGGAGGAACAGTCGCGCAGCCTCTAAAGCAAAATACAGAGGATCATACGACCGAGGCCGCACATATGAGCGGTCGTATGGAGTGCCATCGCCGTCGCCTTGTCCATTATTTTCACCCCGTGAAATCGGATCGGGGATCAGACGCCAAGAGAGACCAGAAACTCATCTAGAAGGCAGAACCCTAGCCTCTGGAGTCCATCTGAAGGAGGGATTGACCAAGGGGATATTACCATCTTCACCAAGCAGGCGAGGGCTACAACATCATCATCACTGTCATCGTCATCATTATTCACATCTATTTCATAGTAACATCAAGACCCCTACTGGATTGTGTTGTGATTGTTACATTTGTGATTCATTCATGTTCACTAGCATTATCATTACGATGATCATTCACCTCCATGTGTGAGTAGGCCCCTAGTTGTCAGGGATTATAGGATCTGAACCAAATTTTGGATATGAGATTCCATGTTGAATGCTTAGTTTAATAGCTCCGTGAATAATATGAAGGGGCACAACTCAGCACTACCGCCATTTGACCACGAACTATATCACTATGTTTGTAAAGGGAAGGATTCGAGGAAAATTCGAGGTGACCGTAAAAGTCTTTACGCTAACCTTTACAATTGATAGCGGAATTACGGAGAACTCTTAGAGAGGCGGCGTCCATGAGGAAATACTTAATTACCGTAGTTGTAACCCACTGGGGGAGACTACGGTGGTCGCGTGTGTGGCACAAAGTCTACCTAGAGTAAAACGTGTTCTGTACCCAGCTCCATCGAGCAGAATTGTCAATAGTGGCTCAAGTATTCATATCATACCATTATACCCATGCATAGGTTGCACTAGAAACATACCAATGGAGATTCCGGACTCCTTGAGAACGCCTTACTCCTCTGCTAGTTGCTACTCTCTTCGTCCCAAAATTCTTGTCTTCAATTTGTCAAAATACGGATGTATCTAGTCACGTTTTAGTGTTAGATACTGCCCTATTTAGACAAATCTAAGACAAGAATTTTGGGACGGAGGGAGTACTTATGAATAGGCGTTAGGATTCTCCAAAGAGGAAGGACGAAGTAGTATAATAGCAAAAAGTATTTGCTTCAGCTAAAACCAAAGTTTATCGAATCAATAGGAGACACCACACCTCCACGTATGAACCACACTCAGAGCATCTCTAGCTGCGCCCTCAACACGCCCCCCAGGCCACTTTTTCGGCGCCGGCGCCGAAAAAACGGCCCAGTCGCGACCTTTTTTCCGCCCGACGGTCACAGGCCGAACCCGGCGCGCTGGGGAGCAGTTGGGGGCTCCGGCGCTAGGGAAAAGCGCGCCTGGCCCACATCGTCAAGGGAAAAGTCAAGGTTTTCTTCCCGACTCGCCTCCCACACCCCCCGCGCCCTCGGCCACCACTAGCTATATCCCGGAGCCGGCCGCCGCCCTACTCCGCTAGATAGCCATTCCCCGCCGGAAAATAACAGCGCTTCGCCGTGACAGTCCCTCCAACAGCAGCTGGGCGTTTCCGGCCGCGGATGCGCGGTTTAGCGGCGGGTACACGCCCACCGAGCGCAAGGTGTTCGGCGATTTGCCTGCCTCTGCGATGGACTCGGATGACGAGGAAGCGCTCGCCGCGCTGCTGGAGGAGGAAACCAAGGCCGACGTCCAGGAAGAAGAGCATCTCATGGTACTCGCCGCCCTCGCCCAGTTGTTGGCGAGCCATGAAAAGCCGCGGCGAGGTGGCTTTTCATGGCTCTAGTCACGAAAGAAGGACCCGGTTGCAGTGTGGTGCAAAGGGTGGTTGCAGTGTGGTGCTTGAGGCGGTGGCCACACATGACCTCTGGATTTGGCACTCCTTTTTTGGTATGCCAGGAACTCACAATGACATCAAGCGTGCTGCAGTGCTCTCCTTTCTTTGCCAAGCTTGTTGAAGGTCATTCTCCTCCGGTGAACTTCGAGATCAATGGGTGGCACTACAACAAGGGGTACTATCTAGCTGACGGCATCTATCCGGGATGGTCGACATTTGTGAAGACGATCTCAAACCCCGCGGCAGGAGGCAAGAACGCCTGGTTTGCGAAAGTTCAGGATGCTTGCAGGAAGGATGTCGAGCGGGCTTTTGGTGTGCTCCAATCTCGATTTGCTGTTGTTCGGTACCCCGCTCAGACCTGGTCCAAAGATCAAATGTGGAAGATTATGACTTGCTGTGTCATCTTGCACAACATGATCATCGAGAGCGAGCAAGAAGACCCAGTGTTTGACACTGAACCATACTATAGGTAGGGTCCTCTAGCCGAAGTTGATCACCAGCTACCGGCAACTTGGACTGCATATCTGAGTATGCGTCAGGAGATCCGAGACCCACAGGTGCATCATCAACTACAGAAAGATCTGATTGAGCACCTATGGAGGCTCAAGGGGGACGCCGTGTGATGAAATACGATTTTTCTTTTTTTGAACTATATAATTTGTATTGAACTATTTGTTGTTGTACTATTTTATTGAAGTATTTGATTTTTCTATGATGAAATATGTGATAAGAAATAATAGTGTTGATAATTGAACGCCGAGACACGGCGAAACCACGTCGAATATGGGCCCTTTATTCGCCGAAATGGGTCTGCAAAGTGGGACAATTTCGGCGCCTGGGGGCGACGACTGGGCGCAAAACCGCCCCCAGCGCCGATTGTATCGCCGGCTCGCCCCCAGGAGACGATTTTTACAGGTCCTGGGGGCCAACGGCTGGAGATGCTCTCACACCACATGTTCAACGTCGGCGAGCCACTGTACCACGCACTTGTCATCGTTCTTTTGGCTTTGGGTCACTGGCAGGTGGTCCACGACGATCAGATCATTAGAATGAAAAATGAGTTTATCGAGACTGAGAAATGTAGTTGTGAGACAGTTTCCTCTAAATTATACGGTCATCTCATGAAACGACTTTTACATGAGCTATTGGAGTTGCTCTAAGCAAATAAATCACTATGCACTGCTGCACCAATCATATTTATACTTCCTTTTTCTACTTTGCATATATTTTTTCAATGAAGAAATTAAACTTCGTGTGATAAAGAAATTTTTACTGTATGGTTAATTATGAACGAATTGGGTGCGCCATTAATCAGGTGATGGGACAGAAGGTGATGTGGTAGGTGGCGGCGCCGGCGCAGGTGAAGGTGGAGCTGGCGTCGTCGTAGGCGTAGCTGTAGGCGGCCGGGCAGGCGGCCTTGAATACCTGCGAGTAGTTCGTGGGCCCGCACTTCGCCGGCGTGCTGTAGTCGCCAGTGCAGCAGTAGCGCGCGCTGCCGTAGGCGTTGCACGCGCTCTTGCACGCCACCACCTCGCCGGAGCCGGACACCACACGCAGGTCCGACGGGCACACCGCGTTCACGTCACCCGCGCAGACTGCAGCGCGGCAGGCACCGCCGGCCCCATTGTTGTCGGGCGCGATGGAGAGGGGCAGGTTGAATCCGTCGACGAGGCTGACGTCGTAGAAGTCCAGGCCTCCTCCGCCCGGGGCGGCGAGGGTGACCTCAGCGAGCGTGACGGGCGGGGCGGGCCCGTGGCCGGCGCAGGCGACACCGCCGGTGCCACAGTCGGCGGTGGCGCAGGCGAGGCGGCCCGTGGAGGCGTCGACGGCGCAGCCGGTGCGCGCCCAAAAGTTGCCGGACCAGGTGCCGGAGGACGGGGCGGCGACGGCGTCCGTGGCGCCGGAGGCGAGGTAGAAGCCGGTGCGGGCGAGCCGTGGTGATGTGGCGCCGTTGAGAGCTCCCACCCACACCGGGTGCGCGCACGCGTTGTGGAAGACGAACGACCTCGCCGCCGGCGCCTCCGGCCGACCGTTGGTGGCGACGCCGAGGAGAAGGACGATGATCAGGTGGAGAGGAAAGAGTTTGGTCAGCTGCCTGCACATGCTGCTGGTGGAAGAAGCCCCATTGCCTTTGTTGCTGGCGGCGGCCGTGGACACCATCAGTCAGTTGGAGACGAGAAGAAGGCCGGTCACACGAAGCAGCTAAGCTAGGTAGCGATGAATGGAGAAACACCTCGATCGATCCATCAATCTATCTCGTCAAATTTATAGTAGTGCGTGCCGACCTACAAGAAGCAAGTAAGGGGCGTACATGTCATGCACGCACGAGACTCTCTATGAACCACAGGAGTAGGTAGTAGGTAGATAGACGGGATAGGTGATAGGGGTTGCGTGCGTGGAGGAGAAAAACTGAATTGCCTTTTTTTTTTGGCGTACATGTCATGTTATTGGACATTGCTAACGTCCAGATGTCCGGACCATAGCGAGATCCGGACGATCCACATGCAGTCCGATTTTTCTTCACATGCATGTGATAATTAGTGCTTCTTTTTCTTCATCATGTACGTGCATGGCAGAAAGCTAATTACATGCATGCATATGAGACGAAATTAATGACATCACTATAGATTCCTTCATGATTTAAAAATTCAAAATGTTTCGTAAGTCAAACCGTCCCTCCGATCAAAAAAGTTGTTTTCACATAAAAGAACCGTCGCGGCGAGAACTTCGAAACTAGATCCCATGTTGATATGTTTCGACAATTTTTTTTTCGCGTAAATTTTTACCACGCATAGGGTATGCTAGTTATCGCGTATATGGTACATCAGTTACGGCGATGTTTACATAGGCAAATTCTGGGCATAAAAATGACTTTTTCCAACTTTCTTCCCACATGCAAATACACTAAAAGTGCAGAAAAGCTAATGTCATCGTGAATTCTTTTTGTTTTGAATTTCAAAATATTTTGTCGCTCGAATCACCTGTTCGATCCAAAATCTCTTTTCACAAAAAAACCCACCACGGCAAGACCTTCGAAACTAGATACCATGTTGGCATGTTCCGAATACTATTTTTTATGGGTCAAAAGTTATCATGCTTGTGGTAAATAAGGTATCAACTTTGGTATGCATATATTACCATGTTATTTACACAGATCATATTGAGTATGTTTTCAACAACTTTTATTCACGAGTGAAAAGTTATCGAGGTGTTTATACCTAAGTTATCAGGTCCAGGACCCTATATTACCTTGTTATTTATACAAATATTATCGGAGTATGTTTCCAAACAACTATGTTACACGGGTCAAAGTTAACGTGGTGGTTGTACCTAAGTTATCGGGTGTGGAGGCGTATATTATCATGTTATTTACACGCGAAATTATTAGTGGTATATTTTTAATAAAAAAAATCACGGGTTCAAATTTATCGTGTTGTTTGTACCTAACTTATCAGGACCGGAAGTCTATATTATCGTACTATTTACAAAAAAAAAAACTACCGGTGGTATGTTTTTAACATCTTTTTCCCGGGTCAAAGTTATCGTTGTGTTTGTACCTAAATTATCAGATTCGGGAGAGTATATTACCATGTTATTTACACAAATGTTACCGGAGTATGGTTGCAACAAAAAATTTCCATGGATCAAAGTTATCGTGATGTTTGTACTGCTTAGTTATCAAGTCCGAGAGTGTATATTATCATGCTATTTACAAAGAAGTTATCGGTAGTATGTTTTTAACAAAAAAAATCCACCGATCAAAGTTATCAGGTGTTTGTACCTAAGTTATCAGGTCCGGAATCCTATATTACCATGTTATTTACACAGATGTTATCGGAGTATATTTTCAACAATTTTTTCAAGGGTCGATGTTATCGGAAGTTAGCTTTTTCGTTATACAAAAATTATCAGGTGTAAGTTCAACAAACATTTTTTTGGTCAATGTAACCACACCAGTTTGGGTAGATGGGACATATATCTACCACGCCAGTTCAATGCCTTATATGCCTCTATTAAGTAGGCTCACCGGCTGAGGAACCAACTTTAGCACCGCACATCACTACAAAAAGGGCCCCTTTGGGGCAACCCTAGTGCCGCCACCGCGGTTCCCCCTCCCTCTTCCTCCTCTCCGCCGTTGCCTGATGTCTGCTAGAACTACGTCGGTATTTCCCCAAAGAGGAAGGGATGATGCAGTATAGCAGCGGTAGGTATTTCCCTTAGTGATGAGACCAAAGTTATCGAATCAGTAGGAGAACCAAGAAACACAACGTAAATGGCACCTGCACACAAATAACAAATACTCGTAACCCGACGTGTAAAAGGGGTTGTCAATCTTTTTTGGGTAACATACCTGATAGAGTTGTAAATATTGATAGATCGAACGCCAAATAAGATAAATAGCAACAAGATATTTTTGAGTTTTTTTGGTTTAATAGATCTGAAAATAAAAACAAAGGAAAATAGATTTCACTAGTGGCTTCTCTCGAGAAAAATATCAAACAATGGGTGAACAATTACTGTTGGGCAATTGATAGAATTTCAAATAATCATGACAATATACAGGCAATGATAATTATATAGGCATCACGTCCAAGATTAGTAAACCGACTCCTTCTTGCATCTACTGCTATTACTTCACATATTGATTGCTATCTAACATGCATCTAGTGTATTAAGTTCATGAAAAAATGGAGTAATGCAATAAGAACGATGACATGATGTAGACAAGATCTATTTATGTAGAAATAGACCCCGTCGTTTTATCCTTAGTAGCAACGATACATACATGTCGGTTCCCCTTCTGTCACTGGGATCAAGCACAATAAGATCGAACTCACTACAAAGCACATCTTCCCATTGCAAGATAAATATATCAAGTTGGCCAAACAAAACTCAAATATCGGAGAATAAATACGAGGCTATAAGCAATCATGCAAATAAGAGATCAAAGAAGACTCAAATAACTTTCATTGATAAAAAGATAGATCTTATCATAAACTCAAAGTTCATCGGATCCCAACAAGCACATCGCAAAAGAGTTACATCATATGGATCTCCAAGAGACCATTGTATTGATAATCAGAAGAGAGAGAGGAAGCCATCTAGCTACTAACTACGGACCCGTAGGTCTACAAAGAACTACTCACGCATCATCGGAGAGGCACCAATGAAAGTGGTGAACCCCTCTGTGATGGTGCTTTATAAGAGAAGATGGAGACTCAAATTCAATAAAAATAAAAATTGAATAAAGTAAAAGAAAGGCCCTTCGCAGAGATAAAATTATTTTGGGTGGCATACTTTTCCCACCAACGAAAACGACTTAGAGTTCCCAACACTTTCCATGCGAGATATATCATAGTCGGTTCCCGGACATAAAATAAAGTTTATTCCTTTTTCCACCAAACTTTCACTTTCCATGGATAGCCGAATCCACGGTTGCCTTTCATACCAACACTTTCCAAGGAAATTATTATTTGACAACATAAAGTAAATTCATTTTTCATTTCGGGACTAGGCATCCCTAATACATTTGCCTTACTCTCGTGCAATGACAAGTGAATAAACACTCATCATGAGAATAACACATCTAGCATGGAAATATTAGCCACCCCTCACCGCCTCACGAGCGGTACGAGCACACAAAAGGGAAAATTATTTTGAAAATTAGAGATGGCACATACAAATTTGCTTAGAACGGCAAAGGAATACCGCATATAGGTAGGTATAGTGGACACACATGGAAAATCTGGGTTAAAGGATTTTGGATGCACAAGTAGTGATCATACTTAGTGCAAAATGAAGGCTAGCAAAAGATTGGGAAGCGACCAAGCAAGAAACGAATAATCTCATAAGCGAGCATTAAGCATAATTAACACCGAATAATGCACCACAAGTAGGATGTAAATTCATTGCATGACTATTGACTTTCGTGCTTGCATAGGGAATCACAAACCTTAACACCAATATTCTTACTAAAGCATAATTACTCATTAACATGACTCACATATCACATCATCCTATCTCAAAACTATTAGAAAGAATCAAGTTTATTTTGTCCAATGATCTTCATGAAAGTTTTTATTATATCCTTCTTGGATATCTATCACTTTGGGACTAATTTTCATGTGTTGCTTTTGATAAACTCAAACAAATATAAGTGAAGATCATGAACATATTTTTTCTCTCAAAATAATTTAAGTGAAGCAAGAGATAATTTCTTAAAAAAATTTACTAACTCTCAAATAAATCTAAGTGAAGTAAGGGAGTATTTCTTCAAAAATATTAAAGCACACCGTGCTAAAAAAGATATAAGTGAAGCACTAGAGGAAATATATAGCTCATAAAAATTTAAGTGAAGCAAAGAGAGCTATTCTAACAAGTCATGACATAATTATGGTTATCTCAAATAGGTGTGTACAGCAAGGATACAAGACTTAAAAATCAAAACAAAACAAGCAAAGAATCATATCATATAAGACGCTCCAAGCATAACACATAGTATGTGACGAATAAAAATATAGCTTCGAGTAAAATACTGATGGTCGTTAGAAGAAAGAGGGGATGCCACTCGGGGGCATCCCCAAGCTCAGTTGTTTGCTTCTCTTTGGATAATAGCTTGGGATGCCATGGGAATCCCCGAGCTTAGGCTCTTCTTACTCCTTATTCCTTCATCCATCGTAAGATAACCCAAAACTTGAAAACTTCAATCACACAAAACTCAACAAAAACTTTTGTGAGATCCATTAGTATAAGAAAACAAATCCTAATATAAGTACTGTAGAAAACCAATTCATATTTTATTCTTGCATTATATCTACTGTATTCCAACTTTTATATGGCAAAAACTCATTAAAGAAAACCATAGAATCATCAAAACAAGCACACAACGCAAAGAAAATAGAATCTGTCAAAAACAGAACATTCTGTAGCAATTTAAAAAGTTCAAATACTTTTGTAACTCTATTTTTTTTTTAAATTAGGACCACGTGAAAAATTTGTATATTAATCTTCTGCAAAAAAGAATTAACTAAAAACACTCTTATATTAAAAATGAGATTTTTTCTCGTGAGCGCAAAAGTTTCTGTTTTTCATCAAGATCAAATCTACTAACACCCAACATGATCCTAAAGGCTTTGCTTGGCACAAACATTTATTCAAACCACAAAACACATCCAAACAGAGGTATTAATGGGTATTTTATTTAAAACAGCAAGGAAACCAAAAAGCAAAAAGATACAAGTTGGGTTGCCTCCCAACGAGCTCTTTCTTTATAGCCATTAAGATAGGCTGGAGATTTCAATGATGCTCACATGAAAGACAAGAACTGAAGCACAAAGCAAGCATCATAAAACATGTGAAAAAACTTTTAAGTCTAACATACTTCCTATGCATAGGAATTTTGTAGGCAACTAAATTACCAAGACAAGAAACATCTAGCATATGTAAGGAAGAACAAAGAAACAATAGCAATCTCAACATAGCGAGAGGTAATTTAGTAACATGAAAATTTCTACAACCATATTTTCCTCTCTCATAATAATTACATGTAGGATCATACTCAAATTCAACAATATAGCTATCACATAAAATTTATCTTCATGATCCACATGCATAGAAAGTTGACACTCTTCCAAAATAGTGGGATTATCATCAAATAAAGTCATGACCTCTCCAAACACACTTTCAATATTATCGCTAACATATTCATCATGAGGCTTAAATAAATTTTAAAGATCGTAAGAAGAATCACCCCAATCATGATCATTGCAATAAGTAGAGGACATATCAAAATTAGCATCCCCAAGGTTGGGGTTTTGCATATTATTAGCATAATTGACATTAAGATAGTTTATCATAACACCATTGCAATCATGTTTTTCATTCAAGGAGTTATCATGAATCACTTCATAAATTTCTTGTTTTATCACTTCATCACAATTTTCAGATTCATGAATCTCAAGCAAAACTTCATAAAGATAATCTAGTGCTCTCAACTCACTAGCAATTGGTTCATCATAATTGGATCTTTTAAAAAGATTAGCAAGTGGATGAGGATCCATAAACGCTTTCCTTCTGATTTCAATAAAACACCCAATTATACCAAACAACCAAGCAAAGTAACTAAGTAAGACATAAGGGCAAACGAAAACAGAACTGACGAGAAAATGGCGAACAAAAAAAAGAGGGCGAATAAAAACGACAATTTGTGAAGTGGGGGAGATGAAAACAAGAGGCAAATGGAAAATAATGTAAATTGCGAGGATATGAGATTTGTGATTAGGAACCAGGTAGATGTTGATGATGTCTCCCCGGCAACGGCGCCAGAAATTCCTTTTGATGTCTGCTAGAACTACGTCGGTATTTCCCCAAAGAGGAAGGGATGCTGCAGTATAGCAGTGGTAGGTATTTCCCTCAGTGATGAGACCAAGGTTATCAAACTAGTAGGAGAACCAAGAAGCACAACGTAAACGACACCTGCACACAAATAACAAATACTTGCAACCCGACGTGTAAAAGGGGTTGTCAATCCCTTTCGGGTAACGGACGTGATAGAGTTGTACATATTGATAAACCGAACGCCAAATAAGAAAAATTGCAGCAAGGTATTTTGGGGTTTTCGGTTTAATAGATCTGAAAATAAAAGCAAAGGAAAATAGATCGCAAAGGCAAATAATATAAGAAAGAGACCCGGGGGCCGTATATTTCACTAGTGGCTTCTCTCGAGAAAAATAGCAAACGGTGGGGGAACAATTATTGTTGGGCAATTGATAGAACTTCAAATAATCATGATGATATCCAGGAAATGATCATTATATAGTCATCACATCCAAGATTAGTAGAACGACTCCTGCCTACATCTACTACTATTACTCCACACATCGACCGCTATGCAGCACGCATCTAGTGTATTAAGTTCATGGAAACACGGAGTAATGCAATAAGAACGATGACATGATGTAGACAAGATCTATTTATGTAGAAATAGACCCCATCTTTTTATCCTTAGTAGCAATGATACATACATGTCGGTTCCCCTTCTGTCACTGGGATCAGGCACCGTAAGATCGAACCCACTACAAAGCTCCTCTTCCCATTGCAAGATAAATAGATCAAGTTGGCCAAACAAAACCCAAATATCGGAGAAGAAATACGAGGCTATAAGCAATCATGCATATAAGAGATCAAAGAAGACTCAAATAACATCCATGGATAAAAAGATAGATCTGATCATTAACTCGAAGTTCATCGGATCCCATCAAACACACCGCCAAAGAGTTACATCATATGGATCTCCAAGAGACCATTGTATTGATAATCAGAAGAGAGGGAGGAAGCCATCTGGCTACTAACTACAGACCCGTAGGTCTACAAAGAACTACCCACGCATCATCGGAGAGGCACCAATGGAAGTGGTGAACCCCTCCGTGATGGTCTCTAGATTGGACCCGGTGGTTCTGGAACTTGTGGCAGCTGTAATTGATTTTCGTCGACTCCTCTAGGGTTTCTAGAATATTGGGGTATTTATAGAGCAAAGAGGCGGTTTGAGGGGCACCAGAGGTGGGGACAGCCCACCAGGGCGTGCCCTGGTGGGTTGTGCTCCCATCGGAGCACCCCCAGGTGGTTCTTCGGCCCACTGGATGTCTTCTGGTCCAAAAAAATTGACAAAAAGTTTCGCTGCGTTTGGACTCCGTTTCCTGCGATGTAAAAAACATGCAGAAAACATCAATTGGCACTTGGCAGTATGTCAATAGGTTAGTACCAAAAATGATATAAAATGATTATAAAATGATTGTAAAACATCCAAGAATGATAATATAACAACATGAAACAATAAAAATTATAGATACGTTGGAGATGTATCACTGCCAGAGGCGCGCCCGGCGCTCGGTGCGCGTCCCCGATGATGGTGGCAGCGGGGATCTGGCACCTCCTCCTTGGATGGAGGGCTGCGGGCCCCGGTGCGGCAGCCCCGGTCGGCGGCGTGCGACACGGCCTGGGCGGGCGGCGCCGTCGAGTGCTGTTGGGTGGCCTCCCATGGCTGTGTGGGCGGCATGGAGGTCATAGGCGATGGCACAGCGGCGGCCCCTCGCAGCCCGTCGAGCACCATGGTGATGCTTCGGTGCCGGCCCGATCTGCTCCGATCCGTGCAAGCGCTGGTCCATGGCAGCTGTGTCCATCGCCCCGTGGTGTCGGATGGCCAGATCTAACATTTGGGTGTGGTTCCGGAGGAAACCCCTGGCCGGCGCGACGGCCCCTCCCCAAAGTCCACGTCTTTGGCGCCGAGCCCCTCCTTGGAGGCTTTGGGGTGGACCCTCCCCCTCCTGCCTCCTCCCAGAGCTCCGACGAAAGCCGGTTCTCCCCTGGTCTGGGCTTCGACGGCACCTCGATGGCGTGTTCATTCTTGAAGGTGGTGGTCAGGAGTTGCTCTTGGTGGTGGGGCGGTCGATGTCTCGGCTCCAAAGCATGGCAGCCTGGTTGTCTTGCTCTTCTTCTTCGGTATTCGTCTTGGATGCGCGCCTTCGTCCGGCAGCTCGCGTCCCTTGCTCCGTCCTACCGCTGCCGGTTTTGGTTCTCGTCGGGTTGGCCTTCCGTTGCTCGTGGGTCAACTTTGTCTGCTTATCCTATGGCATATCGGTCACCTGGAGCTGGGCTATGTGTAGCCACTCTAGTGGTCGCCGGTGCGGCACCCATCGAGCCTGGGTGAAAGGGTAGTGGGCCTTTGCGACGGTGGATACAACTCAAGTGTTGCCCAAGTTTGTCCATGGATGCATCCGACGCTCAATGCTTGCACGGCATGTCCCTCCCCCAAGTACCTAGCAGGCTAGTTGGTGTAGGAGTAGTGATGGTCGTCGACAGATGCTCTATTGTTGCCATTGTGATGTTCTGCCTAGCTCTATTTATCTTCTTTCCGCTTTGCGTTGCATTCTTCCCTTTGTAATGTGCTGCCCCTGTAATCCTGACCGGCTGATGGCTTTGTTAATTCAAAGTTGGGCTAGGTTCGAGCTCCTCTCAGGCTCGACCGACTCATTTTCTCTAAAAAACATCACTACAAAAAACACTTTCGTGATGATACGTCTTCGTCATAATAGGTCACATTTTGTGTCATGCATGTACATCTATGACGATTTTATGACAGAATTAAGGTAGTCATACTTGTGTTGTCGTAGAAGTGTTCCATGACTATTCTGAAATTATCATCGGGGAAGTGTCCACTTCCATGACGATAAATGCCGCGTCATGGAAGTGCTTTCGTCAAGGGTGACCGACACGTGCCATCCACCGTAACGGGTCGCCGTTAAGCTATCGGGTCTGGTTTTGGATCCGATAACCTGTTAACAGCACCGACCAATGGCGATTTTCCATGTGTAAAATTCTCATTGGTTGAAGATGTTGGGGAACGTAGCATGCAATTTCAAAAAAAATCATACGCTCATGCAAGACCTATCTAGGAGATGCATTGCAACGAGACGGGGAGAGTGTGTCCACGTACCCTCGTAGACTGAAAGCGGAAGCGTTATGTTAACACGGTTGATGTAGTCGAACGTCTTCACGATCCAATCGATCCAAGTACCGAATGTACGGTACCTCCGTGTTCAGCACACGTTCAGCACGATGACGTCCCACGAGCTCTTGATCCATCAGATGCTCAAGGGAGAGTTTCGTTAGCACGACGGCGCGGCGACAGTGTTGGTGATGTGTGTTGTCGCTTAAAGCTACGTCGATTTTTCCCCAAAGAGGAAGGGATGATGCAACACAACGGCGGTAGGTATTTCCCTCAGATGTGAAACCAAGGTTATTGAACCAGTAGGAGAACCAAGAAACACAATGTAAACAACACCTGCACACAAATAACAACACCTCGCAACCCGACGTGTTAAAGGGGTTGTCAATCCCTTTCGGGTAACGGACGTGAGAGAGAGATAAATATTGGTAGATTGGTTGATAAATAAGATAAATTGCAGCAATGTATTTTTGTATTTTTGGTTTAATAGATCTTAAAATAAATGCAAGGAAAAAGTCAATCGCAAAGGCAAATATATGAGAAAGAAGACCCGGGGGCGTAGGTTTCACTAGTGGCTTCTCTCGAGAAAAATAGCAAACGGTGGGTGAACAAATTACTGTTGGGCAATTGATAGAACCTCAAATAATTATGACAATATCCAGGAAATGATCATTACATAGGCATCACGTCCAAGATAAGTAGACCAACTCCTGCCTGCATCTACTACTATAACTCCACACATCGACCGCTATCCAGCATGCATCTAGGGTGTGTTTGGTTCGGGAACGAAGTGTAATGGAATCGAATGGTCCCGTTCCACCGGAATGGAATGGTTCCATCTCTGTGTTTGGTATGAATAATGAAGTGGAATGGAATGGTTACATCTCAATGTTTGGTTGGTGGAATGGAATTGAGCGAAAAAATGTTCAAATTGGTGTTTGCTTTTCTGGTAATATATGCGACATTGATTCTACTCCCTCCGTTCCTAAATATTTGTCTTTCTAGAGATTTCAACAAGTGACTACATACAAAGCAAAATGAGTGAATCTACACTCTAAAATATGTCTACATACATCCGTATGTTGCAGTCCATTTGAGTGTCTAGAAAGACAAATATTTAGAAACGGAGGGAGTATTTTCAGAAGCATTTTATTTGAGTTCCAAAACAACATTTTATTTTAAATTTCATCACCACTAATTTGTAATTTGCTATACAATCTTTAAAAATAAATGACATCAGTAGTCTATATATACTAGAAGGATTCAAGATTGTATATCAAATTACAATCAACAGTGCAGATACACCAACGCTACAGACAGAACCTATCAATATTGATCAGTTGGAGATGGAGCTTGAGAGCCAACTTCAGGAGAAAATATAAGCCAAGGTTCAGTGTCTGGTCATGGTGAACGCGAGGCAAAACTGGGAAGTCCAGGCTGAGAATGAAATAGCCTTGGAGGAGCACAACCTCTTCGCCCAGGACGAGAAAGGAATGTTGCTCAAGCTGCAAGACGCCGAGGAGAAGATCTTGTTGAAAGAGCAGGTAGACAAATTTGGAGGCCCATGAGAAGGAGCTCTCGGTGCCACCCGCCTCGGTCGTGAGCCCCGCACCGGCTGCCGCCAGCTGAGCGCTGGATGTCAGCGCTCGACTTTACGGTCGTGAGCCCCACACCCGCCGCCCCGCTGCTGCCGGCTGAGTGCTGGATGCCGGCGCCCGTCACCCGTCCATGAGTTGTGCACCCGATTCCCCCAGCCAATTGAAGAGGAGATGAGGGAGAGGGTGAAGAAGAGGAGCGGCCGACGCGCATCCAATGAGGGAGCGGATGAAGGAGAGGGGTGGCCGGCGCGGATCCAAGGAGAGAGCGGCCGGCGGTTTGTGCGAGAGGGTTCGTGTGAGAGCGAGGGGTAGCGAGTGCTGAAGTCATGGTTCCGCGCGGTCCGCTCGATTTCGAGGTACCACTCGGTTCGGCATAAACAGGGAATATGCCATTCCCTGGAACCGACGGGTTCCGGTTCCTCATACGAACCAAACACAGGAACGGACTCTGGGTTCGGGACGGACCTGTTACGTTCCACTTGATGACTGCAACCAAACACACCCCTAGTGTATTAAGTTCATGGAAAAACAGAGTAATGCATTAAGAACGATGACATGATGTAGACAAGATCCGTTTATCTATGGTGTTAGATGTGGATCTCGTCGTTTTATCCTTAGTAGCAACGATAAATACGTGTTGGTTCCCTTTCTGTCACTGGGATCAAGCACCGTAAGATCGAACCCACTACCGGGCACCTCTTCCCATTGCAAGATAAATAGATCAAGTTGGACAAACCAAACCCAAATACCGGAGAAGAAATACGAGGCTATAAGAGATCATGCATATAAGAGATAAAATAAACCCAAATAACTTTCATGGATATAAAAAGATAGATCTGATCATAAACTCAAAGTTCATCGGATCCCAACAAACACACCGCAAAAAGAGTTATATCATATGGATCTCCAAGAGACAATTGTATTGAGAATCAAAAGAGAGAGAGGAAGCCATATAGATACTAACTACGGACCCATAGGTCTACAAAGAACTACTCACACATAATCGGAGAGGCGCCAATGGAAGTGGTGAACCCCTCCGTGATGGCATCTAGATTGGATCTGGTGGTTCTGGACTCTGCGACGGCTGGATGAATATTTCGTCGACTCCTCTGCAGTTTCTGGAATATTGTGGTATTTATAGAGCAAAGAGGGGGTGAGGGAGGCCACCGAGGTGGGCACAACCCACCTGGGCGCGCCAGGGGGGCCGGGCACGCCTTGGTGGGTTGTGCCCCCCCTCGGGGCACTCCCCAAGTGCTGCCTTGGCCCATCAGGTACCTTCTGGCCCATAAAAATTCTTCAAAAATTTTCGCGGTGTTTGGGCTCCGTTTGATATTGATTTCCTGCGATGTAAAAAACATGCAGAAAACACCAACTTCCACTTGGCACTATGTCAATAGGTTAGTACCAAAAAATGATATAAAATGACTATAAAATGATTGTAAAACATCCAAGAATGATAATATAACAGCATGGAACAATGAAAAATTATAGATATGTTGGAGACGTATCAGCATCCCCAAGCTTAACTCATGCTCGTCCTCGAGTAGGTAAGTGATAAAAACAGAATTTTTTATGTGGAATGCTACCTATCATGTCATATCATATTATTTTCTTTATAGCATGGACATTTGGAATTTTATATGGTTCAAAGCAATAGTCTAGTTTTGACATAATAATTTAGATACTCAAGCATATCAATAAGCAATCATGTCTTTCAAAATATCAATGCTAAAATAAGCTATCCCTACAAAATCATAGTCTTGTCATGCTCTGTCTTCCCCGCTCAAAGTATAAATCATGTACTACCCCGGTGTTAGCCAAGCAATTGGTTCATACTTTTTAACGCGCTTCAGCATTTTCAACTCTTATGCAATACATGAGCGCAAGCCATGGATATAGCAATATAGGTGGAATAGAATGTGGTGGTAGTAGACAAAAGAAGGGAAGAAAGTCTCACATCAACTAGGCAAATTAATGGACTATGGAGATGTCCACCAATCGATATCAATGTGAGGAGTAGGGATTGCCATGCAACGGATGCACTAAGAGCTATAAGCGTTTGAAAGCTCAATATGAAACTAAGTGGGTATGCATCAAACTCTGCTATAGAAAATTCCCACTAGTATATGAAAGTGACAACATAGGAACTCTCTATATGAAAAATATGGTGCTACTTTGAAGCACAAGTGTGGAACTAGCACCCTTCTCTCTTTATTTCCTTTTTCTCTTTTTTTTCTTTTCTTTCGTTTTCTTTTTCTTTCTTTTCTCTTTTTTTTCTTATAATTTTCTCTCTCTCATTGTCCGAAGTCTCATCCCGACTTGTGGGGGAATCATAGTCTCCATCATCCTTTCCTCACTGGGGCATGCTCTAATAATGGATAATGATGATCATCACACTTCTATTTACTTATAACTCAAAAGGAGATAAAAATTACAACTCGATACCTATAACATAGTATGACTCTACGTGATGAAAATGAATGCTCAAGTCAACTATATGATGGAAGTGCATGGCAATATATCTCGGAATGGCTATGGAAATGCCATAATAGGTAGGTGTGGTGGCTGTTTTGAGGAAGGTTTAATAAAGTTTATGGGCCGACGAAAGTTGCGCGGCACGAGAGAGGCTAGCAATTATAAAAGAGTGAGATTACGTATAATCCATAGGCTCACATTAGTCATAAAGAACTTACATACTTATTGCAAAAGTTTATTATCCCTCGAAGCAAAGTAATACTACGCATGCTCCTAGGGGGGGGGAGGTTGGTAGGAGTTAACCATCACGCGCCCCCGACCTTCACAAAAATATAGGAAAATCAAGGATAAATTGTGCTCAGACTTCCCGGCATAACGAGAGACCATACGTGCATCCTTCGGGAATCACAAACCTTAACATGAATATTCTTACTAAGGCATAATTACTTATTAACATGACTGACATATCATATCATCATGTCTCAAAGCTATTACAAGGAATCAAGTTTAATTTGTCCAATGATCTTCATGGAAGTATTTATTATATCCTTCTTGGATATCTATCACTATGGGACTAATTTTCATGTGTTGCTTTTGATAAGCTCGAACAAATATAAGTGAAGATCATGAGCATAATTTTTCTTCAGTCTCTAAAAATAATATAAGTGAAGCAAGAGAGAATTTATTTAAAATTTTACTAACTCCCAAATAAATCTAAGTGAAGCAAGAGAGTATTTCTTCAAAAATACTAAGCACACCGTGCTCAAAAAGATATAAGTGAAGCACTAGAGCAAGTCCTAGCTCATAAGGATTTAAGTGAAGCATAGAGAGCTATTATAACAAGTCATGGCATAATTTTGGCTCTCTCAAATAGGTGTGTACAGCAAGGATTGATGACTTAAAAATCAAAATAAAACAAGCAAAGACTCATATCATACAAGACGCAACAAGCAAAACACATATCATGTGACGAATAAAAATATAGTCTCAAGTGAAATACCAATAGTTGTTGGAAGAAAGTGGGGATGCCACTCGGGGGCATCCCCAAGCTTAGTTGGTTGCTCATTTTTGGATAATAGCTTGGGATGCCGGGGCATCCCCAAGCTTAGGCTCTTCCATCCTTCCTTCATCCATCGTAAGATAACCCAAAACTTGAAAACTTCAATCACACAAAACTTCAACAAAACCTTCGTGAGACCCGTTAGTGTAAGAAAGCAAACCACTACTATAAGTGATGTGTCAAACCAATTCATATTTTGTTTTGTATTATATCTACCGTATTCCAACTTTTCTATGGCAAAAACTCATCAAAGAAACCATAGAGCCATCAAAATAAGCACACAACACAAAGAAAATAGAATCTGTCAAAAACATAACAGTCTGTAGTAATCTGGAAGTTTTGACTACTTATGTAACTCTAAAAATCTTGAAAAAATAGGGCCACATGGGAAATTTCTATATTAATCTTATGCAAAAAGAATCAACTAAAAAGCACTTTTATGTTAAAAATGAGAATTTTTCTCGTGAGCGCAAAAGTTCTGTCTTTTTCAGCAAGATCAAACAACTATCACCCAAGAAGATCCTGTCGGTTCTACTTGGCACAAACACTAATTAAAACACAAAAAACACAATCATACCAGTAGCATAATTGTGCTAACACACAAGAACAGAAAACGAAAATCAAAAATAAATTTTATTCATTGGGTTACCTCCCAACAAGCGCTATCATTTTACGCCCTTAGCTAGGCATAATTCAAGGGTCTAAGTTTTGTCATTTTGTCTTTAATTTCCTTAGGGGTATCCTTATCTTGGGGTTTTGTAAAGACAACGTAGAACATATTATCCATAGACACCTTAGCATTTCAAAGTTGATTTTCATCATAACCCCTTTGATTTCCAGCAACAATCCAAGAGTAATGTTGGTTAACATTATTGAAAACTTGTTGGATTATATCTAAAATGGGGACTTCTTAAGATTCTCATCAAAGATTCTATTATCCCCAAGCAAATGTATTAAAGCATAATCACTATTGTAAAGAATTTCATCTATCATGGGTTTTTCATGATTCATACCATAAAAATCAAAGATTTCTCTAGCTTCCCGTATTATGTAATCAAATTCATTTATAAGGACAAGAGTACCTAACTTTTTGGCTCTAGGATTCTTTATTTTGGGAAGCTCAAAAAACAATCTTTGCAAAGTAGGGTGAGTGCGGATAAATTTACTTTCGAGTTTCAGAACTAGTGCTGAAATAGCATCCGCATAAGACCTAGTAGTTTTAAGTATAGGAACATCATCAAGGCTCAGATTTCCAAGACAATTGAAAAAATTCTTGGATACGTTCTTTTCCCATAACGTTCCCTTGCCCCAAGATAAATGTTTCAGCATCCAGATTGCCTGTATATCCAATTGTAGGAGTAAGACCATCATCTGTTGGTGCATTCCGAAATCACTCATGATTGCAAGCAAATAATAGATCCGACGAGAGAACGGCGGACGAAAAAAGGAGGCGAATAAAACGTCAAATGTTTGTGAAGTGGGGGAGATGAAAATGAGAGGCAAATGGAAAATAATGTAAATTGCGAGGAGATGAGATTTGTGATTAGGAACTTGGTATATGTTGAAGGTGCTCCCCGACAACGGCGCCAAAAATTCCTTTTGATGTCGCTTAAAGCTACGTCGGTTTTCCCCAAAGAGGAAGGGATGATGCAGCACAGCGGCGGTAGGTATTTCCCTCAGATGTGAAACCAAGTCTATCGAACTAGTAGGAGAACCAAGCAACACAATGTAAACATCACCCGCACACAAATAACAACACCTCACAACCCGACATGTTAAAGGGGTTGTCAATCCCTTTCGGGTAACGAACGTGAGAGAGATATAAATATTTGTAGATTGGTTGATAAATAAGATAAATTAAATTGCAGCAAGGTATTTTTGTATTTTTGATTTAATAGATCTGAAAATAAATGCAAGGAAAAAGTAAAAGCAAATATATGAGAAAGAAGACCGGGTGCCGTAGGTTTCACTAGTGGCTTATCTCGAGAAAAATAGCAAATGGTGGGTGAACAAAGTACTGTTGGGCAATTGATAGAACCTTAAATAATTATGACGATATCAAAGATTAGTAGACCGACTCCTGCCTGCATCTACTACTATTACTCCACACATTGACCTCTATCCAGCATGCATCTAGTGTATTAAGTTCATGGAAAAATGGAGTAATGTATTAAGAATGATGACATGATGTAGACAAGATCCGTTTATCTATGGCATTAGATATGGATCTCATTGTTTTATCCTTAGTAGCAACGATACATACGTGTCGGTTCCCTTTCTCTCACTGGGATCAAGCACTGTAAGATCGAACCCACTACCGGGCACCTCTTCCCATTGCAAGGTAAATAGATCAAGTTGGCCAAACAAAACCCAAATATCGGAGAAGAAATACGAGGCTATAAGAGATCATGCATATAAGAGATCAAAGAAACCCAAATAACTTTCATGGATATAAAAACATAGATCTGATCATAAACTCAAAGTTCATCGGATCCGAACAAACACACCGCAAAAAGAGTTACATCATATGGATCTGCAAGAGACCATTGTATTGAGAATTAAAAGAGAGAGAGAGAGAGGAAGCCATCTAGCTACTAACTACGGATCAGTAGGTCTAAAAGAACTACTCACGCATCATCGGAGAGGCACCAATGGAAGTGGTGAACCCCTCCATGATGGTGTCTAGATTGGATCTGGTGGTTCTGGACTCTACGGTGGCTGGATGAATATTTCGTCGACTCCTCTACGGTTTCTAGAATATTGTGGTATTTATAGAGCAAAGAGGCGGTGCGGGAGGCCACCAAGGTGGGCGCAACCCACCTGGGCGCGCCAGGGGGGCTGGCGCACCATGGTGGGTTGTGCCCCCTCGGGGCACTCCCCAGGTGCTGCCTTGGCCCATCAGGTGTCTTCCGGCCCATAAAAATTCTCCAAAAAGTTTCGCGGTGTTTGGGCTCCATTTGATATTGATTTCCCGCGATGTAAAAAACATGCAGAAAACAGCAAGTGGCACTCGGCACTATGACAATAGGTTAGCACCAAAAAATCATATAAAATGACTATAAAATGATCGTAAAACATCCAAGAATGATAATATAACAGCCTGGAACAATAAAAAATTATAGATACGTTGGAGACGTATCAATGTGATCCGTGCAGGGCTTCGCCTAAGCACCACGACATATAATCTGAGGTGTAATCTGTGGAGGGGGCACCGCACACGGCTAAGGCAATTGATCTCATGTGTCCTAGGGTGCCCCTGCCTCCGTATATAAAGGAGGAGAGGGGGCGACCGGCCCCTGTAGGGCGCGCCAAGAGAGACGAGTCCTACTAGGACTCCAAGTCCTAGTAGGATTCCACTTTGTGGAAGGGGGAAGAAGGAAGGGAGAGGAAGAGGGAGAGGAAAGGGGGGGCGCCCCACCCTAGTCCCATTCGGACTACCGATGGGGGGCACCACCTCCTCGTGGCCTGCCCTCTCTCTCCCCTAAGGCCCATGTTGGCCCGTTGATACGTCCAAAACGTATCTATAAGTTCTGCTTGCTCCATGCCTCTTTTGTGTGATATTGCTATGATATTTATGCACTTCCATACACTTTTGATCATATTTGGACTAACATATTAACCCAGTGCACCACAGTGCCAGTTCCTGTTTTCTGCTGTTTTTCTATTTCAGGTTTCCCCCATATTAAAAGTGCCCTAAAAATTCCGGGAAAAATACAGGAAAAATCAGCGTATCGGGAGCTTCAAAAAAAAAAACCAAAGCAGGGCCAGAGGGGAGCCTGGGGTGGCCCAGGCGGCCACCCGACGCGGCCCCACCCCTGGCCGCGCCAGGGGGGCGCCTGGGGCCCCACCTCCGCCTCTGGTGACCCCCTTTTGCATATATATTGCTCGCGTCCCGAAACCCTCGAGGACGGAACCCTTTTTTACGATATCGCCTCTGTTCTGCCGCCGCCGCGCTTCCAAGATCGGGAGCACCAGGAGAACTCTTCCTGGCACCTTGCCGGAGGGGAGAACCACCACCGGGAGCTTCTCCACCACCATGGACGCTTCCCGGATGAGTTGTGAGTAGTCCCCCTTGGACCATGGGTCCATGACCAGTAGCTATGTGATGTTCTCCTCCCTCTTTGTTCTTCATGGATTAGACCTCGTGAGCTGCCCTACATGATCGAGGCACATATGTAATATTTATGCTGTTGCTCTGCTGAGTTTGCTGGGATCCGATGGATTATGAGATTATGTTCAGATTGTGTGTGAGTAATATATTTGATTCACCTCTTTTATATTTATGTTCTTGAGTAATTCTTGCATATTCTCCGTTGCTGTTTATTGCTTTGGCCGAGTAGTAGGTAGTAACTCCAAGAGGGAACGTTATGCTTGATTGTGGGTTCATGCCCCTCGATAACTAGTTTGAGTGACAGAAACATGAGTCTAGGGGATGTGTTGTTGTCACAAGGGGGAAAACAATGGTGCTTGTACTTGTGGGTGCAAGGATTGTTTACTTTACGCAAAGTTCTTTTAATGCAGTTGTCTGTTGCTTTGAGTTTACACTATGGGTGGGACTCGCAACTTAATACCAGCAAGATGTTCTGGATAGATATCTCAAGGTGGATGATTAGTAGTAGATGCAGATGGATTTCGGTCTACTTGCCTTGACGTACCGCCCATGCTTTTGAGCCTCTACCTTTCTTTACAGCATAGTTAGCATTGGTTTGCGCACATAATCCTGTCAATTGCCCAGCTGTAATTTGTTTACCTCGCTTAGCTGTTTTATCGTCTTTTGGGAGAGAGACATCACTAGTGAACATCATGGGACCCCGGTCCATATTACCATCACTGATCACACCCGCTATTTACTTCCTGTTCTTATTTCCTAGTTGCAGTCATACCTATCACTATTACCTCTTGCGTTTGATCCTTTGTAAACAGCAAGGCCGGAGGGATTGACAACCTCTCTGTACTCGTTGGGAGCAAAGTTATTTGTATCTGTGTGCAGGTCCTGTCAACCGCTAAGTTGGCGTCGTTAGCGTTGACACCTACTTGTTGGCCCTCGGAGTCTCACGGGATTCGATCCTTGGTATCTTGCCAAGGGAAACTTGCCGTTACGCTACATCTCAAACCTTCCACTTGGGGTAACCAACGAGGGGCGAGAAGCCATCAAGAAAAGTTTCTGGCGCCGTTGCCGGGGACTCCACTCTTCAAGATAGGGGAGTTGCACGCTATCTTTTATCTTTGCTTTTTAGTCTTGTTAGTTTACCTTTCAGTTTTTGCTTTAGTGTCCCCTTACCAAAAATCACAAAAATAGTTATCTTGCTTGCTGCTGCTATGGGTTCCACCGAGAACACCAACGACCCTCTAGATCTTGCAATTAAATCTTTTTGTTTCTTGTTTTTATTTAACTAGTTTTGCTTAATGGAAAACAACAACAAAATGAGAGCTCTTTATAAGCTCTACCTTGCTTTGGGACATGATGTGTTTGAAGAAAAAATTAAAAAACCTATGGAACTTTATTATTTGCATAACAATCATGATGGTGGTGATGTTATTAGTATGCTTTCTTTGAATATCAATATTGCTAATGACATGGAAAGCTCTAAGCTTGGGGATGACACGTTTGATGAACATGATATTTTTAGTCCCCCTACTATTGAGGATAAAATTTATTATGATTATGATATGCCTCCTAAATACGATGATTACCATGATGGTTATGATAGTCTTACTCTCACTATTCCTAATAAGAAAGATTTTGCTTATATGAAGAGTAATGACACTTTTATGCTTTTGGATCATGGAAATAATGCCTTATGTGATAGTTATATTGTTGAGTTCATCCATGATGCCACTGAAATTTATAATGAGAGAGGGAGACTTGGTTCTAAATATCTTAATAATAAGAAGTTTCCTCTCTTTATGGTGAATATTTTGAAGTTATGCTTGTTTTGCCTTCCTATGCTAGTTGCTTTGTGCTTCAATGAATTATTCTATTGCAATATTCCTATGCATAGGAAGCATGTTAGGCTTAAATGTGTTTGGTATTTGCTCCTTGATGCTCTCTTTTGTTCTTCAACTCTTATTCCTACGAGAGCATCATTAAAGTCTTAAGCCTATCTTTATGGCTATAAAGAAAGAGCTCTAGGGAGACAACCCTTGTTATCTTTGCTTTCAGTTTGTTCTTTCAGTTTTTAGTGGTCTTGATGTTTGTTACTACTGTAGCAACATCATTGTATCTTTTCTTTTCAGCTTTGTGCCAAGTTTAGCCTCCGATTGAAAGAATGTTCAAAAGTTGTGACGTGCAGTCCAGAAAACAGATTCTGTCCTTGGACAGAAAAATTCGTATAAAATCACCACATCATCTTTTTGATCTGAATTGTTTTGACAACGTGCTCTATACAATTGGCTTTTGAGCATCTGTTCTGAGTTTTTTGATTTGAGTTGCAGAAGTGCCCCGAAAAAATTGTTTACTACCTGCTGGTATGTTTTTCACAGATTCTGTCCTGTTTTGCCTTTTCTTCGTTTTGCAAACCTTGAGCTTGCTTTTTCTTTGCAAAAACCTTTTGGCAATCTTGAGAAACAGTAGCTCTTCAAGATTATCTTTATTTCCAGCAAGGAAAAATTATTTTATTATGGGTACTAACCTCGCTAATCAGATTATGATGAGTTATGTATGAAGGGAGTTTTCAAGTGTGCGAGGGAAGATGATAAAAAGATTCAGGAGGGTCAAACGCTCAAGCTTGGGGTTGCCCCCGTGCACCCCCAAGAAATATTCAAGAAGACTCAAGCGTCTAAGCTTGGGGATGCCCCCGTGCATCCCCTTCTCCGCCAGCAATTATCAGTTCGTCTTTCGTTCCACTATATTTTAATCACGTCATGCGTTATGTGCTATGCTTGGAGCGTCTTGCTTTTAGTTTCCTTTTTAGTTTTCTTTAGCTTTGCTTGCTGTTCATAACGAGTTAGAACCCAGCTTTCTTTGTGTGGGAGAGAAATAGACTCCACTTCAACATAGAACACGACATATGATTTTCATGCTTATCTATGCTGTGTGTGTTCTTTGTCTTTCCATAGCTACTGTCATGTTTAGCTCTTAGTTTTCATGCCTTTCTTTTTAAAGAGCTTTTGTTTAGTTGGTTGTTGAACTCTCTTGAGTTTTCATGTTTATCTTGTTAAGAGAGTTTGTCTGTTGCACTGAGTTGTGTGTCTTAACTTAAAGTAGGTAATTGAGGTTGCTATTTAATTTTAGTAGTAACTTGCTATAGTTTTGAGGTATTGCCATGAGTAATGTTTGAACTTTTGGTGTCAAGAGCTTTAGCCTATTAGTGATAGATGTCGTATTTTGGGCAATCCGTGTTTATTTTCGAAAACCTACAAAATAGTTGAGAACTTTAGCTACTAAATGGATTACTAATCTTTGGAGGGATCGAATATTAGAGTACACTCACGTACCATGAGCCAAGGATGCGCAAGGATAACCAAATCCCCATACACTCCTCCTCGGGGTACTTGTCTCTTTGAGAACCTCCTAATTAGATTGAGAGTTATCGATAATAAGTGCATGAGTTCTTCGGACTAATGTGAGTATTCGAAAGTTGACACTTCCACCTATCCATATTTTTCTAGCCTCTTCGATACCGTGCATTGCCCTTTCTCACCTCGAGAGTTGGCGCATACTTCGCCGGTGCATCCAAATCCTTGGCACGATACGCTCTGTCATCATAAGCCTCATTATATCCTTCCTCAAAACAGCCACCATACCTACCTATCAAGGCATTTCCATAGCTCTTCCGAGATACATTGCCTTGCAACATCCATCTTCTCATGACTTGATCTTCATGTCATACATGCTTTTTGCTTGATCGATGAGCCGCATGCTAGTTGGGCCTTGCCCTAATCATTGCTACATGACGCGCTAGTATCATTGCATATCCTGCTACACCGGCAGAGGCATACATTTGCATACATCATGATAGTTTCATTTTCTTTATGTTGAGTACTTTTGTAAAGTGTGAAAGATCTTCTATACTTCTTGTAATATATAGAGTGTTGCCCCTAAAGTGAGGAAAAGATCCCAAAGAGGACAAATCAAAAGATCCCAAAGAGGACAAAATCAAAAGATCCCAAAGAGGACAAATGAGAGATAAATAGAAAGAGCCATTGAGGCCACAAAAAATAAAAAAATAGAAAAAAGAGAAAAAGAAATAAAAAGAGAGAAGGGGGCACACTACTATTTCTTTTGAGAGATCCACACTCGTACTCCATCTTATACCTTGTACTCCATAGAGATTATCATTCATGCATATAGCTATGTGGGGACCTTTACACTATAGAACTTGGCTTGTATATTCCAATGATGAGCCTCCTCAAAAGAGCTCTAGGTCTTCTTGAGCAAGCAAGTTGGATGCACCCCCACTAGTTCCATTGGAGAGCTTACCTTAGCTCATATGTGCATCCGTTGCATGGCAATCCCTACTCCTCACATCATATCTATCATTTGGCTTTCTCTCGCCGATGATTGTCCTCATTGATGTGAGCCTTTCACACATTTTTGTCTTCCCCCTCTATCATTTTTCTCTCTTTGCCATCCTAAGTGTCGACTTTCTTGCTTACACTCATCCATTGCATGAGTGCTCAAAATATCGAAAGGGAGTGGATCATTTTGACTTGCACCTGGCTGACGGTCTGGGGATGAGTCAAGATAAGATTCCAAAGAAGACCAAGTGTGAAACTTTAGTAGATTAAGTTCTCAACAATACAAAAACTATGTTTTACTCTCTCATATATCCCTATCCCCTTTCTTGCACGCAAACACCATTTGGAGACATTCGAGTCACGGACAGCGAGAGCTCTTGCACCTTTATGTTCTTATGTTGCTTGTTACAATGCTAATATAGACTCTTGCTTGTTATGACTTGAATTGATTACATGCCTTGATTACTTTACTTAAAAGTTCTTATATGGTTGATAGCATGTCACCACAGAAATTATGCTTGTTATCATTTACCTACTCGAGGACGAGCAGGAATTAAGCTTGGGGATGTTGATACGTCCAAAACGTATCTATAATTTCTGCTTGCTCGATGCCTCTTTTGTGTGACATTGCTATGATATTTATGCACTTCCATACACTTTTGATCATATTTGGACTAACCTATTAACTCAGTGCACCACAGTGCCAGTTCCTGTTTTCTGCTGTTTTTCTATTTCAGGTTTCCCCCATATTAAAAGTGCCCTAAAAATTCCGAGAAAAATATAGGAAAAATTAGCGTATCGGGAGCTTCAAGAAAAACCAAAGCAGGGCTAGAGGGGAGCCTGGGGTGGCCCAGGCGGCCACCCGGCGCGGCCCCACCCCTGGCCGCGCCAGGGGGGCACCTGGGGCCCCACCTCCGCCTCTGGTGACCCCCTTTTGCATATATATTGTTCGCATCCCGAAACCCTCGAGGACGGAACCCTTTTTTACGATCTCGCCTCTGTTCCGCCGCCGCCGCGCTTCCAAGATCGGGAGCACCAGGAGAACTCTTCCCGGCACCCTGCCGGAGGGGAGAACCACCACCGGGAGCTTCTCCACCACCATGGACGCTTCTCGGATGAGTTGTGAGTAGTCCCCCTTGGACCATGGGTCCATGACCAGTAGCAATGTGATGTTCTCCTCCCCTCTTTGTTCTTCATGGATTAGACCTTGTGAGCTGCCCTACATGATCGAGGCACATATGTAATATTTATGATGTTGCTCTGCTGAGTTTGCTGGGATCCGATGGATTATGAGATTATGTTCAGATTGTGTGTGAGTAATATATTTGATTCACCTCTTTTATATTTATGTTCTTGAGTAATTCTTGCATGTTCTCCGTTGCTATTTATTGCTTTGGCCGAGTACTAGGTAGTAACTCCAAGAGGGAACGTTATGCTTGATTGTGGGTTCATGCCCCTCGATGACTAGTTTGAGTGACAGAAACATGAGTCTAGGGGATGTGCTGTTGCCACAAGGGGGAAAACAACGGTGCTTGTACTTGCGGGTGCAAGGATTGTTTACTTTACGCAAAGTTCTTTTAATGCAGTTGTGTGTTGCTTTGAGTTTACACTATGGGTGGGACTCGCAACTTAATACCAGCGAGATGTTCTGGATAGATATCTCAAGGTGGATGATTAGTAGTAGATGCAGATGGTTTCGGTCTACTTGCCTTGGCGTACCGCCCATGCTTTTGAGCCTCTACCTTTCTTTACAACATAGTTAGCATTGGTTTGCGCACATAATCCTGTCAATTGCCCAGCTGTAATTTGTTTACCTCGCTTAGCTGTTTTATCGTCTTTTGGGAGAGAGACATCACTAGTGAACATCATGGGACCCCGGTCCATATTACCATCACTGATCACACCCGCTATTTACTTCCTGTTCTTATTTCCTAGTTGCAGTCATACCTATCACTATTACCTCTTGCGTTTGATCCTTTGTAAACAGCAAGGCCGGAGGGATTGACAACCTCTCTGTACTCGTTGGGAGCAAAGTTATTTGTATCTGTGTGCAGGTCCTGTCAACCGCTAAGTTGGCGCCGTTAGCGTTGACACCTACTTGTTGGCCCTCGGAGTCTCACGGGATTCGATCCTTGGTATCTTGCCAAGGGAAACTTGCCGTTACGATACATCTCAAACCTTCCACTTGGGGTAACCAACGAGGGGCGAGAAGCCATCACCCGTTACTTCCCCTGGGGGTTCCGGTAACCCCTCTAGCACTCCGTTTTTACCCAGTACCTCTCGGAACTCTTCCGGTGTCCGAATAACTTCATACAATATATCATTCTTTATGTCTCAACCATTTTGGGATTCCTCTTCATGTCCGTGATCTCATCCGGGACTCCAAACAACATTCGGTCACCAAAACACATAACTCATATAATACAAAATCGTCATCGAACGTTAAGTGTGCTGACCCTACGGGTTTGAGAACTATCTAGACATGACCGAGACACATCTCCGGTCAATAACCAATAATAGAAACTGGAAGCTCATATTGTCTCCTACATATTCTATGAAGATCTTTATCGGTCAAACCGCATAACAACATACGTTGTTCCCTTTGTCATCGGTATGTTACTTGCCCGGGATTCAATCGTCGGTATCATCATACTTAGTTCAATCTCGTTACCGGCAAATCTCTTTACTCGTTCTGTAATACATCATCCCGTGACTAACTCATTAGTCATTCGCTTGCAAGGCTTATTATGATGTGTATTACCAAGAGGGCCCAATGATACCTCTCCGACACTCGGAGTGAAAAATCCTATTCTCGATCTATGCTAACTCAACAAACATCTTCGGAAACACCTATAGAGCATCTTTATAGTCACTCAGTTACGTTGTGACGTTTGATAGCACACAAGGTATTCCTCCGGTTTTTGGGAGTTGCATAATCTCATAGTCAGAGGAACATGTATAAGTCATGAAGAAAGCAATAGCAATAAATCTAAACGAACATTATGCTAATCTAATGGATGGGTCTTGTCCATCACATCATTCTCCTAATGATGTGATCCCGTTCATCAAATGACAACACATGTCTATGGTTAGGAAACTTAACCATCTTTGATCAACAAGCTAGTCTAGTAGAGGCATACTAGGGACACTCTGTTTTGTCTATTTATTCACACAAGTATCAAGTTTCCAGTTAACATAATTCTAGAATGAATAAAAGACATTTATCATGATATATAAGGAAATATAAATAACAACTTTATTATTGCCTCTAGGGCATACTTCCTTCAGAAGAAACCACGTGTCAGCTTCGAGTCGGGATAGATGCCATCCCACGAATGGGTGGGACGCACCTATGACACGCCGACATGTGACTTGGCCCAACAGGGGTCCATTTAATTTAAAAATGCCGGTCCGTTTGACTTGGTCAGAAGTTAATGGGACGAACCATAGAAAGCCTGTTAACAGCCTACTCGCGTATAGCCCATTCATGTCCCGTTAACTCATGGCTTGTTATGGTCTTTCTGACTTCGGCCCAGTAGCGTCATGTGGGCCGTCCAATATAATTCTGGCCTGTTGTCACTTTCGGCTTGTGACGCCCCCGATTTGACTGTACACTAATCATGCACGCAAATGTGTACGGCCAAGATCAGGGACTCACTGGAAGATATCACAACACAACTCTAGACACAAATTAAAATAATACAAGCTTTATATTACAAGCCAGGGGCCTCGAGGGCTCGAATACATAAGCTCGAAAACACAAGAGTCAGTAGAAGAAATAATATCTGAGTACAGACATAAGTTAAACAAGTTTGCCTTAAGAAGGCTAGCACAAATATATGAACGATCGAAAAGGCAAGGCCTCCTACCAGGGACCTCCTAACAACTCCTCGAAGCCGAACTCCACGTAGAAACATCCTCGGGCTCTTCTGGATCCTGAACTCCATCAATCTGGTTGCATCACCCGAGAAGAAGAAACAAAAGGGGGAAAAGGGGGAGCAAAGCAACCGTGAATACTCATCCAAAGTACTCGTAAGCAAAGATCTACACTACATATGCAATGGTGTCTGAGTAAAGGGGTATATCTGTGGACTATACTATAGAATGCCAGAATAAGAGGGGGATAGCTAATCCAATCGAAGACTATGCTTCGGGCCACCTCCATCTTACAACAGTAGAAGAGGGTAGCTGGAAAATAACAAGTATCCTCGCTTCTCGCAGCCTCCGTCTTGCAGCAGTAGAATAGAATAGATGGTAAGTTCACCAAGTAACCACGTATAGCATAATCCTACCCGGCGATCCTCCCCTCGTCGTCCTGTGGGAAAGCGATCACCGGGTTGTATCTGGAACTTGTCTGGGTGTGTTTTATTAAGTATCTAGTTCTAGTTGTCATGAGGTCAGAGTACAACTCCGGGTCGTCCTTTTACCGAGGGACACAGCTATTCGAATAGATTAACTTCCCTGCAGGGGTGCACCACATAACCCAGCACGCTCGATCCCATTTGGCCGGACACACTTTCCTAGGTCATGCCCGGCCTCGGAAGATCAACACGTCGCAGCCCTACCTAAGCACATCAGAGAGGTCAGCACGCCGGTCTAAGTCCTAAGCGCACAGGGGTCTGGGCCCATCGCCCAATGCACACCTGCATGTTGCGAGGGCGGCCGGTGAGCAGACCTAGCAACCTCCATTACTAAGGACGTTACGTTACGCGGTCCAACCCGGCGCGCGCCGCTAAGTAGCTGACGTCAAGAAGGCTTCGGCTGATACCACGACGTCGAGTGCCCATAACTATTCCCACGTAGCTGGTTAGTGCGTATAGGCCAATGGCCAGACTCAGATCAAATACCAAGATCTCGATAAGCGTGTTAATATGAAATAACCGCGGACAACGACCAGGGCCAGGCCCACCTGTCTCCTAGGTGGTCGTAACCCGCCATGTCGCTCCGCCACAAAGTAACCATCAGGGGGCTGCCGGGAACTTAGGCCCACCACTACCTGTGTGGAACCACATGCCCCTTCAGCCCCCATCTCCGAATCATCATCATGAGTATGTAATAGTATAGTATATACCCGTGATCACCTCCCAAAGTGATCATGGCCCGATAGTATAGCATGGCGGACGGACAAGAATGTAGGGCCACTGATGGAATACTAGCATCCTATACTAAGCATTTAGGATTGCAGTTAAAGGTATCAACAGTTGTAGCAACAATGACAGGCTATGCAACAGAATAGGATTAACCGAAAGCACTAACATGCTACACTACTCTAATGCAAGCAGTAGAGAGAGGAATAGGCGATATCAGGTTGATCAAAGGGGAGGGGCTTGCCTGGAAGCTCTATTGAAATGATACACTAACATGCTACACTACTCTAATGCCACAGACTACTAGTTAACCTAAATCTAATTAATCCTAAATAATGACCTTTAGTTAAGCCTAACTAATAGGCTGGCCCGGCCACTGGCCAGAGGTAAAGCCGTGCCTTGGTTTTGCACGACCATGGCCAGCGCAGGGCTGGGAACACATGACATCAGCGGCAACATAAAACACTGCTAGCAGCAAGCAACAGCAGCTGCAGCTGCAGCGCAGCGCAGCAGCAAGAGCAGCGACAACGGTAGAAAAACAGAAGCGGACGGCGGTCGGGAGCAGCAGCGCAGCAGCGGCCAGCAACCAGGGTAGCAGCGAAGCAACAGCCCAAAGCAGCAGCAATGCAAGGCATAGCAGTCGGGCAGAGCACACACGCACGTATGTACTCGTTCACGCGAGATCGGGCATGATGTTGAGGCGGCCTACGACGTCCAAAATGAAGGGGGGGGGGAAGGAGGGTCCGAGGGAGGAGCTCACTGTGAGTCCGTTGGCGTGCTCGGAGAGGGTCGGGGTGGACCGGAGTGACGACATCGACGACGAGTTGGTAGCGGCCAGTTGAAGAAGATGGCGACGGCGTCGACTACGCAGCTCCTCTGCTCAAGATGGTCCCCGAAACGGACGAAGCCGAGCGCGGAGATCCTCCAGGACGTGTTCCCGAGCGACGGCGATGACAGTGGCCGTGGCAAGAGGGCGAGGCAGTGGTGATCGTAGAGCAAATCGAGCTCGAAATCAAGTGGAAGAGGAGGGGGCCGATGGGGGATCCTGGGGGGATTGGACGAGGGCGGTCTAGGGTTTTACGGGGGCGTTCTTATCGGACCAGAGAGGCGACGTGGAGGCCATCCATGGCGAGGGCCCCATGGATGTCTGCCACGCATCTATTCAGTGAACAGAGGAAAGGGGAGACGGGAATAGGTGGGCCGGCCTGCCTGGCAGGGGCCAGCTGGGCCACGGCCCAGCAGGGGAGGGGGGTTTCTTCTTTTGTTTTAGTTTAGTTACTGTTTTCTTTTTTTTTCTATTTTCACTTTACTTTTATTTCTTCTTTTTTGTTTTATTATTTTTTTGTTTTTATGAAATACCCAAGTTGTACGTAAAATATTATTAATACTTATGCCACTACCACAATTAACTTGGTTCCTAATATAAAATAGTTTGTAATTGTTTATTATTTTATAATCATTTAATTAATTTTTTTGCTACTATTTTATTCATTTTTGAGTATTTACACATTTTATACAAGTGTGTTTTCTCCACCATTATTACTTAGGATTCGTTTGTCCCCTTGTGAACATTTTAGTTTTAATGTTTGAAAACTTTTGATGTTTGTTTTTATTTTAAAATTGAATTTGAATTATTTTTGAACCACCATGAGATTAACAATAGTAACAGAGGTGATGTGGCATAATTTGCGTGGAATTACTGTAGATTAATTATCCGGGCGTCACAATTCTCCTCCACTACAAGAAATCTCGTCCCGAGATTTAAAAGGTGGAATAAGGGGGAAAAGTGCTGGTAGCGAAAACCTAACGAGTCTTCTTGGTCTTGGCTGCCCTTTTCGAAGAGGTTGATCTCTTTCGCTGATGTCTTCATTTCTCCACTTTAAGTCATCGTGATCTAGTTGTCATCCTTTCTTCGGGATCTCCATCGTCCTACGAATGCGACCAGGGGGAAAAACTCCGGAAGAACGCATCTCCACAAAGTTGGGCATCTGACCGTGGACTCAATGGGAAATACACGAGGTACCCCACGAGTTGTATTTCAGTGAATTCGTTGAGTGCAATATACGATGGTACCAATGTTTCAAATGGTTAGGCAGTCATTCGATGCCTAGACAGAAGCTGGAATGGGGGCTTGAACAACGAGAATAACATGGTGTTTGATTCATGGATGAATAATGGTAAAGAATTTAGCTCGTGAATCACATACGAAGCCAGGTGCAAAGGATACATTAGAATCCGGGTTGTAAAGAAGAGTCAGGTTTCAATCCAGTGGACCTGTGGGTTATGGGCCCACCATGTGGATTGAAAGTAGGAAAGGGTGGTGACATCTTGCACAGCCGGGACACGAAGGCATGTCAGTGGATAGCTTGTCAGCTAGGTCGGCAACAATGTCGGTGCCAAGGACGGGGAACGAAGAGAACCATTTTCTCGCTTGTTTAAACAAGGCGGACCAATAGGCAAGGTTCTCGTCCACCGGAGGTTACTGCAATGCTATCAACAACAGTAACAGGGTCTTACTGACAAAGTTGTACACCAAGGTGTTTACATAAGCAGAAAATTATTACTGCTTAGATTACATGTAGATCAAAGAAAGGTTAAACAAGCAAATGGAAAGGAAAATGCGTTTAAACACAATGAATAGGAGTAAATCATCCCCCAGATTAAGCAGGGCATGATATACGTGTCATGAGATCAAAGTCACGACTATATAGATAAAAGAAAGGTAAGAAGAATTACGATATGTACCCACACAACGATGTTGGTTAGTTGATCAAGAACATTTAGCATTGCACTTACAATGTTCTTGTGGATCTTCGGAGTACCACAGACATGCTTCGAGATAGCACCGACATGGTTATTGGGTAAAGATCAGACTTTGAGTACACAAAGTATCCATCAGGAGCAACTTATAAAATAAGTCTTACAATTTCCTCCTAGAAGAATGGTTAACCTTGCAAAAGAAATTTTAATGTTAGGTCCTCCAGCCAGGGGTGCTAGGCATGACATCATATTACCGGGTCATCAAAGGACCGACACTATAACTCCTGAAAAGTTGCCCCATTCATCATATCTGATCGAGATTCTGATCCGATTGGTGTCATGATACCTCAGACTCAGGATGTTCGAGAAGAAAAGGCGGAACACAAATCGACGAAATGACATTGCAAGATTCTTGGGAAATGAACTATGGGAGCGGGTTCCCAAAACAATAGTTTATCATTAAACCAAGGAGAGAATGAGGAGGTGGCTGATGGGCTCATCGACAATTCATCGAGAATTCCAACGTATGGATTTCCAAAATAATGTGAACAAGAAGATGACACTTGTAAATTCAAATGATATAATGTTGTATGCTCGAGGGAAAACATACACCATTAATCATTAGTTGAAAGGTGTGCCCGAAATATGACCTTAGGCAGCAAGATCAATGTTAGAGTGGTGATTCAATAACCAACAGTCTAAGAACGAACCGTCGATCGTTAACTTCAAAGCAATAGGGTTGCTAGAAGTACATAACTCAACCAACATCGTTATCATATTGGTATCCCGGTTAAAAACAACACGGGGACCAAGGAAGAATGGTGATGGTGAGAAGTATCATCATACCGAGAATTTCTAAGAGGTGGAGCAATCCCCACAACATTCTCGACATAAAAGACAGTAATACTTCAAGGCAGAACACAACACTCGCTGGAGAGCAAGTTGTATTCATAGTGTGGACAATTTCGCGATGAAAGGAAGTCAAGGCTGTTGTCGATGTTAATAAAATCATCGAGGGCAAGGAGGGTATTTCTCATCATGAGTACAGTTAACATCTCGGAAGAAGTCAAAGTGTTGGAGGAGATCCGACACATTTGCCGGGAGGTTTCAAGGGGACGCAACCAAACATCAACGGCAACAAGCAGGGGAATGACGGAGTGGCAAGTTATATGATCAATATATAAGATGCAAGCTCAGAACCAAAGTTGCCTTTCAAGACAAGCAACATGATGTTGAAAACTCGACATAAGTCGCGCTCACACACTGAAGGATTCGTGCACCAGAGAAGGACGAGGTAGCACAGTCAAGATAGCAAGACCAGGATGCAGCCGATAGTCTAGGAATGACCAGATTGAGTTCAGAATTTCCCAGTAAAAATACTAAGGGTATTTGATTTGTAGTTCGGAATAATTTCACTAGTTGGCGTCCTCGGTTGACAACAACCCAGAACCCGTAGAGTGATTACAACAAGGAAAGACATTACTTCAGTGAAGATAGTAAGATGTGGTGCAATGGCAAGACATCTTCGAGATACCAGGGGGTAATATTCGAAGGTGGAACATGATAGAAGTAGAACCGGGTCATTGCCCTATGACAGTAGATACTTCAACCTTGCCGAAAAATAGACGAGGCACTGAAATGAATTCCCATCAGATATATCAGATCAGGACAGCATGGTTGGAACCATAACTGTAAGGAATCAAATCAAGAATACTGAGAGAATCATACAGTTGGATAATCATTTTGCAAGAAGCTTCCGAGACGGTCTTGATGGCTTCTCGCCCCTCGTTGGTTACCCCAAGTGGAAGGTTGAGATGTAGCGTAGCGGCAAATTTCCCTTGGCAAAGATACCAAGGTCCGAATCCGGTGAGACTCCGAGGGTCGACAAGTAGGTGTCAACGGCGCCAGAAACTTAGCGGTTGACGGGACCTGCACACAGATACAGAGAACTTTGCTCCCAACGAGTACAGAGAGGTTGTCAATCCCTCCGGCCTTGTTGTTTACAAAGGATCAAACACAAGAGATAATAATGATAGCTATGACTGCAACTAGGAAATAAAAACAGGAAGTAAATAGAAGGTGTGATCAGCGGTGGTAATATGGACCGGGGTCCCATGATGTTCACTAGTGATGTCTCTCTCCCAAAAGATGATAAAACAACAAAGCGAGGTAAACAAATTATAGCTGGGCAATTGACAGGATTATGTGCGCAAACCAATGCTAACTATGCTGTAAAGAAAGGTAGAGGCTCAAAAGCATGGGCGGTACGCCAAGGCAAGTAGACCGAAATCCATCTGCATCTACTACTAATCATCCACCTTGAGATATCTATCCAGAACATCTCGCTGGTATTAAGTTGCGAATCCCACCCAAAGTGTAAACTCAAAGCAACAGACAACTGCATTAAAAGAACTTTGCGTAAAGTAAACAATCCTTGCACCCGCAAGTACAAGCACCGTTGTTTTCTCCCTTGTGGCAACAGCACATCCCGTAGACTCATGTTTCTGTCACTCAAGCTAGTCATCAGGGGGCATGAACCCACAATCAAGCATAACGCTCCCTCTTGGAGTTACTACCTACTACTTGGCCAAAGCAATAAATAGCAACGGAGAACATGCAAGAATTACTCAAGAACAAAGATATAAAAGAGGTGAATCAAATATATTACTCAAACACAATCTGAACATAGTCTCATAATCCATCAGATCCCAACAAACTCAGCAAAGCAACAGCAGAAAGATTACATATGTGCCTCGATCATGTAGGGCAGCTCACGAGGTCTAAACCATGAACTACAAAGAGGGGAGGAGAACATCACATAGCTACTGATCATGGACCCATGGTCCAAGGTGGACTACTCACGACTCATCCGGGAAGCGTCCATGGTCGTGGAGAAGCTCCCGGTGGTGGTTCTCCCCTCCGGCAGGGTGCCGGGAAGAGTTCTCCTGATGCTCCCAATCTTGGAAGCGCTGCGGCAGCGGAACAGAGGCGAGATCGCGAAAAAGGGTTCTGTCCTCGAGGGTTTCGGGACGAGAGGGATATATATGCGAAGGGGGGCAGCCAGAGGCGGAGCAGGGGCCGCGCCAGGGGTGGGGCCGCGCCAGGTGGCCGCCTGGGCCTCCCCTGGTTCCCCTCTGGCCCATCTTTGGTTCTTCGCGAAGCTTCCTGTACGCTGATTTTTCCTATATTTTCCCTGGAATTTTTGGAGCACTTT
This sequence comes from Secale cereale, assembly GCA_902687465.1. NCBI lineage: Eukaryota > Viridiplantae > Streptophyta > Magnoliopsida > Poales > Poaceae > Secale > Secale cereale. The sequence goes on along the minus strand of LR738713.1, from coordinate 643,514,962 downwards.
TAATATAGGGGAAACCTGAAATATAAAAATAGCAGAAAACAGGAACTGGCACTGTGGTGCACTGAGTTAATAGGTTAGTCCAAATATGATCAAAAGTGTATGGAAGTGCATCAATATCATAGCAATATCACACAAAAGAAGCATGGAGCAAGCAGAAATTATAGATACGTTTTGGACGTATCAACATCCCCAAGCTTAATTCCTGCTCGTCCTCGAGTAGGTAAATGATAACAAGCATAATTTCTGTGGTGACATGCTATCAACCATATAAGAACTTTTTAAGTAAAGCAATCAAGGTATGTAATTCAATTCAAGTCATAACAAGCAAGAGTCTATATTAGCATTGTAACAAGCAACATAAGAACATAAAGGTGCAAGAGCTCTCGCTGTCCGTGACTCGAATGTCTCCAAATGGTGTTTGCGTGCAAGAAAGGGGATAGGGATATACGAGAGAGTAAAACATAGTTTTTGTATTGTTGAGAACTTAATCTACTAAAGTTTCACACTTGGTCTTCTTTGGAATCTTATCTTGACTCATCCCCAGACCACTAGCCAGGTACAAGTCAAAATGATCCACTCCCTTTCGATATTTTGAGCACTCATGCAATGGATGAGCGTAAGCAAGAAAGTTGACACTTAGGATGGCAAAGAGAGAAAAATGATGAAGGGGGAAGAAAAAAAAAGGTGTGAAAGGCTCACATCAATGAGGACAATCATAGGCGAGAGAAAGCCAAATGATAGATATGATGTGAGGAGTAGGGATTGCCATGCAACGGATGCACATATGAGCTAAGGTAAGCTCTCCAATGGAACTAGTGGGGGTGCATCCAACTTGCTCACTCAAGAAGACCTAGAGCTCTTTTGAGGAGGCTCATCATTGGAATATACAAGCCAAGTTCTATAGTGTGAAGGTCCCCACATAGCTATATGCATGAATGATAATCTCTATGGAGTACAAGGTATAAGATGAAGTACGAGTGTGTATCTCTCAAAAGGAATAGTAGTGTGCCCCCTTCTCTCTTTTTATTTCTTTTTCTCTTTTTTCTATTTTTTTAATTTTTTTGTGGCCTCAATGGCTCTTTCTATTTAACTCTCATTTGTCCTCTTTGGGATCTTCTGATTTTTTTCCTCTTTGGGATCTTTTCCTCACTTTAGGGGCAACACTCTATATATTACAAGAAGTATAGAAGATCTTTCACACTTTACAAAAGTACTCAACATAAAGATGAAACTATCATGATGTATGCAAATGTATGCCTCTGCCGGTGTAACAGGATATGCAATGATACTAGCGCGTCATGTAGCAATAATTAGGGCAAGGCCCAACTAGCATGCGGCTCATCGATCAAGCAAAAAGCATGTATGACATGAAGATCAAGTCATGAGAAGATGGATGTTGCATGGCAATGTATCTCGGAAAGGCTATGGAAATGCCTTGATAGGTAGGTATGGTGGCTGTTTTGAGGAAGGATATAATGAGGCTTATGATGACAGAGCGTATCGTGCCAAGGATTTGGATGCACCGGCGAAGTATGCGCCAACTCTCGAGGTGAGAAAGGGCAATGCACGGTACCGAAGAGGCTAGAAAAATATGGCTAGGTGGAAGTGTCAACTTTCGAATACTCACATTAGTCCGAAGAACTCATGCACTTATTATCGGTAACTCTCAATCTAATTAGGAGGTTCACAAAGAGACAAGTACCCCAAGGAGGAGTGTATGGGGGTTTGGTTATCCTTGTGCATCCTCGACTCATGGTACGTGAGTGTACTCTAATATTCGATCCCTCCAAAGATTAGTGATCCATCTAGTAGCTAAAGTTCTCAACTATTTTGTAGGTTTTCGAAAATAAACACGGATTGCCCAAAATACGACATCTATCACTAATAGGCTAAAGCTCTTGACACCAAAAGTTCAGACATTACTCATGGCAATACCTCAAAACTATTGCAAGTTACCACTAAAATTAAATAGCAACCTCAATTACCTACTTTAAGTTAAGACACACAACTCAGTGCAACAGGCAAACTCTCTTAACAAGATAAACATGAAAACTCAAGAGTGTTCTGCAACCAACTAAACAAAAGCTCTTTAAAAAGAAAAGCATGAAAACTAAGAGCTAAACATGACAGCAGCTATGGAAAGACAAAGAACACACACAACAAAGATAAGCATGAAAATCCTATGTTGTGTTCTAGGTTGAAGTGGAGCGTGTTTCTCTCCCACACAAAGAAAGCTGGGTTCTAACTTGTTATGAACAGCAAACAAAGCTAAAGAAAACTAAAAAAAGAAACTAAGAGCAAGACGCTCCAAGCATAGCACATAACGCATGAAGTGATAAATTATAGTGGAACGAAAGACGAACTGATAATTGTTGATGGAGAAGGGGATGCATGGGGGCATCCCCAAGCTTAGACGCTTGAGTCTTCTTGAATATTTCTTGGGGGTGCACGGGGGCATCCCCAAGCTTGAGCGTTTATCCCTCCTGAATCTTCTTTTATCATCTTCCCTCGCACACTTGAAAACTCCCTTCATACATAACTCATCATAATCTGATTAGCGAGGTTAGTACCCACAATAAAATAATTTTTCCCTACTGGAAATAAAGATAATATTGAAGAGCTACTGTTTCTAAAGATTGCCAAAAGGTTTTTGCAAAGAAAAAGCAAGCTCAAGGTTTGCAAAACGAAGAAAAGGCAAAACAGGACAAAATGTGTGAAAAACAGACTAGTAGGTAGTAAATAATTTTTTCGGGGCACTTCTGCAACTCAAATCAAAAAACTCAGAACAGACGCTCGAAAGCCAATTGTATAGAGCATGCTGTCAAAAAAAATCAGATCAAAAAGATGATCTGGTGATTTTATTCGAATTTTTCTGTCCAAGGACAGAATCTGTTTTCTGGACAGCACGTCACAACTTTTGAACTTTCTTGCAATCGGAGGCTAAACTTGGCACAAAGCTGAAAAGAAAAGATACAATGATGATGCTACTGTAGTAACAAACATCAAGACACAACAAAAGCGAAATAAGACCTAATTCGTTGTGGGATGCCTCCCAAAAGCGCTTTATTTTATGCCTTTAAGCTAGGCATGATGCAAAAAGATCAAGTTGTATCAATTGAACCATCATCAAGATCATCAAAAAGCTCTTCAATAGTACAACTAGTCTTAAGAGGACTTTCAAATAAAGGCCTAATAAAGATACTTCTAGGGAGAAAACCAAAAGGTGGAAAGTCAATGGGAGATTCATTTATAAATTTATCAAAGAGAGGTATTTCTTCCAAAGTCTTCACAGTTTCAACCCCTTTGGCAATAGATGGATTACTTTTGGAACGAGGAGCCTTTGGAACGTAAACGAACTTAGGTTCCTTCTTTGCCGGAGTTTCTAACTTTTTGGCTTTGATTGAGGAGAAAGTAGTTCCTAAAGTGTCAAAGGTTTCCTCAATCTTGTCTATCCTAGAAGAATCCAAGTCATGGGATTTGATGGTCTCCAAAGTTTTGAGAATTTTATGCATGGAGCTATCAAGCCTATTCAAATTCCCTTAGATCTTACGGTCCAACTCATTTATCTTATTAATGCTTGGCATCTCTAGCTCTATCTTTTCAAGCTTTTCATAATGTGAGCTAGGGTAATGTCCTCTTGAATGCTAACAACAGGGGGATTTCCAACAAGATTTTCCATAATACTAAGAGATTCCCAAACTTGGGCTTCTAGGAAATTTCCATTGATAGCAGAATCTAGAATAAACCTATTCCAAGAAGTAATTCCAACATAAAAATTTCTAAGCAGGATAGTAGTAGATTGCTTCTTGGTGGCTCTTTTTTGAGAATCATTAATTCTATACCAAGCATCTTTTAGACTTTCACCACCTATTTGTTTAAAGGCGAGCACTTCTGCCTCACCAAAGGCAAAAGGACCAGACATAATGCCAACTAAAAGCAAGATAACTATTTTTCTGATTTTTGGTAAGGGACACTAAAGCAAAAACTGCAAGGTAAACTAACAAGACTAAAAAGCAAAGATAAAAGATAGCGTGCAACTCCCCTATCTTGAAGAGTGGAGTCCCCGGCAACGGCGCCAGAAACTTGCTTGATGGCTTCTCGCCCCTCGTTGGTTACCCCAAGTGGAAGGTTGAGATGTAGCGTAGCGGCAAATTTCCCTTGGCAAAGATACCAAGGATCGAATCCCTTGAGACTCCGAGGGTCGACAAGTAGGTGTCAACGGCGCCAGAAACTTAGCGGTTGACGGGACCTGCACACAGATATAGATAACTTTGCTCCCAACGAGTACAGAGAAGTTGTCAATCCCTCCGGCCTTGTTGTTTACAAAGGATCAAACACAAGAGATAATAATGATAGCTATGACTGCAACTAGGAAATAAAAACAGGAAGTAAATAGAAGGTGTGATCAGCGGTCGTAATATGGACCGGGGTCCCATGATGTTCACTAGTGATGTCTCTCTCCCAAAAGACGATAAAACAGCAAAGCGAGGTAAACAAATTACAGTTGGGCAATTGACAGGATTATGTGCGCAAACCAATGCTAACTATGCTGCAAAGAAAGGTAGAGGCTCAAAAGCATGGGCGGTACGCCAAGGCAAGTAGACCGAAATCCATCTGCATCTACTACTAATCATCCACCTTGAGATATCTATCCAGAACATCTCGCTGGTATTAAGTTGCGAATCCCACCCAAAGTGTAAACTCAAAGCAACAGACAACTGCATTAAAAGAACTTTGCGTAAAGTAAACAATCCTTGCACCCGCAAGTACAAGCACCGTTGTTTTCTCCCTTGTGGCAACAACACTTCCCCTAGACTCATGTTTCTGTCACTCAAGCTAGTCATCAGGGGGCATGAACCCACAATCAAGCATAACGCTCCCTCTTGGAGTTACTACCTACTACTTGGCCAAAGCAATAAACAGCAACGGAGAACATGCAAGAATTACTCAAGAACAAAGATATAAAAGAGGTGAATCAAATATATTACTCAAACACAATCTGAACATAGTCTCATAATCTATCAGATCCCAGCAAACTCAGCAAAGCAACAACAGAAAGATTACATATGTGCCTCGATCATGTAGGGCAGCTCACGAGGTCTAAACCATGAAGAGCAAAGAGGGGAGGAGAACATCACATAGCTACTGATCATGGACCCATGGTCCAAGGTGGACTACTCACGACTCATCCGGGAAGCGTCCATGGTGGTGGAGAAGCTGCTAGTGGTGGTTCTCCCCTCCGGCAGGGTGCCGGGAAGAGTTCTCCTGATGCTCCTGATCTTGGAAGCGCTGCGGCGGCGGAACAGAGGCGAGATCGAAAAAAAGGGTTCTGTCCTCGAGGGTTTCGGGATGAGAGGGATATATATGCGAAGGGGGGCAGCCAGAGGCGGAGCAGGGGCCCCAGGCGCCCCCCTGGCGTGGCCAGGGGTGGGGCCGCGCCAGGTGGCCGCCTGGGCCTCCCCTGGCTCCCCTCTGGCCCATCTTTGGTTCTTCGCGAAGCTTCCTGTACGCTGATTTTTCCTGTATTTTCCCTGGAATTTTTGGAGCACTTTTAATATGGGGGAAACCTGAAATAGAAAAACAGCAGAAAATAGGAACTGGCACTGTGGTGCACTGAGTTAATAGGTTAGTCCAAATATGATCAAAAGTGTATGGAAGTGCATCAATATCATAGCAATATGACACAAAAGAAGCATGGAGCAAGCAGAAATTATAGATACGTTTTGGACGTATCAGGTCTACATCATTATCATGGGCATGAACACAAAGTTCAAGGTCGACTCCCACTTCTTTAATGCATATCATTTCATTCACCTCTCGCTTTGATAAAACTGTGGTGTTGGAATTTTAGCTGGTAGAACACCGGAAGAGTATGACTAGTGAAAACTTTCGGGTTCTCACGGATTAGGGAAAGGCATCGGTTCAACCCATCGGGCATCTGAGTAACATATACCACAAGTTTCAAAAATAGTTACACAAGCTTGAAAGCAGAGCATAGTTGGCCAAGCAGAGGATATAATTTACCAAGGGCATTATGTATCAGGGGAAGAACACAGAAGGTGATTGAATATGAAGGACACTGTCGGATAACAATCCAACAATGGTTCGGGCGATCCACAACGAAGTTGATGTGAGTATCGGTACTCACTGAGAGGAAGAAAGAATGCAGAGGCATGAGATTCAAGAATCACCTTATTAGTCTGTTGCTTAAATAGAAAGAAACTATGGTTTCCAAAACGAAGGATCAGAAGCAGACGCTCTGATCAAGGATGGATAAGTTGAAAACACTTAGTTGGACAATCAATAAAGGTTTGAATTGCCGACAACCAACTCATGTCCGGAATGACGTCTGAGCCGGAAAGATAACTTTAAAAAGGATAACCTGATGACTTCGTGCATACGCACACATTGAATCAATAGGCTCAAAATGGCTAAGACAAGGGATACGCTTCTTACTCGCAGGAATAATCCCATTGTGTCCACGTATCCACACGATTGGTTTCTGAACCAGAAGTTCATTCATTTTTGATCTTAACAAAGACTACCAGTCATATGGAATTAACCATAATGCAAGCAGGCAAGAATTTCAAGAGTAACCGGCTGCAGAGGATTTTCGAAAGATCGAAAAGTGTTCAGAAGAATTTTGTGAGACACATGGTCAATTGAGGAAAACGGATCCTCGATAAATGTGAGGAAATAATCGTGAGGGTTTTCATGCGAAATAAAACTGCAAGACAGTAAACTCAAAGGATTCTCGGGACAACGGAGAATATTTCGAGGCATCTTGTAACAACAAGAGCGGCAAGGAATGATCATGAGAATGACAAGTGCATTTAGATATCCATAGGGATATATCGGTGGCAGTGAATTGCAAAGGCGATGACCACAAGGGTCTTGGGAAAATATTGAGGGATATCCTCAGAATCTTCTGACGAAGCAGGTGATCTTCCGGAATGAGGGCTCTCCGGGAGAAATAGTTACGAGAACGTAGAGTCAGAGTTAGCAAAATCTTTTAACCCGAATAGAAGAGAGATCAGAGTCCCAGAGTAAAGGCAAGGAATAAAAGATCCTAACACCACCCATTCATGTTGTGGGCCCGTAGGCCACACAACAAGTTAGTAATTTGTTTTTTAAAGACTAGACTCAACTTCGGCCAAGGAGTTGGAAA
>LR738713.1:643415468-643507617 GCA_902687465.1 Secale cereale | reverse complement strand
GGGGGGGGTTCCTACACGCAGCCGTCTCTGATACCAACTTGTGACGCCCCCGATTTGACCGTACACTAATCATGCACGCAAATGTGTACGGCCAAGATCAGGGACTCACTGGAAGATATCACAACACAACTCTAGACACAAATTAAAATAATACAAGCTTTATATTACAAGCCAGGGGCCTCGAGGGATCGAATACATAAGCTCGAAAACACAAGAGTCAACAGAAGCAATAATATCTTATTATAGACATAAGTTAAACAAGTTTGCCTTAAGAAGGCTAACACAAATATATCAGCGATCGAAAAGGTAAGGCCTCCTGCCTGGGACCTCCTAACAACTCCTCGAAGCCGAACTCCACGTAGAAACATCCTCGGGCTCTTCTGGCTCCTGGACTCCATCAATCTGGTTGCATCATCCGAGAAGAAGAAACAAAAGGGGGAAAAAGGGGAGCAAAGCAACCGTGAGTACTCATCCAAAGTACTCGCAAGCAAGGATCTACACTACATATGCAATGGTGTCTGAGTAAAGGGGTATATCTGTGGACTATACTGCAGAATGCCAGAATAAGAGGGGGATAGCTAATCCAATCGAAGACTATGCTTCTAGCCACCTCCATCTTACAACAGTAGAAGAGGGTAGCTAGAAAGTAACAAGTATCCTCGCTTCTCGCAGCCTCCATCTTGCAGCAGTAGAATAGAATATATGGTAAGTTCACCAAGTAACCACGTATAGCATAATCCTACCCGGCGATCCTCCCCTCGTCGCCCTTTGGGAAAGCGATCACCGGGTTGTATCTGGAACTTGTCTGGGTGTGTTTTATTAAGTATCCAGTTCTAGTTGTCATGAGGTCAGAGTACAACTCCGGCTCGTCCTTTTACCGAGGGACACGGCTATTCGAATAGATTAACTTCCCTGCAGGGGTGCACCACATAACCCAGCACGCTCGATCCCATTTGGCCAGACACACTTTCCTGGGTCATGCCCGGCCTCGGAAGATCAACATGTCGCAGCCCTACCTAAGCACATCAGAGAGGTCAGCACGCCGGTCTAAGTCCTAAGCGCACAGGGGTCTGGGCCCATCGCCCAATGCACACCTGCACGTTGCGAGGGTGGCCGGTGAGCAGACCTAGCAACCTCCATTACTAAGGAAGTTACGTTACGCGGTCCAACCCGACGCGTGCCGCTAAGTCGCTGACGTCAAGAAGGCTTCGGCTGATACCACGACGTCGAGTGCCCATAACTATTCCCACGTAGCTGGTTAGTTGATGGGCCTCGAACCCCTCGTTGGTTACCCCAAGTGGAAGGTGTAAGATGCAGTAAGTAGAAGTGTTTTCCCCTAGCAAAGATGCCAAGGATCGAATCCCGAGAGACTCCTAGGTTCAACAGGTAGGTGTCAACTACTAACGGCGCAATTAGCAATCAACGTGGACCTGCACACACATACAAATAACTTTGCTCCCAACGAGTACAGAGAGGTTGTCAATCTCTCCGGCCTTGTAGTTCACAAAGGGTTAAAAGCAATATGATAGTAGTGATAGATAGTGTTTTGCAATAGTAAGTAAAGTAGCGAAAAGTAAATAGTGTATGTGATCAATGATGGTAATATGGACCGGAGTCTCATGATGTTCACTAGTGATGTCTCTCTCCCAAAAGACGATAAAACAGCTATGTGAGGTAACAAATTACAGCTGGGCAATTGACAGGACCACGAACGCAAACCAATGCTGACTAAATTGCAAGAAAGGTTGAGGTTCAAAGCATGGGTGGTACGCCAAAGTAAGTAGACCGAAATCCATCAATATCTACTACTAATCATCCACCTTGAGATATCTATCCAGAACATCTCGCTGGTATTAAGTTGCGAGTCCCACCCATAGTGTAAACTCAATGCAACAGACAACTGCATTAAAAGAACTTTGCGTAAAGTAAACAATCCTTGCACCCGCGGGCACAAGCACCGTTGTTTTCCCCCTTGTGGCAACAGCACATCCCCTAGACTCATGTTTCTGTCACTCAAGCTAGTCATCGAGAGGCATGAACCCACAATCGAGCATAATGTTCCCTCTTGGAGTCACTACTTACTACTTGGCCAAAGCAATAAATAACAACGGAGAACATGCAAGAATTACTTATGAACTAAAATATAAAAGAGGTGAATCAAATATATTACTCAAGATCAACCTGAACATAATCTCATAATCCATCGGATCCCAGCAAACTCAACATAGCAACATCATAAGGATTACATAGGTGCCTCGATCATGTAGGGCAGCTCACGAGGACTAATTATTGAAGCACAAGAACGGGAGGAGAACATCACATAGCTACTTGTCATGGACTCATGGTCCCAGGGAAACTACACACGAGTCATCCGGGAGGCGTCCATGGTGGTGGAGAAGCTCCCGGTGGTGATCCTCCCCTCCGGCAGGGTGCCGGGAAGAGTTCTCCTGGTGCTCCCGATCTTGGAAGCGGCGGCGGCGGCGGAACAGAGATGGGATCGCGAAAAGAAGTCCTGTTTCAAGGGTTTCGGGGAACCCTTTAAATATATGCCAAAGTAGGGCATCGGGGGGCTCTCGGGGGGCCGAGGCGCTCCCCCGGCGCGGCCCAGGGGGGGCACCCACAGGGCGCCTGGAGCCCCTGTGGCCCCCCCCAGGCTGCCCTTCGTACGCAGTGTTGTTTCCGATACGCTGATTTTTTATATATTTTTTCTGGATTTTTCTGGGCAGTTCTCGAAACGTGAAAACCTGAAATACAAAAACAGCCGAAAACTGAAACTGGCACTAGGGTGCACTGGATTAGTAAGTTAGTCCAAATATGATCAAAAGTGTATGGAAGTGTATGAATATCATAGCAATATCACCCAAAAGTGGCATGGAGCAAGCAGAAATTATAGATACGTTTTGGACGTATCAACATCCCCAAGCTTAATTCCTGCTCGTCCTCGAGTAGGTAAATGATAAAAAGAATAATTTCTGTGGTGACATGCTATTAACCATATTGGACTTTCTCATAGTCATATGACAAAAGCTTACTGAGACAATGATTCTAAAGTAATTAAGTTGTCTCAAGAGAAAATCACAAATGACTGAAAGTTTTACAACATGAAACTGAAACATCAAAAAGATTTGCAATGAACATGATGTACAAATATGATCAAGTGATATCTAGCTTGCCCCCTTTAGTGATGCAAAACATAAATGCAAGGGCACCTTCAAGGTTTAAGTGATGACTAGATACAATCATTTCAGAATAAACGATATCACAATCATGCAAAAGACAATGCTACTTTGGGACAATGCACATTACACTCAGAATGACAATCATGCTCTCAGTAGTTGGTGCTTAAAGTGCTAGAGCTTTTTATTTTGAAACATGGAAGCAATTGTGTCAACGGTAGTAGTACTTCATATGTGTCATGTATAAAACATCTTATAAGTTGCAGGCCTCATGCATCGAATACCAATAGTGCCCGCTCCTTGTCCTAATTAGCTCGGATCCCCATGGGTTATCATTGCATTGCATATGTTTTAACCAAGTGTCATAAAGGGGTACCTCTATGCCACCTGTACTAAGGTCCAAGGAGATAGATCGCATTTGATTTCTCGTTTTTGATAGATCTCAACTTGAGGACATCCATACCGGGACAACATAGAAAATAGATGATGGACTCCTCTTTAATGCATAAGCATATTCTCATGAGAGATTGAGGATTAAGGTCCAAGCTAAAACTTCCACCATGATGCATGGCTTTGGTTGGCGGCCCAATGTTCTTCTCTAACAATATGCATATTAATTCAACCCACGGTAAATCACCCTTACTTCAGACAAGACGAACATGCATAGCAACTCACATGATATTCAACAAAGTGTGACAGTTGATGGCGTCCCCAGAAACATGGTTACCGCTCAACAAGCAACTCATAAGAAGTAAGATGGATAAGCAACATATTCTTTACCACAATAGTTTTTAGGCTACTTTCCCATGAGCTATGTATTGCATGATTAATTTGCTTAGTGCAGGTGTAGGTTAGCAAAAGACTGGGAGCGACCAACTAAGAGAGCAATGACGGTCATAATCATGCAGAGCGACAAAGCAATATTGAATCAGGCATGGTAGTTATATCGCTACTCAGAAACAAAAGATCATCAAGGCTTGACAGACTTTCTTTACAGTCTTGAATATGCGTGAGCATACGCCAAGTCAATCAAAATAAATTCTCGAAGGAAGATATTACTAAACCATACCACATCATAGGCAAACAAACCAAGTTGGTACTCCAATGACACATTGGGAACCCCCCAGCTATTTGAGATTAACCATAAGAAAACCTGAACTACTAAGCACCATCATGAAAGTAGCATCTTTATCATAGACACATTAACCCATGCAACGGAAGCAAACTCTCTTAATAAGGTGAGCATGGTAATTAAAAAGAGTTCAAGCAACCAACTAAATAAAAGCTCTTGAAAAGATAAGCATGAATACTAAGAGCAGAGCACGATAGTAGCTATTAAAAGATAAAGAACACACACAGCATAGATAGACATGAAAATTCTATGTAATGTTCTAGGTAGAGGTGGAGCGTGTTTCTCTCCCACATAAAGGAATGTTGAGTTCCGACTCGTTATGAAAAACTAAAATGAAAACTAAAAGCAAGACGCTCCAAGCATAGCACATAACATATGAAGTGATAAAAATATAGCGGAACGAAAGACGAACTGATAATGTTGATGGAGAAGGGGATGCACGGGGGCATCCCCAAGCTTAGACGCTTGAGTATCCTTGAATATTTCTTGGGGGTGCACGGGGGCATCCCCAAGCTTGAGCGCTTGACACTCCTGATTCTTTTTATCATCTTCCCTCGCACACTTGAAAACTCCCTTCATACACAACTCATCATAATCTGATTAGCGAGGTTAGTACCCTTAATAAAATAATTATACCTTGCTGCAAATAAGGATATTCTTGAAGTTCTACTGTTTCTCAAGATTGCCAAAAGGTTTTTGCAAAGAAAAAACAAGTTCTCAATTTGCAAAGTGAAGGTAAGGCAAAACATGACAGAATCTGTGAAAAACAGAATAGCAGGCAGTAATTGACCTGTTCGGGATACTTCTGCCACTCAAATAAAAAAACTCAGAACTGTCGCACGAAAGACAATTATATAGAGAACGCTATCGAAAAAATTCAGACCAAAAAGATGATCTGGTGATTTTATACGAATTTTTCTATCCAAGGACAGAATCTGTTTCCTGGACAGCACCTCACAACTTTTGAACTTTCTAGCAATCAGAGGCTATACTTGGCACAAATATGAAAAGCAAAGATACAATGATGATGCTACAGCAGTAAACAACATCAAGACACAACAAAAGCAAAAAAATTATTCAGGTGGGCTGCCTCCCAAAAGCGCTTTCTTTTATGCCTTTAAGCTAGGCATAATGCAAAGATCAAGTTTTATCAAAAGTAAAAGAATAGCTAGCCCGTACAACGGACTCAAAAGGTAACTTGACCTTCTTACGAGGGAAGTGTTCCATCCCTTTCTTGAGAGGAAACTGAAATTTTATATTACCCTATTTCATGTCAATGACAGCACCAACGGTGCGCAAAAAGGGACGTCCCAAAATAATTGGACATGAAGGATCACATTCAATATCCATAATAGTGAAATCAACGGGCACATAATTATCATTGACAACAATAAGAACATCGTCAATCCTCCCCAAAGGTTTCTTTATGGAAGAATCAACGAGAGCATCACCAAAAGAACAAGAATCAAAAGATTTCAATTTAAGCATATCATATAGTCTTTGGGGCATAATAGAAGTATTAGCTACAATATCACATAAAGCAAAGCATGAGAAATTGTTTATCTTAATTTTAATCATAGAATCCCAACCATCTCCTATCTTTCTAGGTATGGAGGCTTCTACTCTGAGTTTCTCCTCCCTAGCTTTGATGAGAGCATTAGTGATATGCTCTGTGAAGGCAAGATTAAGCGTGCTAGTGTTGGGATCCTTAGCCATTCCTTGTAGGAAGGTGACAACTTCTGAAATACTACAATTATCAAAATTAATTTTATCATTAGTGGGCAGAATTGTAGTGTCATCCTCTTTGTTTAATTCGCTCTCTATTATAAGAGTTTGAACATCTTCCCAAGTTTCGGGAAGCGTAGGAGCAATTTTAAACTGAGGCTCATACTTTTTTCCTGGAAGGCCATGCCATGGGCATAACTCTCCGTCATAACTAGTGTAATCACAAGGTTTATCTTTTTTATAAACCCCGTCAGAGATAAGTGGGGCAATGGAAGTAGGGGTGTACCCCTCCCATTTAGTGTTTTTGGTAGAACTCATAGTAGCAAGCAAGCAAGATAACTAGTTTTGTGATTTTTGATAAAAAGAACTAAAGCAAATATGAAAGGTAAACTAACAAGACTAAAAAGCAAAGGTAAAAGATAGAATGCAACTCCCCTATCCTGAAGAGTGGAGTCCCCGGCAACGGCACCAGAAAATACTCCTTGATGGGCCTCGAACCCCTCGTTGGTTACCCCAAGTGGAAGGTGTAAGATGCAGTAAGTAGAAGTGTTTTCCCCTAGCAAAGATGCCAAGGATCGAATCCCCAGAGACTCCTAGGTTCAACAGGTAGGTGTCAACTGCTAACGGCGCAATTAGCAATCAACGTGGACCTGCACACAGATACAAATAACTTTGCTCCCAAAGAGTACAGAGAGGTTGTCAATCTCTCCGGCCTTGTAGTTCACAAAGGGTTAAAAGCAATATGATAGTAGTGATAGATAGTGTTTTGCAATAGTAAGTAAAGTAGTGAAAAGTAAATAGTGTATGTGATCAATGATGGTAATATGGACCGGAGTCTCATGATGTTCACTAGTGATGTCTCTCTCCCAAAAGACGATAAAACAGCTATGTGAGGTAACAAATTATAGCTGGGCAATTGACAGGACCACGAACGCAAACCAATGCTGACTACATTGCAAGAAAGGTTGAGGTTCAAAGCATGGGTGGTACGCCAAAGTAAGTAGACCGAAATCCATCAATATCTACTACTAATCATCCACCTTGAGATATCTATCCAGAACATCTCGCTGGTATTAAGTTGCGAGTCCCACCCATAGTGTAAACTCAATGCAACAGACAACTGCATTAAAAGAACTTTGCGTAAAGTAAACAATCCTTGCACCCGCGGGCACAAGCACCGTTGTTTTCCCCCTTGTGGCAACAGCACATCCCCTAGACTCATGTTTCTGTCACTCAAGCTAGTCATCGAGGGGCATGAACCCACAATCGAGCACAACGTTCCCTCTTGGAGTCACTACTTACTACTTGGCCAAAGCAATAAATAACAACGGAGAACATGCAAGAATTACTTATGAACTAAAATATAAAAGAGGTGAATCAAATATATTACTCAAGATCAATCTGAACATAATCTCATAATCCATCGGATCCCAGCAAACTCAACATAGCAACATCATAAGGATTACATAGGTGCCTCGATCATGTAGGGCAGCTCACGAGGACTAATTAGTGAAGCACAAGAACGGGAGGAGAACATCACATAGCTACTGGTCATGGACTGATGGTCCAAGGGAGACTACTCACGAGTCATCCGGGAGGCGTCCATGGTGGTGGAGAAGCTCCCGGTGGTGATCCTCCCCTCCGGCAGGGTGCCGGGAAGAGTTCTCCTGGTGCTCCCGATCTTGGAAGCGGCGGCGGCGGCGGAACAGAGATGGGATCGTGAAAAGAAGTCATGTTTCAAGGGTTTCGGGGAACTCTTTAAATATATGCCAAAGTAGGGCACCGGGGGGCTCTCGGGGGGCCGAGGCGCCCCCCCCCCAGCGCGGCCCAGGGGGGGGCGCCCACAGGGCGCCTGGAGCCCCTGTGGCCCCCCAGGCTGCCCTTCGGACGCAGTGTTGTTTCCGATACGCTGATTTTTTATATATTTTTTCTGGATTTTTCTGGGCAGTTCTCGAAACGTGAAAACCTGAAATACAAAAACAGCCGAAAACAGAAACTGGCACTGGGGTGCACTGGATTAGTAAGTTACTCCAAATATGATCAAAAGTGTATGGAAGTGTATGAATATCATAGCAATATCACCCAAAAGTGGCATGGAGCAAGCAGAAATTATAGATACGTTTTGGACGTATCATTAGTGCGTATAGGCCAATGGCCAGACTCAGATCAAATACCAAGATCTCGATAAGCGTGTTATTATGAAATAACCGCGGACAACAACCAGGGCCAGGCCCACCTGTCTCCTAGGTGGTCGCAACCCGCCATGTCGCTCCGCCACAAAGTAACCATCAGGGGGCTGCCGAGAACTTAGGCCCACCACTACCTGTGTGGAACCACCTGCCCCTTCAACCCCCATGTCCGAATCATCATCATGAGTATGTAATAGTATAGTATATACCCGTGATCACCTCCCGAAGTGATCACGGCCCGATAGTATAGCATGGCGGACGGACAAGAATGTAGGGCCACTGATGGAATACTAGCATCCTATACTAAGCATTTAGGATTGCAGGTAAAGGTATCAACAGTTGTAGCAACAATGACAGGCTATGCAATAGAATAGGATTAATCGAAAGCACTAACATGCTACACTACTCTAATGCAAGCAGTCGAGAGAGGAATAGGCGATATCAGGTTGATCAAGGGGGAGGGGCTTGCCTGTGAGCTCTGTTGAAATGATCTGGTCGTCGACGACGTAGCCATGCACAACAACGTCGGCGGCGGTGGTCTCGGTGTCTATCAAAAGAGGAGGGGGGAAGAAACTGTAAATATAAAGCAGACAATTGTAACACAAAGTATGACATGGAGATACGATGTGCCGGGTGTGCCCTAACGTAGTGTTACATGTTACCGATAAAGGAGGATCCCATCCGGGAAAGTTTTCCCGGTTCTGGACATTTGTCAGACAGATGACCGGAGGGGGAAAGTTCCATGTTCAAGTATTTAGAGGCACCACACGAATATGCAGGTAACGTATCCGGGTTCATCTCGTCGTTCTGAGCAACTTTCATATATAAATTATTTTCATCCGAGCTACGGTTTATTTTATATCAATTTTCAAAGTTTTAATATTTTTCTAAATTTCTTTAAATCGAAATTAAATATCCAAATAGTTCTGTCACATGGGGCTATGCTAGTCAGTTTGTATTAAAGGTGGGACCATGGTTTGGGTTGACCCAGTCAATTTGACTAGTCAATGGGATGTGTGTGGCCCATGTCATTGTCACATGTGTTATGAAATCACCTAAAATAATTTAACCATCGGGGGGAGGGTCGCACATGCCACAGACTACTAGTTAACCTAAATCTAATTAATCCTAAATAATGACCTTTAGTTAAGCCTAACTAATAGGCTGGCCCGGGAATGGGGGCTCCGGCGGGTGGGGATCACCACCGGGAGCTTCTCCACCACCATGGACGCCTCCCGGATGAGTTGTGAGTAGTCTCCCTTGGACCATGAGTCCATGACCAGTAGCTATGTGATGTTCTCCTCCCGTTCTTGTGCTTCACTAATTAGTCCTCGTGAGCTGCCCTACATGATCGAGGCACATATGTAATCCTTATGCTGTTGCTATGATGAGTTTGCTGGGATCCGATGGATTATGAGATTATGTTCAGATTGTGATTGAGTAATATATTTGATCTACCTCTTTTATATTTATGTTCATAAGTAATTCTTGCATGTTCTCCGTTGTTATTTATTGCTTTGGCCAAGTAGTAGGTAGTGACTCCAAGAGGGAACGTTATGCTTGATTGTGGGTTCATGCCCCTCGATGACTAGCTTGAGTGACAGAAACATGAGTCTAGGGGATGTGCTGTTGCCACAAGGGGGAAAACAACGGTGCTTGTGCCCGCGGGTGCAAGGATGGTTTACTTTACGCAAAGTTCTTTTAATGCAGTTGTCTGTTGCTTTGAGTTTACACTATGGGTGGGGCTCGCAACTTAATACCAGCGAGATGTTCTGGATAGATATCTGAAGGTGGATGATTAGTAGTAGATATTGATGGATTTCGGTCTACTTACTTTGGCGTACCGCCCATGCTTTGAACCTCAACCTTTCTTGCAATGTAGTCAGCATTGGTTTGCGTTCGTGGTCCTGTCAATTGCCCAGCTGTAATTCGTTTACCTCACATAGCTGTTTTATCGTCTTTTGGGAGAGAGACATCACTAGTGAACATCATGAGACTCCGGTCCATATTACCATCATTGATCACATCCGCTATTTACTTTTCTCTATTATTTACTATTGCAAACATTATGTATCACTACTATCATTTGCGTTTAATTCTTTGTGAACTACAAGGCCGGAGGGATTGACAACCTCTCTGTACTCGTTGGGAGCAAAGTTATTTGTATCTGTGTGCAGGTCCACGTTGATTGCTAATATCTGGCACCGTTAGCAGTTGACACCTACTTGTTGAACCTAGGAGTCTCTGGGGATTCGATCCTTGGCATCTTTGCTAAGGGAAAAACTTCCACAACACTGCATCTCACACCTTCCACTTGGGGTAACCAACGAGGGGTTAGAGGCCCATCAAGGAGTTTTTCTGGCGCCGTTGCCGGGGACTCCACTCTTCAGGATAGGGGAGTTGCACGCTATCTTTTACCTTTGCTTTTAGTCTTGTTAGTTTACTTTTCAGTTTTTGCTTTAGTATCCTTTATCAAAAATTTAAAAAAAATTATTTTGCCTTCCTGTTAGTAGTCCTATCTGTTTAGCTAAACATGTTAGGATATGGTGCTTTGAGGGAATCAGAAGTTCTAGATTTCCATCAAAGGGATGGAGAAAATATGAAGAAGGCATGGGACAGAATTTCTGATGCACATAGGAGAATTATGCCTTGGATACCTATAAAAATTGTGCTTAGGAATTTTTACCAGGGTCTTTTTAAATGGTGTAAACACTTTCTTGATATTATAGCCGAGGGAGATTTCCTAGAGTGTGATGAAGCTAGAGCTCTTGAAATTATACATGGTCTATCTAGTTACTTTGTTTATGATCATAATTTTGTTACTGTCATAGATAGACTTGCTACTATTGAAAAGAGAATGGATGCTCTAGACTTAATGAAGGTAGAGAAACCCAAACCCAATAAGAGAGATATTTTGGAAATAGATAATGAGTGGGAGCCTCTTTTTAGGATTAGCATCTCTAATCAAGACTTCCTTGCTTATTGTGATATTGGATCTATGGTTTCTACTATGCCAAAAACTGTTCATGATTCTTTAAAATTTAACATGGATAGACTACCATCTTATCACGAACACACTAATGGAGATATTTCTGAAATCCAGGGAAGAATAAAAGATGTGCCAGTTAAATTCCTTAAAGGGATTGCAATGGTTGATTTCTTCATCATGGAGCCAAACCAAGGAAATATAGTGCTTGGAAGGGACTTCCACCGAGCGGTAAAAGGCTTCATCGATATAGGTAAGGGACAAATCCGCTTACGCGGGAAGGCAAAAGGTGTGTACCCCTTTCCTAGAAGGAACAAGAGTGAACTTGTTGAGGAACCATATGAATCAATTTATAACTCCGATTATTATGATGGTTATTGATTCCTTTTTGCATTATGCCTAGCTTAAAGGCATAAAAGAAAGCACTTTTGGGAGGCAGCCCACATGAACAAATTTTTATATTTTGCTTTTGTTGTGTCTTGATGTTGTTTACTACAGTAGCATCATCATTGTATCTTTGCTTTTCATATTTGTGCCAAGTATAGCCTCTGATTGCTAGAAAGTTCAAAAGTTGTGAGGTGCTGTCCAGGAAACAGATTCTGTCCTTGGATAGAAAAATTCGTATAAAATCACCAGATCATCTTTTTGGTCTGAATTTTTTCGACAGCGTTCTCCATATAATTGTCTTTCGTGCTTCTGTTCTGAGTTTTTTGATTTGAGTTGCAGAAGTACCCCGAACAAATCATTTACTATCTGCTGTTCTGTTTTTCACAGATTCTGTCATGTTTTGCCTTTCCTTCATTTTGCAAACCAAGAGCTTGCTTTTTCTTTGCAAAAAAACCTTTTGGCAATCTTGAGAAACAGTAGACCTTCAATAATATCTTTATTTCCAGCAAGGAACAATTATTTTATTAAGGGTACTAACCTCGCTAATCAGATTATGATGAGTTATGTATGAAGGGAGTTTTCAAGTGTGCGAGGGAAGATGATAAAAAGATTCAGGAGTGTCAAGCGCTCAAGCTTGGGGATGCCCCCGTGCACCCCCAAGAAATATTCAAGGAGACTCAAGCGTCTAAGCTTGGGGATGCCCCCGTGCATCCCCTTCTCCATCAACATTATCAGTTCGTCTTTCGTTCCGCTATATTTTTATCACTCCATGTGTTATGTGCTATGCTTGGAGCGTCTTGGTTTTAGTTTTCTTTTTAGTTTTTCATAACGAGTCGGAACTCAGCTTTCTTTAAGTAGGAGAGAAACACGCTCCACTTCTACCTAGAACATAACATAGAATTTTCATGTCTATCTTTGCTGTGTGTGTTCTTTGTCTTCTAATAGCTACTATCATGTTCAGCTCTTATTATTCATGCTTATCTTTTCAAAGAGCTTTTGTTTAGTTGGTTGCTTGAACTCTCTTTAATTATCATGCTTATCTTATTAAGAGAGTTTGCTTCCGTTGCATTGGTTGATATGTCTATGATAAAGATGCTACTTGCATAATGGCGCTTAGTAGTTCAGGTTTTCTTATGGTTAGTCTCAAATAGCTGGGGGATTCCCAATGTGTTATTGGAGTACCAACTTGATTTGTTTGCCTATGATGTGGTATGGTTTAGTAATATCTTCCTTCGAGAATTTATTTTGATTGACTTGGCGTATGCTCACGCATATTTAAGACTGTAAAGAAAGTCTGTCAAGCCTTGATGACCTTTTATTTCTGAGTAGCGATATAACTACCATGCCTGATTCAATGTTGCTTTGTCGCTCTGCATGATTATGACCGTCATTGCTCTCTTAGTTGGTCCTTCCCAGTCTTTTGCTAACCTCCACCTGTACTAAGCAGACTAACTTTGCAATACATAGCTCATGGGAAAGTAGCTTAAAAACTATTGTGGTAAAGAATATGTTGCCTATGTATCTTATTTCTTATAAGTTGCTTGCTGAGCGGTAACCATGTTTCTGGGGACGCCATCAACTGTCACACTTTTGTTGAATATCATGTGAGTTGCTATGCATGTTCGTCTTGTCTGAAGTAAGGGTGATTTGCCATGGGTTGAATGAGTATGCATATTGTTAGAGAAGAACATTGGGCCGCCAACAAAGCCATGTATCATGGTGGAAGTTTTAGCTTGGACATTAATCCTCAATCTCTTATGAGAATATGGTTAAGCATTAAAGAGGAGTCCATCATCTATTTTCTATGTTGTCCCGGTATGGATGTCCTCAAGTTGAGATCTATCAAAAACGAGAAATCAAATGCGACTTATCTCCTTGGACCTTTGTACAGGTGGCATAGAGGTACCCCTTTGTGACACTTGGTTGAAACATATGTAATGCAATGATAACCCATGGAAATCCGAGCTAATTAGGACAAGGTGCGATCACTATTGGTATTCGATGCATGAGGCTTGCAACTTATAGGATGTCTTATGCATGACACATATGAAGTACTACTACCGTTGACAAAATTGCTTCTATGTTTTCAAAATAAAAAGCTCTAGCACATAACCATTCTTTTACTTTTATGTTGAGTCTCCACCTTCTTTCTTCAAGCACCAACTACTGAGAGCATGATTGTCATTCTAAGTGTAATGTGCATTGTTCCAAAGTAGCATTGTCTTTTGCATGATTGTGATATCGTTTATTTTGAAATCATTGTATCTAGTCATCACTTAAACCTTGAAGGTACCCTTGCATTTATGTTTTGCTTCACTAAAGGGGGCAAGCTAGATATCACTTTATCATATTTGCACACCATGTTCATTGCAAATCTTTTTGATGTTTCAGTTTCATATTGTAAAACTTTCAGTCCTTTGTGATTTTCTCATAAGGCAACTTAATTACTATAGAATCATTGTCTCATTAAGCTTTTGTCATATGACTATAAAAAGTCCTATATGGTTAATAGCATGTCACCACAGAAATTATTCTTGTTATCATTTACCTACTCGAGTACGAGCAGGAATTAAGCTTGGGGATGTTGATACGTCCAAAACGTATCTATAATTTCTGCTTGCTCCATGCCACTTTTGGGTGATATTGCTATGATATTCATACACTTCCATACACTTTTGATCATATTTGGACTAACCTACTAATCCAGTGCACCCCAGTGCCAGTTTCTGTTTCTGGCTGTTTTTGTATTTCAGGTTTTCACATTACGAGAACTGTCAGGAAAAATCCAGAAAAATTATATAAAAAATCAGCGTTCCAGAACCTACCTTGCGCCCGAAGTACAGCCGGGGGGGGGGGGGCACCAGGGCCCCAGGCGCCCTCGCGGCACGCCCCCCCTGGGCCACGCCGGGGGGGCGCCTGGGCCCCCCGAGCCCCGTCTGGTGCCCCCCTTTGGCATATTTTAGAGCGTCCTTCGAAACCCTGGGGACGGGAACTCTTTTTCGCGATCTCATCTTTGTTCCGCCGCCGCCGCCACTTCCAAGATAGGGAGCACCAGGAGAACTCTTCCCGGCACCCTGCCGGAGGGGAGGATCATCATCGGGAGCCTCTCCACCACCATGGACGCCTCCCGGATGAGTTGTGAGTAGTCTCCCTTGGACCATGAGTCCATGACCAGTAGCTATGTGATGTTCTCCTCCCGTTCTTGTGCTTCACTAATTAGTCCTCGTGAGCTGCCCTACATGATCGAGGCACATATGTAATCCTTATGCTGTTGCTATGATGAGTTTGCTGGGATCCGATGGATTATGAGATTATGTTCAGATTGTGATTGAGTAATATATTTGATCTACCTCTTTTATATTTATGTTCATAAGTAATTCTTGCATGTTCTCCGTTGTTATTTATTGCTTTGGCCAAGTAGTAGGTAGTGACTCCAAGAGGGAACGTTATGCTTGATTGTGGGTTCATGCCCCTCGATGACTAGCTTGAGTGACAGAAACATGAGTCTAGGGGATGTGCTGTTGCCACAAGGGGGAAAACAACGGTGCTTGTGCCCGCGGGTGCAAGGATGGTTTACTTTACGCAAAGTTCTTTTAATGCAGTTGTCTGTTGCTTTGAGTTTACACTATGGGTGGGGCTCGCAACTTAATACCAGCGAGATGTTCTGGATAGATATCTCAAGGTGGATGATTAGTAGTAGATATTGATGGATTTCGGTCTACTTACTTTGGTGTACCGCCCATGCTTTGAACCTCAAACTTTCTTGCAATGTAGTCAGCATTGGTTTGCGTTCGTGGTCCTGTAAATTACCCAGCTGTAATTCGTTTACCTCACATAGCTGTTTTATCGTCTTTTGGGATAGAGACATCACTAGTGAACATCATGAGACTCCGGTCCATATTACCATCATTGATCACATCCGCTATTTACTTTTCGCTATTATTTACTATTGCAAACATTATCTATCACTGCTATCATTTGCGTTTAATCCTTTGTGAACTACAAGGCCGGAGGGATTGACAACCTCTCTGTACTCGTTGGGAGCAAAGTTATTTGTATCTGTGTGCAGGTCCACGTTGATTGCTAATATCTGGCGCCGTTAGCAGTTGACACCTACTTGTTGAACCTAGGAGTCTCTGGGGATTCGATCCTTGGCATCTTTGCTAAGGGAAAAACTTCCACAACACTGCATCTCACACCTTCCACTTGGGGTAACCAACGAGGGGTTAGAGGCCCATCACCCGGCTGGACTCGGCGGCGGCGGCGGCGGTGCGGACACCCGCGGGGAGGCGGTGGCGGAGCGGGCCTGGCCTGGCTCG
The DNA here is from genome assembly GCA_902687465.1 of Secale cereale. Lineage (NCBI taxonomy): Eukaryota > Viridiplantae > Streptophyta > Magnoliopsida > Poales > Poaceae > Secale > Secale cereale. The sequence goes on along the minus strand of LR738713.1, from coordinate 643,491,703 downwards.
GCTGGGCCTTCGGCCCAGTCGGGCGCGGATAACTTTTTTTCTTTAAAACAAAATTCCGCCGAAACTAAGAAAAATTCTAGAAAATAAAATAAAACTCTAAAATTGCCAAAACAAATTTTCTCCGTCTAAATAAAATATTTAGAACGAGATGAACATTTTCTTGGCCCTTAAAATGCAGTTTTGAAAACGTGCAATTTTTCCTAAATTCAAATAAAATAGCAAAAACTCCAAAATAAAATCTTATTTGATTTTTTATTAAATCCTCAATATTTCTTTATTTTGGGAGAGTCATTTTACTCCCTCTCTCATATTTTCAATATAGAAATAATTGAAGATAAAATAAAAAAAATCAATGATCCTATTTTCAAAATTTGAGAAAACTCAAATATAAAAATAACGAAATCCCCAACTCTCTCCGAGGGTCCTTGAGTTGCGTAGAATTTCTAGGATCAAACCTAAAATAAGAAAAATATGATATGCATTGATGATCTAGTGTATAATATTCCAAATAAAAAATTTGGGATGTTACATCTGTACTCCTACATAAGAACATATACCCATACATAATACACTCGACAGGATTAGGGGTGTTATCTCTCCGGAGAGCCCCGAACCTGGGTATGTCTTGCGTCCCACGCTCACTCATGTCAACCACGCTTCTCGAGCCCACCGGTAACCTCAAGGTTGTCCCTATCTTTAGCCATCCCTTGGCATGTGTCGTGCGCCCACCATGACAGTTGGCGCCCACCGTGGGGAAGTTCGAGGTCCCGGCTGGAAACATGTTCCAGACGGGGCCCGTCATCGTTCTCGACGAGTGTGTGATACGTCCAAAACGTATCTATAATTTCTGCTTGCTCCATGCCTCTTTTGGGTGATATTGCTATGATATTTATACACTTCCATACACTTTTGATCATATTTGGACTAACCTATTAACTCAGTGCACCCCAGTGCAAGTTTCTGTTTTCGGCTATTTTTGTATTTCAGGTTTTCACGTTACGAGAACTGCCAGGAAAAATCCAGAAAAATTATATAAAAAATCAGCGTTCCAGAACCTACCGTGCGCCTGAAGGACAGCCGGGGGGGACCACCAGGGCTCCAGGCGCCCGGGCGGCGCGCCCCCCCGGGCCGCGCCGGGGGGGCGCCTGGGCCCCCCGAGGCTCCTCCGATGCCCCCCTTTGGCATATATTTAAAGCGTCTCCCGAAACCCTCGAAACAGGAACTCTTTTTCGCGATCTCATCTCTGTTCCGCCGCCGCCGCCGCTTCCAAGATCGGGAGCACCAGGAGAACCCTTCCCGGCACCCTGCCGGAGGGGAGGATCACCACCCGGAGCTTCTCCACCACCATGGACGCCTCCCGGATGAGTTGTGAGTAGTCTCCCTTGGACCATGAGTCCATGACCAGTAGCTATGTGATGTTCTCCTCCCGTTCTTGTGCTTCACTAATTAGTCCTCATGAGCTGCCCTACATGATCGAGGCACATATGTAATCCTTATGCTGTTGCTATGATGAGTTTGCTGGGATTCGATGGATTATGAGATTATGTTCAGATTGTGCTTGAGTAATATATTTGATCTACCTCTTTTATATTTATGTTCGTATGTAATTCTTGCATGTTCCCCGTTGTTATTTATTGCTTTGGCCAAGTAATAGGTAGTGACTCCAAGAGGGAACGTTATGCTTGATTGTGGGTTCATGCCCCTCGATGACTAGCTTGAGTGACAGAAACATGAGTCTAGGGGATGTGCTGTTGCCACAAGGGGGAAAACAACGGTTCTTGTGCCAGCGGGTGCAAGGATTGTTTACTTTACGCAAAGTTCTTTTAATGCAGTTGTCTGTTGCATTGAGTTTACACTATGGGTGGGACTCGCAACTTAATACCAGTGAGATGTTCTGGATAGATATCTCAAGGTGGATGATTAGTAGTAGATATTGATGGATTTCGGTCTACTTACTTTGGCGTACCGCCCATGCTTTGAACCTCAACCTTTCTTGCAATGTAGTCAGCATTGGTTTGCGCACATGGTCCTGTCAATTGCCCAGCTGTAATTCGTTTACCTCACATAGCTGTTTTATCGTCTTTTGGGAGAGAGACATCACTAGTGAACATCATGAGACTCCGGTCCATATTACCATCATTGATCACATCCGCTATTTACTTTTCCGCTTTTACTTACTATTGCAATTATACCTATCACTATTATCACTTGCGTTTGATCCTTTGTAAACTACAAGGCCGGAGGGATTGACAACCTCTCTGTACTCGTTGGGAGCAAAGTTATTTGTATCTGTGTGCAGGTCCACGTTGATTGTTAATATCCGGCGCCGTTAGCAGTTGACACCTTCTTGTTGAAACTGGGAGTCTCTGGGAAATCGATCCTTGGTAATACCAAGGGAAAACTTCTGCTACACTGCATCTCAAACCTTCCACTTCGGGTAACCAATGAGGGGTGAGAAGCCACCTAGCAAAGCAATTTCTGGTGCCGTTGCCGGGGACTCCACTCTTCAGGATAGGGGAGTTGCACGCTATCTTTTACCTTTGCTTTTTAATCTTGTTAGTTTACCTTTCAGTTTTGCTTTAGTATCTTTTATCGAAAATCACAAAAATAGTTATCTTGCTTGCTTGCTACAATGGGTTCCATCGAGAACACCAAGTTGTGTGACTTCACTAGTCACAACAACGATGACTTTATCAGCACACCTATCACTACACCTGCCACTTCAGCACCTTCATATGAAATTAAACCTGCTTTACTGAACTTAGTCATGAAAGATCAATTCTCCGGTGCTGGAGATGATGCTGCTTTACACTTGAACAACTTTGTTGAACTTTGTGATATGCAAAAGTACCAAGAAATAGATGGTAATATTGTTAAGCTTAAGCTTTTTCCTTTCTCCTTGAGAGGAGGAGCTAAAATTTGGTTTCAGTCTTTGCCTAGAAATAGCATAGATTCATGGGACAAGTGCAAAGATGCTTTTATTGGAAAATACTATCCACCTGCTAAAATTATCCAACTGAGAAGTAACATAATGAATTTTAAACAATTGGATAATGAACACGTTGCCCAAGCTTGGGAACGTATGAAATCTCTTATCAAGAACTGCCCTACTCACGGTTTGACTACTTGGATGGTTATCCAAAGTTTTTATGCAGGCTTGAACTTTACCTCGCGGAACTTGTTAGATTCGGCCGCGGGAGGAACTTTTATGTCAACTACACTTGGTGCTGCCACAAAGCTTCTCGATGAGATGATGACCAACTATTCCCAATGGCACACCGAACGCGCTCCAACAGGTAGGAAGGTAAACTCTGTCGAGGAGATTTCCTCCTTAAATGAAAAAGTTGACTTGATCATGTCTCTACTTTCGAAGCAATCCTCTGTTGATCCTCGTGATGTTCCTTTAAATTCTTTGATTGCTCAAGAACAAGTAGATGTGAACTTTATCTCTAGAAACAATTTTAACAACAATGCTTATAGGAGTAATTTTGGTAGCAATCCTAGACCGTTCCCCTCTAATTCTTATGGGAACAACAATGCTTATCCTAGCACCAAGAACTCCACTACTGAACTAGAGATTATGCTTAAAGATTTCATCACTACCCAAAAAGCTTTTAATAATAGTGTAGAAGAAAAACTAAACAAACTAGGTGATCTCTCTTCAAAGGTAGACAATTTAGCCAATGAGGTAGAATTGCTTAAAATTAGAACTTCTCCTCTTGAGGAGAGGAAGGTCACTCCTATGAATGCTATTCAAGTGCAAATTAATGAAAATATTAGGATGATGGCTAAACTTAAAGAGAGATGGGCTAGATAAAGGGAGGAAGAAGATAGAATTAAGAGCCTTCCTACCCACCACACTGTTGCTACTATCCAAGTTGTTGAGGATATCCAAACTCTTAGCACCCAATGTACTCCTGGTCCCGATGGACCTATTAATGGTGATGCTATGACTATAGAAACTACCAAACATGTGAACCTAAAGGACACCACTGCCACTTTACTTGATGCTAGTGACCTTGATTGTAATAATTGCACTCTTACCGAAGTTATTGATTTCCTTCACAAGATGTCTAGAGACCCCCGCACTAGCACGATTAACCTTGCCTTCACAGAGCATATCACTAATGCTCTCATCAAAGCTAGGAAGGAGAAACTTAGAGTAGAAGCCTCCATAGCTAAAAAAGCTTGAAGATGGTTGGGATCCTATGATAAAAATTAAATTGAATGACTTCTCTTGCTATGCATTATGTGATGTTGGAGCTAGTACCTCTGTTATGCCCAAAAGAATATATGATATGCTTAAAAAGAAACCTTATGATTCTTGTTCTTTTGGTGTTCGTCTCGTTGATTCTTCCATAAAGAAACCTTTGGGGAGGATCGACGATGTTCTTATCGTTGTCAATGATAATTATGTTCCTGTTGGTTTTATTATAATGGATATTGAATGTGATCCTTCTTGTCCAATTATTTTGGGACGTCCCTTTTTACGCACCGTTGGTGCTATCATTGACATGAAAGAGGGTAATATAAAATTTCAGTTTCCTCTCAAGAAAGGGATGGAACACTTCCCTCGAAAGAAGATCAAGTTACCTTTTGAGTCCGTTGTACGGGCTAGCTATTCTTTTACTCTTGATAAAACTTGATCTATATGCATTATGCCTAGCTTAAAGGCATAAAAGAAAGCGCTTTTGGGAGGCAGCCCAATGAATAAATTTATTTTGCTTTTGTTGTGTCTTGATGTTGTTTACTACTGTAGCATCATCATTGTATCTTTACTTCTCAATTTTGTGCCAAGTGTAGCCTCTGATTGCTAGAAAGTTCAAAAGTTGTGAGGTGCTGTCCAGGAAACAGATTCTGTCCTTGGATAGAAAAATTCGTATAAAATCACCAGATCATCTTTTTGGTCTGAATTTTTTCGACAGCGTTCTCTATATAATTGTATTTCGTGCGTATGTTCTGAGTTTTTTTATTTGAGTTGCAGGCGTGCCCCGAACAAATCATTTACTACCTGATGTTCTGTTTTTCACAGATTCTGTCCTGTTTTGCCTTTCCTTCATTTTGCAAACCTAGAGCTTGCTTTTTCTTTGCAAAAATCTTTTGGCAATCTTGAGAAACAGTAGACCTTCAATAATATCTTTATTTCCAGCAAGGTATAATTATTTTATTATGGGTACTAACCTCGCTAATCAGATTATGATGAGTTATGTATGAAGGGAGTTTTCAAGTGTGCGAGGGAAGATGATAAAAAGATTCAGGAGTGTCAAGCGCTCAAGATTGGGGATGCCCCCGTGCACCCCCAAGAAATATTCAAGGAGACTCAAGCGTCTAAGCTTGGGGATGCCCCCATGCATCCCCTTCTCCATCAACATTATCAGTTCGTCTTTCGTTCCACTATATTTTAATCACTTCATGTGTTATGTGCTATGCTTGGAGCGTCTTGCTTTTAGTTTTCTTTAGTTTTTCATAACGAGTCGGAACTCAGCTTTCTTTATGTGGGAGAGAAACACGCTCCACTTCTACCTAGAACATAACATAGAATTTTCATGACTATCTTTGATGTGTGTGTTCTTTGTCTTTTAAATAGCTACTATCATGCTCTCCTCTTAGTATTCATGTTTATCTTTTTAATGAGCTTGTGTTTAGTAGGTTGCTTGAACTCTCTTTAATTATCATGCTTATCTTATTAAGAGAGTTTGCTTCCGTTGCATTGGTTAATATGTCTATGATAAAGATGCTACGTGCATAATGGCGCTTAGTAGTTCAGGTTTTCTTATGGTTAGTCTCAAATAGCTAGGGGATTCCCAATGTGTTATTGGAGTACCAACATGATTTGTTTGCCAATGATGTGGTATGGTTTAGTAATATCTTCCTTCAAGAATTTATTTTGATTGACTTGGCGTATGCTCACGCATATTTAAGACTGTAAAGAAAGTCTGTCAAGCCTTGATGATCTTTTATTTCTGAGTAGCAATATAACTTCCATGCCTGATTCAATGTTGCTTTGTCGCTCTGCATGATTATGACCGCCATTGCTCTCTTAGTTGGTCGCTCCCAGTCTTTTGCTAACCTCCACCTGTACTAAGCGGACTGACTGCTTGTGCATCCACATCCTTTTAAACCAGTTGTGCCATATGAGTCCACCATACCTACCTATATGTGGTATTTCACCGCCACTCCAAGTAAATTTACATGTGCTACCTTTAAAACCTTCGGTTTTTGCAATACATAGCTCATGGGAAAGTAGCTTAAAAACTATTGTGGTAAAGAATATGTTGCTTATGTATCTTATTTTCTTATAAGTTGCTTGCTGAGCGGTAACCATGTTTCTGGGGACACCATCAACTGTTACACTTTTGTTGAATATCATGTGAGTTGCTATGCATGTTCGTCTTGTCTAAAGTAAGGGTGATTTGCCATGGGTTGAATGGTTTGAGTATGCATATTGTTAGAGAAGAACATTGGGCCGCCAACCAAAGCCATGTATCATGGTGGAAGTTTTAGCTTGGACATTAATCCTCAATCTCTTAAGAGAATATGCTTAAGCATTAAAGAGGAGTCCATTATATATTTTCTATGTTGTCCCGGTATGGATGTCCTCAAGTTGAGATCTATCAAAAACGAGAAATCAAATGCGATCTATCTCCTTGGACCTTTGTACAGGTGACATAGAGGTACCCCTTTGTGACACTTGGTTGAAACATATGTAATGCAATGAAAATCCATGGAAATCCGAGCTAATTAGGACAAGGTGCGAGCACTATTGGTATTCGATGCATGAGGCTTGCAACTTATAGGATGTCTTATGCATAGCACATATGAAGTACTACTACCGTTGACAAAATTGTTTCTATGTTTTCAAAATAAAAAGCTCTAGCACATGAGTAATCCCTACTTCCCTATGCGAAGGGCCATTGTTTTACTTTTATGATGAGTCTCCACCTTCTTTCTTCAAAGCACCAACTATTGAGAGCATGATTGTCATTCTGAGTGTAATGTGCATTGTCCCAAAGTAGCATTATCTTTTGCATGATTGTGATATCGTTTATTCTGAAATCATTGTGTCTAGTCATCACTTAAACCTTGAAGGTGCCCCTGCATGTTTTGCTTCACTAAAGGGGGCAAGCTAGATATCACTTTATCATATTTGCACATCATATTCATTGCAAATCTATTTGATGTTTCAGTATCATATTGTAAAACTTTCAGTTCTTTGTGATTTTCTCATGAGGCAACTTAATTACTACAGATTCATTGTCTCAGTAAGCTTTTGTCATATGACTATGAAAAATTCCTATATGGTTAATAGCATGTCACCACAGAAATTATTCTTGTTATCATTTACCTACTCGAGGACGAGCAGGAATTAAGCTTGGGGATGTTGATACGTCCAAAACGTATCTATTTCTGCTTGCTCCATGCCTCTTTTGGGTGATATTGCTATGATATTTATACACTTCCATACACTTTTGATCATATTTGGACTAACCTATTAACTCAGTGCACCCCAGTGCCAGTTTCTGTTTTCGGCTGTTTTTGTATTTCAGGTTTTCACGTTACGAGAACTGCCAGGAAAAATCCAGAAAAATTATATAAAAAATCAGCGTTCCAGAACCTACCGTGCGCCCGAAGGACAACCGGGGGGCCACCAGGGCTCCAGGCGCCCTGGCGGCGCCCCCCCCCCGGGCCAAGCCGGGGGGCGCCTGGGCCCCCCGAGGCTCCTCCGATGCCCCCCTTTGGCATATATTTAAAACGTCTCCCGAAACCCTCGAAACAGGAACTCTTTTTCGCGATCTCATCTCTGTTCCGCCACCGCCGCCGCTTCCAAGATCGGGAGCACCAGGAGAACCCTTCCCGGCACCCTGCCGGAGGGGAGGATCACCACCGGGAGCTTCTCCACCACCATGGACGCCTCCCGGATGAGTTGTGAGTAGTCTCCCTTGGACCATGAGTCAATGACCAGTAGCTATGTGATGTTCTCCTCCCGTTCTTGTGCTTCACTAATTAGTCCTCGTGAGCTGCCCTACATGATCGAGGAACATATGTAATCCTTATGCTGTTGCTATGATGAGTTTGCTGGGATCCGATGGATTATGAGATTATGTTCAGATTGTGCTTGAGTAATATATTTGATCTACCTCTTTTATATTTATGTTCGTAAGTAATTCTTGCATGTTCCCGGTTGTTATTTATTGCTTTGGCCAAGTAATAGGTAGTGACTCCAAGAGGGAACGTTATGCTTGATTGTGGGTTCATGCCCCTCGATGACTAGCTTGAGTGACAGAAACATGAGTCTAGGGGATGTGTTGTTGTCACAAGGGGGAAAACAACGGTGCTTGTGCCCGCTGGTGCAAGGATTGTTTACTTTACGCAAAGTTCTTTTAATGCAGTTGTCTGTTGCATTGAGTTTACACTATGGGTGGGACTCGCAACTTAATACCAGCGAGATGTTCTGGATAAATATCTCAAGGTGGATGATTAGTAGTAGATATTGATGGATTTCGGTCTACTTACTTTGGCGTACCGCCCATGCTTTGAACCTCAACCTTTCTTGCAATGTAGTCAGCATTGGTTTGCGCACATGGTCCTGTCAATTGCCCAGCTGTAATTCGTTTACCTCACATAGCTGTTTTATCATCTTTTGGGAGAGAGACATCACTAGTGAACGTCATGAGACTCCGGTCCATATTACCATCATTGATCACATCCGCTATTTACTTTTCCGCTTTTACTTACTATTGCAATTATACCTATCACTATTATCACTTGTGTTTGATCCTTTGTAAACTACAAGGCCGGAGGGATTGACAACCTCTCTGTACTCGTTGGGTGCAAAGTTATTTGTATCTGTGTGCAGGTCCACGTTGATTGCTAATATCCGGCGCCGTTAGCAGTTGACACCTTCTTGTTGAAACTGGGAGTCTCTGGGAAATCGATCCTTGGTAATACCAAGGGAAAACTTCTGCTACACTGCATCTCAAACCTTCCACTTGGGGTAACCAACGAGGGGTGAGAAGCCACCTAGCAGTGTGTCGAGCGCCGTGCCTCCCCCGAGCTCGGCGCGCTCCCAGTCGACGTCGTCGCCCTCTCCGCCTCCTTCGCCGCGCTGCGCATCTCTGATGCGCCCGCGGCCGACGAGTACCCTAGCGAGGTAATCAACGTCTTCGAATCCCCAGTCCCCCTTGGCGACGGAGATTCCGCCGGGGTAGAAGATCGCCGCGTACAGGTGGAGGTGTTTGTCACCGGCTCTACTTCCACCTCGCCCAGCGCCGCCAGGAAGGCTGCCGTAGCCAAGGCCGAACGGACGGCGCGGATCCGCCCAACCCGCTGCGCGCCACGCTGTAGAACTTCGGCATCCCCATCACCACCGATGTTGATGCCACCCAGGCGAGGGCACGGCTCGACGAGGAGCACGTGCACCTGCTAGACCAGGGCACGTCTCTCGTTGTTGTACAACGCCAGCTGGAATCCGCTCAGCGTGAGCACGATGCGACTTTCGGCTTCACGCCGGCCGCAGTCGAGCCCAGTCGGGTGGCCTAAGTGCGTACCAGAGGAGGATCCCTTGGGCGCACACTAGGCGTAATCCCCCCAGTCTACGACACCCCGGTCAAAAACATGCGTGCCGCGGAGGCGGACGCAGAGGGCCTAGAGCTCCTTCAGGGCGACGGGCTGCTGGAGCTACAACAGCGCGTCCGGGATCTCCTTGCCACGGCCAACACGCAATAGAGACGCCTCGACGAGAAAGAGAAGTCCAAGCATTGTGACAACCCTATTGCGTTCGGCTCACGCTGATCGAAAGACCAGGCCGCGCTCCGGGACACCCTCCAGGCATCCTCCCCGCACGATGATTAAGCCCAGTCCGCAAGGTCCCCCAGCGCTCAGCTCCGGTGGACCCAAGCCGGAAGGGTTGGCGGCGAGCTAGGCATGCTGACTCCCAATGAAGGATGCCGACAGGCTGCCCCTCAACCCCGGCAGGATCGGCCGACCCCGAACGGTCCGGCTCCCCGTGGCCCAGTCGCAAGCCGGCTAGGTCCGCGCACCACCGCCTCGACCAGCTCTCCCTCTCCCTCGAGCTTGAAGAAGATTATGCGACCGGGCCGGCTTGCTTCGGTCTGCACATCTATGACGAGCCTTTCCACAAAGGGTTCATGCTCCCCCGCGATACCCACAAGTACAACGGCTCCGTCAAGCCAGAAGACTGGCTCACCGATTACACCACTGCCATTGGGATAGCAGGCGGCAACCGCGCCTCGCCGTACGGTACGCCCCACTCATGCTCCAGGGATTGGCCCGCACGTGGTTGAACAGCCTGCCGGCCGGCAGCATCAACGCGTGGGTCGATTTCCAGCAAGCCTTCATCCACAACTTCATCGGCACCTACAAGCATCCGGGCTAGCCCAGCCAGCTCGCCATGTGCGTTCAGGGGCCGGAGGAGACCGGACGCCTGTACCTCGCTCGCTGGACCGAGCTCCGCAATAGCTACGAGGGAGTCCATGAAGTTCAGGCCATCCAGTACTTCACCACCGGATGCCGAGATGGCACCCTGCTCAAACACAAGCTCCTGCGGACGGAGCATACGACCCTGGCCAAGCTCATGGAGACGGCGGACAAGTACGCCAATGCCAACTCCGCCATGAAGGTCCAAGTCGAGCTGGACGTGGCCGGCAAGGCGATACTGGCATCAGCTGCCAAGCCGGCGGGCGAGAGCAGCCATCAGTAGAACCACAAGCGCAAGGCCGAGTAGACGGCTCCCCACTATGACGACCACCAAGTCGCCACGACTGAGCGGGCGTCGCAGGACGATCAAGGCGGCAGCCAGCGCCAGCGCACCGGCAATACCGCTTGGCAGCCTGCCATGAGCTTCGAACAGATGCTCGACGCCCCCTGCAAGCATCACAGCAGCACGAAGCCGTCCACGCACCACGCTCCGACAATGTGCCATATGTAGGATCGAAAGTATGTCTAGAGGGGGGGGGGTGATTAGACTATTTGACCAAATAAAAATCTAGCCTTTTCCCAATTTTAAGTCTTGGCAGATTTTAGCAACTTAGCACAAGTCAAGCAATCTTCCTACACATGCAATTCTAGAGTTGTAGAAGAAGAAAGTAAATCATTGCATATGAAGGTAAAGGAAGGAGTTTCGAGATTGCAAACGCAAGTGTAGACACAAATGTTTTTGGTATGGTTCAGGTAGGTGGTGCTATCGTACATCCATGTTGATGGAGACTTCAACCCATGAAGGGTAACGGTTGTGCGAGTCCATGGAGGGCTCCACCCACGAAGGGTCCACGGAGAAGCAACCTTGTCTATTTCACCATGGCCATCGCCCACGAAGGACTTGCCTCACTAGGGTAGATCTTCACGAAGTATGCGATCTCCTTGCCCTTACAAACTCCTTGGTTCAACTCCACAATCTTGTCGGAGGCTGATAACCCACAAGTGTAGGGGATCGCAACAGTTTTCGAGGGTAGAGTATTCAACCCAAATTTATTGATTCGACACAAGGGGAGCCAAAGAATACTCTCAAGTATTAGTAGTTGAGTTGTCAATTCAACCATATCTAGAAGACTTAATATCTGCTGAAAGGTATTTATTAGCAAAGTAATATGGAAGCAACGGTAAGAGTGGCAAAAGTAACGGTAGCAGTTTTGTAGTAAATGTAACACTAGCAGCGGAAAAGTAACTAAGCAAGGAGCAATATGTGAAAAGCTCATAGGCATTGGATCAGTGATGGATAATTATGTTGGATGCGATTCCTCATGTAATAGTTATAACATAGGGTGACACAGAACTAGCTCTAGTTCATCAATGTAATTTAGGCATGTATTCCGAATATAGTCATATGTGCTTATGGAAAAGAACTTGCATGACATCTTTTGTCCTACCCTCCCGTGGCAGCGGGGTCCTATTGGAAACTAAGGGGTATTAAGGCCTCCTTTTAATAGAGTACCGGACCAAAGCATTAACACTTAGTGAATACATGAACTCCTCAAACTACAGTCATCACCGGGAGTGGTCCCTATTATTGTCACTTTGGGGTTGCCGGATCATAACACATAGTAGGTGACTATTGACTTGAAAGGTAGGATCAAGAACTCACATATATTCATGAAAACATAATAGGTTCAGATCTGAAATCATGGCACTCGGGCCCTAGTGACAAGCATTAAGCATGGCAAAGTCATAGCAACATCAATCTTAGAACATAATGGATACTAGGGATCAAACCCTAACAAAACTAACACGATTACATGGTAAATCTCATCCAACCCATCACCGTCCAGCAAGCCTACGATGGAATTACTCACACACGGCGGTGAGCATCATGGACTTGGTGATGGAGGAAGGTTGATGGTGAAGATGGCGACGATCTCCACTCTCTGGAGCCCGGAACGGACTCCAGATCAGCCCTCCCGAGAGAGATTAGGGCTTGGTGGCGGCTTCGTATCGTAAAACGTGATGAATCCTTCCCTCTGATTTTTTTTCTCCCCGAACGTGAATATATGGAGTTGGAGCTGAGGTCGGTGGAGCGTCAAGGGGGCCACGATACAGGGGGCGCGCCCCCCACTCTCGTGGACAGGGTGTGGGCCCCCAAATCTTGATTCTTTCACCAGTATTTTTTTAATATTCCAAAAATATTCTCCGTTGATTTTCAGGTCATTCCGAGAACTTTTATTTCTGCCCAAAAATGACACCATGGCAGTTCTGCTGAAAACAGTGTTAGTCCAGGTTATTTCCATTCAAATCATGCAAGTTAGAGTCCAAAACAAGGGCAAAAGTGTTTGGAAAAGTAGATACGTGGAGACGTATCAACTCCCCCAAGCTTAAACCTTTGCTTGTCCTCAAGCAATTCAGTTGACAAACTAAAAGTGATAAAGAAAAACTTTGACAAACTCTGTTTGCTCTTGTTGTTGCAAATATGTAAAGCCAGCATTCAGGTTTTCAACAAAGATTATGAACTAAACACATTCATAGTAACTTTCAGGTCTCATGTTTACTCATATCAATGGCATAATCAACTAGCGAGCAATAATAATAAACCTCAGATGACAACACTTTCTCAAAACAATCATAATGTGATATAACAAGATGGTATCTCGCTAGCCCTTTGTGAGACCGCAAAACATAAATGTAGAGCACCTCTGAAGATCAAGGACTGACTAGACATTGTAATTCATGGTAAAAGAGATCCAGTCACAATCATACTCAATGTAAATTAATAGCAATACATGCAAATGATAGCGGTGCTCTCCAACTAGTGCTTTTTAATAAGAGGATGATGACTCAACATAAAAGTAAATAGACAGGCCCTTCGCAGAGGGAAGCAGGGATTTGCTGAGGTGCCAGAGCTCGAGTTTTGAAATAGAGATGATTAATATTTTGAGCGGTATACTTTCATTGTAAACATAACAACCAAGAGATCTCGATATCTTCCATGCTACACACATTATAGGCGGTTCCCAAACAAAATGGTAACGTTTATACTCCCCCACCACCAACAAGCACACTCCACGGCCGAAACAACGGGTACCATCCATACCAACAACAGCCCTGGGGGGGTTATTTAATTCTTATGATTTGAGCATGGGACTGGGAATCCTGGTTACCAGCCATTTTCTCATGAATGATGAGAGGAGTCCACTCATCGTGAGAATAACCCACCTACCATGGAAGATATAGACAGCCCTAGTTGATACATGAGTTGTTCGAGCATACAAAACATAATTTCATTTGAAGGTTTGGAGTTTGGCACATACAAATTTACTTGGAACGGTGCTACTTCTCGAACTTGTGTTGTATTCCCTCGAAGAGGAAAGGGTGATGCAGCACGGTAGCATAAGTATTTCCCTCAGTTTTTAAGAACCAAGGTATCAATCCAGCAGGAGACCACGCGCGAGTCCCTCGCACCTGCACAAACAAATAAGAACTTCGCAGCCAACGCGATAAGGGGTTGTCAATCCCTTTACGGTCACTTACGAAAGTGAGATCTGATAGATATGATAGTATAATATTTTTGGTACTTTTGATATAAGAACAAAAAGTAAATAAAGCAAATAAACAATGGCAGAAAAAATTGAAGTAAAGTAATATGATAAAGATACACCCCGGGGCCATAGGTTTAACTAGTGGCTTCTCTCATGATAGCAGAATTCTATGGTGGGTGAACAAATTACTGTCGAGCAATTGATAGAAAAGCGCATAGTTATGAGAATATCTAGGCATGATCATTATATATAGGCATCACATCCGTGACAAGTAGACAGAAACGATTCTGCATCTACTACTATTACTCCACACATCGACCGCTATCCAGCATGCATCTAGAGTATTAAGTTCATAAGAACAAAGTAATGCTTTAAGCAAGATGACATGATGTAGAGGGATAAACTCAAGCAATATGATATAAACCCCATCTTTTTATCCTTGATGGCAACAATACAATACGTGCCTTGCTGTCCCTGCTGTCACTGGGAAAGGACACCACAAGATTGAACCCAAAGCCAAGCACTTCTCCCATTGCAAGAAGTATAGATCTAGTTGGCCAAACTAAACCAATAATTCAAAGAGACTTGCAAGGATATTATAATCATACATAAAAAATTCAGAAAAGAATCAAATATTGTTCATAGATAATCTTGATCATAAACCCACAATTCATCGGATCTCGACAAACAGACCGCAAAAAGATTACATCGAATAGATCTCCTCGAAGATCGAGGAGAACTTTGTATTGTGATCCCAAAAGAGAGAAGAAGCCATCTAGCTAATAACTATGGACCCAAAGGTCCGTGGTAAACTACTCACAACTCATTGGTGAGGCTATGGTGTTGATGTAGAGCACTCCGTGGAAGATCCCCCCTCCTGCGAAGCTCCGAAACAGGCCCCAAGATGGGATCTCACGAGAACATAAGGTTGCGGCGGTTGAATTAGATTTTTCTATGTTGCCTTGATGTTTTCAGGGTACATGGATATATATAGGAGGAAGGAGGGCATAGGGGGAGCCAGAGGGGGACCATGGGGGTGGGGTGCGCGCCCAGGGGGAGGGGGTGCGCCCTGGACCCTCGTGGCCACCTCCTTCGTTCCCTCGCATGTACTCCAAGTCTTCTGGGTAGATACGGTTCCAAAAATAACTCTCCCAAAGGTTTCATTTTGTTTGTACTCCGTTTGATATTCCTTTTCTGTGAAACCCTGAAATAGGCAAAGAAACAACAATCTGCACTGGGCCTTGGGTTAGTAGGTTAGTCCCAAAAATAATATAAAATTGTATAATAAAGCCCATTAAACATCCAAAACAGAATATATAATAGCATGGAACAATAAAAAAATATAGATACGTTGGAGACGTATCAAGCATCCCCAAGCTTAATTTGTGCTCGTCCTCGAGTAGGTAAATGATAAAAACAGAATTTTTGATGTGGAATGCTAACTAACATAATTCTCAATGTAACTCTCTTTGTTGTGGCATGAATGTTCAGATCCAAAAGATTCAAGATAAAAGTTCATATTGACATAAGAATAATAATACTTCAAGCATACTAACAAAGCAATCATGTCTTCTCAAAATAACATGGCCAAAGAAAGTCCGTTCCTACAAAATCATATAGTTAGGCTATGCTCCATCTTCGTCACACAAAATATTCCAATCATGCACAACCCCGGTTTCAGCCAAGAACTTGTTTCATACTCTAATTTTTTCAAACTCTTTCAACTTTCACGCAATACATGAGCGTGAGCCATGGACATAGCACTATCTGGTATAGAGTGGTGGTTGTGGAAAAGACAAAAAGGAGGAAGATGGTCTCACATCAACTCGGTGTATCAACGGGCTATGGAGATGCCCATCAATAGATATCAATGTGAGTGAGTAGGGATTGCCATGCAACGGATGCACTAGAGCTAAAAATATATGACAACTCAACAAAAGAAACTAAGTGGGTGTGCATCCAACTTGCTTGCTCACGAAGACCTAGGGCATTTTTGGAAGCCCATCGTTGGAATATACAAGCCAAGTTCTATAATGCAAATTCCCACTAGTATATGAAAGTGACTAAACAAGAGACTCTCTATCATGAAGAACATGGTGCTACTCTGAAGCACAAGTGTGGAAAAAGATAGTAGCATTGTCCCTTTTTTTGGGCCTTTCTTTTTTCTTTGGCCTTTCCTTTTTTTCTTTTTCTTTTTCTTTTTCTTTTTTTTTCTTTGGGACAATTCTCTAATAATGATGATCATCACACTTATATTGATCTACAACTCCATATTACAACTCGATACTAGAACAAAGTATGACTCTATATGAATGCCTCCGGCGGTGTACCGGGATGTGCAATGAATCAAGAGTGACATGTATGAAAAATTTATGCATGGTGGCCTAGCCACAAATACGATGTCAACTACATGATCATGCATGGTAATATGACAATATGAAGCATGTCATAGCAAATGGAACGGTGGAAAGTTGCATGGCAATATATCTCGGAATGGCTATGGAAATGCCATGATAGGTAGGTATGGTGGCTGTTTTGAGGAAGGTATATGGTGGGTGTATGGTACCGGCGAAAGCTACACGGTACAAGAGAGGCTAGCAATGGTGGAAGGGTGAGAGTGCGTATAATCCATGGGACTCAACATTAGTCATAAAGAACTCACATACTTATTGCAAAAATCTACAGGTCATCAAAACGAAGTACTACACGCATGCTCCTAGGGGGGAGGTTGGTAGGAGTTAACCATCGCGCACCCCCGACTGATGGGCCTCGAACCCCTCGTTGGTTACCCCAAGTGGAAGGTGAAAGATGCAGTAAGTAGAAGTGTTTTCCCCTAGCAAAGATGCCAAGGATCGATTCCCCAGAGACTCCTAGGTTCAACAAGTAGGTGTCAATTGCTAACGGCGCAATTAGCAATCAACGTGGACCTGCACACAGATACAAATAACTTTGCTCCCAACGAGTACAGAGAGGTTGTCAATCCCTCCGGCCTTGTAGTTCACAAAGGGTTAAAAGCAAATGATAGTAGTGATAGATAGTTTTTGCAATAGTAAGTAAATAGCGAAAAGTAAATAGTGGATGTGATCAATGATGGTAATATGGACCGGAGTCTCATGATGTTCACTAGTGATGTCTCTCTCCCAAAAGACGATAAAACAGCTATGTGAGGTAAACAAATTACAGCTGGGCAATTGACAGGACCACGAACGCAAACCAATGCTGACTACATTGCAAGAAAGGTTGAGGTTCAAAGCATGGGCGGTACGCCAAAGTAAGTAGACCGAAATCCATCAATATCTACTACTAATCATCCACCTTGAGATATCTATCCAGAACATCTCGCTGGTATTAAGTTGCGAGTCCCACCCATAGTGTAAACTCAATGCAACAGACAACTGCATTAAAAGAACTTTGCGTAAAGTAAACAATCCTTGCACCCGCGGGCACAAGCACCGTTGTTTTCCCCCTTGTGGCAACAGCGCATCCCCTAGACTCATGTTTCTGTCACTCAAGCTAGTCATCGAGGGGCATGAACCCACAATCGAGCATAACGTTCCCTCTTGGAGTCACTACCTACTACTCGGCCAAAGCAATAAGTAACAACGGAGAACATGCAAGAATTACTTATGACCTAAAATATAAAAGAGGTGAATCAAATATATTACTCAGGATCAATCTGAACATAATCCCATAATCCATCGGATCCCAGCAAACTCAACATAGCAACAGCATAAGGATTACATAGGTGCCTCGATCATGTAGGGCAGCTCACGAGGACTAATTAGTGAAGCACAAGAACGGGAGGAGAACATCACATAGCTACTGGTCATGGACTCATGGTCCAAGGGAGACTACTCACGAGTCATCCGGGAGGCGTCCATGGTGGTGGAGAAGCTCCCGGTGGTGATCCTCCCCTCCGGCAGGGTACCAGGAAGAGTTCTCCTGGTGCTCCCGATCTTGGAAGCGGCGGCGGCGGCGGAACAGAGATGGGATCACGAAAAAAGTTCCTGTTCTGAGGGTTTCGGAGGGTCCTTTAAATATATGCCAAAGTAGGGCATCGGGGGAGCCTCGGGGGGTCCAGGCGCCCCCCCCCCCGGCGCGGCCCAGGGGGGGCGCGCCCACTGGGCGCCTGGAGCCCCTGTGCCCCCCCCCAGGCTGCCCTTCGGACGCAGTGTTGTTTCCGGATTGCTGATTTTTTATATAATTTTTCTGGATTTTTCTGGGCAGTTCTCGAAACGTGAAAACCTGAAATACAAAAACAGCCGAAAACAGAAACTGGCACTGGGGTGCACTTGATTAGTAAGTTAGTCCAAATATGATCAAAATTGTATGGAAGTGTATGAATATCATAGCAATATCACCCAAAAGTGGCATGGAGCAAGCAGAAATTATAGATATGTTTTGGACGTATCAACATCCCCAAGCTTAATTCCTGCTCGTCCTCGAGTAGGTAAATGATAACAAGAATAATTTATGTGGTGACATGCTATTAACCATATAGGACTTTCTCATAGTCATATGACAAAAGCTTACTGAGACAATGATTCTAAAGTAATTAGGTTGCCTCAAGAGAAAATCACAAATGACTGAAAGTTTTACAACATGAAACTGAAACATCAAAAGGATTTGCAATGAACATGATGTGCAAATATGATAAAGTGATATCTAGCTTGCCCCCTTTAGTGATGCAAAACATAAATGCAGGGGCACCTTCAAGGTTTAAGTGATGACTAGATACAATCATTTCAGAATAAATGATATCACAATCATGCAAAAGACAATGCTACTTTGGGACAATGCACATTACACTCAGAATGACAATCATACTCTCAGTAGTTGGTGCTTCAACATAAAGGTAAAAGAAAGGTTAAGTGCTAAAGCTTTTTATTTTGAAAACATGGAAGCAATTGTGTCAACGGTAGTAGTACTTCATATGTGTCATGTATAAAACATCCTATAAGTTGCAAGCCTCATGCATCGAATACTAATAGTGCTCGCTCCTTGTCCTAATTAGCTCGGATTCCCATGGGTTATCATTGCATTACATATGTTTTAACCAAGTATCACAAAGGGGTACCTCTATGCCACCTGTACAAAGGTCCAAGGATATAGATCGCATTTGATTTCTCATTTTTGATAGATCTCAACTTGAGGACATCCATACCGGGACAACATAGAAAATAGATGATGGACTCCTCTTTAATGCATAAGCATATTCTCATAAGAGATTGAGGATTAAGGTCCAAGCTAAAACTTCCACCATGATGCATGGCTTTGGTTGGCGGCCCAATGTTCTTCTCTAACAATATGCATAGTTATTCAACCCACGGTAAATCATCCTTACTTCAGACAAGACGAACATGCATAGCAACTCACATGATATTCAACAAAAGTTTGACAGTTGATGGCATCCCCAGAAACATGGTTACCGCTCAGCAAGCAACTTATAAGAAATAAGATACATAAGCAACATATTCTTTACCACAATAGTTTTTAGGCTACTTTCCCATGAGCTATGTATTGCATGGTTAGTTTGCTTAGTATAGGTGGAGGTTAGCAAAAAGACTGGGAGCGACCAACTAAGAGAGCAATGACGGTCATAATCATGCAGAGCGACAAAGCAATATTGAATCAGGCATGGTAGTTATATCGCTACTTAGAAATAAAAGATAATCAAGGCTTGACAGACTTTCTTTACAGTCTTGAATATGCGTGAGCATACGCCAAGTCAATCAAAATAAATTCTCGAAGGAAGATATTACTAAACCATACCATATCATAGGCAAACAAACCAAGTTGGTACTCCAATAACACATTGGGAACCCCCCAGCTATTTGAGATTAACCATAAGAAAACCTGAACTACTAAGCACCATCATGAAAGTAGCATCTTTATCATAGACACATTAACCAATGCAACGGAAGCAAACTCTCTTAATAAGGTGAGCATGGTAATTAAAGAGAGTTCAAGCAACCAACTAAATAAAAGCTCTTGAAAAGATAAGCATGAATACTAAGAGCAGAGTATGATAGTAGCTATTTGAAAGACAAAGAACACACACAGCATAGATAGACATGAAAATTCTATGTTATGTTCTAGGTAGAAGTGGAGCGTGTTTCTCTCCCACATAAAGGAATGCTGGGTTCCGACTCGTTATGAAAAACTAAAAAGAAAACTAAAAGCAAGACGCTCCAAGCATAGCACATAACACATGAAGTGATAAAAATATAGCGAAACGAAAGACGAACTGATAGTGTTGATGGAGAAGGGGATGCACGGGGGCATCCCCAAGCTTAGACGCTTGAGTCTCCTTGAATATTTCTTGGGGGTGCACGGGGGCATCCCCAAGCTTGAGTGCTTGACACTCCTGAATCTTTTTATCATCTTCCCTCGCACACTTGAAAACTCCCTTCATACATAACTCATCATAATCTGATTAGCGAGGTTAGTACCCTTAATAAAATAATTATACCTTACTGGAAATAAGGATATTGTTGAAGTTCTACTGTTTCTCAAGATTGCCAAAAGGTTTTTGCAAAGAAAAAGCAAGTTCTTAATTTGCAAAGTGAAGGTAAGGCAAAATAGGACAGAATCTGTGAAAAACAGAACAGCAGGCAGTAATTGATCTGTTCGGGATACTTCTGCAACTCAAATCAAAAAACTCAGAACTGACGCATGAAATAAAATTATATATAGAACGCTGTCGAATAAATTCAGACCAAAAAGATGATCTGGTGATTTTATACGAATTTTTCTATCCAAGGACAGAATCTGTTTCCTGGACAGCACCTCACAACTTTTGAACTTTCTAGCAATCGGAGGCTATACTTGGCACAAATATGAAAAGCAAAGATACAATGATGATGCTACAGCAGTAAACAACATCAAGACACAACAAAATCAAAAATTTTATTCATGTGGGCTGCCTCCCGAAAGCGCTTTTTTTATGCCTTTAAGCTAGGCATAAGACTTTAATGATGCTCTTGTAGGAATAAGAATTTAAGAACAAAAGAGAGCATTAAGAAGAAAATACCAAACACATTTAAGCCTAACATGCTTCCTATGCATAGGAATATTGCAATAGAATAATTCATTGAAGCACAAAGCAATAAGCATAGGAAGACAAAACAAGTGCAGCTTCAAAACCTTCAACATAAAGAAAGGGAACTTGGTATTATTGAAATATCTATAAGCATATGTTCCCTTCTCATAATAATTTTCAGTGGGATCACGAATAAACTCAACAATATAAGCATCACATAAAGCATTGTTACCATGATCCACATGCCAAAAGGTACTCTTACTCTCCACATAAGTATCATGAAGAGGATAAAACTTAGTATAAAAGAGAGACATAAGATCTTGCCAATCAAGCAAGTGCGAGTTATCGAGAAGCTTATACCAATCTGAATTCTTATCTATAAGTGATACGGCGAACAATTTCCTCATGACAAACTCCCTTGATACACCTGCAAGCTTAAATAATGAACATAATTGTGACAGATATAGCAAGTGTTCACCGGGATGTCTGTCTCCTGCATAACGATTAGCCAAAACATAATTGATAATACCAGCTGGTATTTTATAGGGCACAATTTCAGTAGGGGGAGGAGCAACCACCACAGGTGTGGGGCGTCTTCCCGCAAGCAACGATCCAATAGCAAGGTTGTCCATAAGCATAACTGGTGGAAAGACATAAAGAAAACTGAAAGGTAAACTAACAATACTAAAAAGCAAAGGTAAAAGATAGCATGCAACTCCCCTATCCTGAAGAGTGGAGTCCCCGGCAACGGCGCCAGAAAATACTCCTTGATGGGCCTCGAACCCCTCGTTGGTTACCCCAAGTGGAAGGTGTAAGATGCAGTAAGTAGAAGTGTTTTCACCTAGCAAAGATGCCAAGGACCGATTCCCCAGAGACTCCTAGGTTCAACATGTAGGTGTCAATTGCTAACAGCGCAATTAGCAATCAACGTGGACCTGCACACAGATACAAATAACTTTGCTCCCAACGAGTACAGAGAGGTTGTCAATCCCTCCGGCCTTGTAGTTCACAAAGGGTTAAAAGCAAATGATACTAGTGATAGATAGTTTTTGCAATAGTAAGTAAATAGCGAAAAGTAAATAGTGGATGTGATCAATGATGGTAATATGGACCGGAGTCTCATGATGTTCACTAGTGACGTCTCTCTCCCAAAAGACGATAAAACAACTATGTGAGGTAAACAAATTACAGATGGGCAATTGACAGGACCACGAACGCAAACCAATGTTGACTACATTGCAAGAAAGGTTGAGGTTCAAAGCATGGGCGGTACGCCAAAGTAAGTAGACCGAAATCCATCAATATCTACTACTAATCATCCACCTTGAGATATCTATCCAGAACATCTCGCTGGTATTAAGTTGCGAGTCCCACCCATAGTGTAAACTCAATGCAACAGACAACTGCATTAAAAGAACTTTGCGTAAAGTAAACAATCCTTGCACCCGCGGGCACAAGCACCGTTGTTTTCCCCCTTGTGGCAACAGCACATCCCCTAGACTCATGTTTCTGTCACTCAAGCTAGTCATCGAGGGGCATGAACCCATAATCGAGCATAACGTTCCCTCTTGGAGTCACTACCTACTACTCGGCCAAAGCAATAAGTAACAACGGAGAACATGCAAGAATTACTTATGAACTAAAATATAAAAGAGGTGTATCAAATATATTACTCAAGATCAATCTGAACATAATATCATAATCCATCGGATCCCAGCAAACTCAACATAGCAACAGCATAAGGATTACATAGGTGCCTCGATCATGTAGGGCAGCTCACGAGGACTAATTAGTGAAGCACAAGAACGGGAGGAGAACATCACATAGCTACTGGTCATGGACTCATGGTCCAAGGGAGACTACTCACGAGTCATCCGGGAGGCGTCCATGGTGGTGGAGAAGCTCCCGGTGGTGATCCTCCCCTCCGGCAGGGTGCCGGGAAGAGTTCTCCTGGTGCTCCCGATCTTGGAAGCGGCGGCGGCGGCGGAATAGAGATGGGATCGCGAAAAAAGTTCCTGTTCTGAGGGTTTCGGAGGGTCTAGGGCATCGGGGGAGCCTCGGGGGGCCCAGGCGCCCCCCCCGGCGCGGCCAGGGGGGGCGCGCGGTTTGCAAGTCCCGTAGCATGCACGTATGGTAACCGTTGGTGACAAATTTGAAGCATGAGGTATTTCATTGAGTGTCATCCTTTGTGTGGAGGTCGGTGATACGTCCAAAACGTATCTATAATTTCTGCTTGCTCCATGCCACTTTTGGGTGATATTGCTGTGATATTCATACACTTCCATACACTTTTGATCATATTTGGACTAACTTACTAATCCAATGCACCCCAGTGCCAGTTTCTGTTTTCGGCTGTTTTTGTATTTCAGGTTTTCACGTTTCGAGAACTGCCCAGAAAAATTATATAAAAAATCAGCAATCCGGAAAAAACACTGCGTCCGAAGGGCGGCCTGGGGGGGCCACAGGGGCTCCAGGCGGCCTGGGGGGGTGGGATCGCGAAAAAAGTTCCTGTTCTGAGGGTTTCTGAGGGTCTAGGGCATCGGGGGAGCCTCGGGGGGCCCAGGCCCCCCCCCGGCGCGGCCAGGGGGGGCGCGCCCACAGGGCGCCTGGAGCCCCTGTGCCCCCCCCAGGCCGCCTGGAGCCCCTGTGCCCCCCCCAGGCCGCCTGGAGCCCCTGTGGCCCCCCCAGGCCGCCCTTCGGACGCAGTGTTTTTTCCGGATTGCTGATTTTTTATATAATTTTTCTGGATTTTTCTGGGCAGTTCTCGAAACGTGAAAACCTGAAATACAAAAACAGCCGAAAACAGAAACTGGCACTGGGGTGCACTGGATTAGTAAGTTAGTCCAAATATGATCAAAAGTGTATGGAAGTGTATGAATATCATAGCAATATCACCCAAAAGTGGCATGGAGCAAGCAGAAATTATAGATACGTTTTGGACGTATCACCGACCTCCACACAAAGGATGACACTCAATGAAATACCTCATGCTTCAAATTTGTCACCAACGGTTACCATACGTGCATGCTACAGGACTTGCAAACCTTAACACAAGTATTTCTCAAATTCACAACTACTCTAATAGCATGACTCCAATATCACCATCCTCATATCTCAAAACAATCATCAAGTATCAAACTTCTCATAGTATTCAATGAACTTTATATGAAAGTTTTTACTATACTCATCTTGGATGCCTATCATATTACGACTAGTTTCATAACCAACGCACATTACCATGCTGTTCTAAAAGACTCTCAAAAGGATATAAGTGAAGCATGAGAGATCAACAATTTCTACAAAATAAAACCACCACCGTGGTCTAAAAGATATAAGTGAAGCACTAGAGCAAAACTATCTAGCTCAAAAGATATAAGTGAAGCACATAGAGTATTCTAACAAATTATAAATCACATTTATCTCTCTCAAAAGGTGTGCCCAGCAAGGAAGATTGTGGAAAACTAAAAATCAAAGACTCAAATCATACATGACGCTCCAAGCAAAACACATATCATGTGGTGAATAAAAATATAGTCTCAAGTATAGTTACCGATAGATGAAGACGAAAGAGGGGATGCCTTCCCGGGGCATCCCCAAGCTTAGGCTTTTGGTTGTCCTTGAATTTTACCTTGGGGTGCCTTGGGCAACCCCAATCTTAGGCTCTTGCCACTCTTTGTTCCATAGTCCATCAAAGCCATACTCAAAACTTGAAAACTTCACAACACAAAACTTAGCCAAAAGCTCGTGAGCTCCGTTAGTATAGGAAAACAAACCACCACTCAAAGGTACTGTAATGAACTCATTCTTTGTTTATATTGGTGTTAAACCTAATGTATTCCAACTTCTCTATGATTCATATTCCCCAATACTACTCATAGATTCATCAAAATACGCAAACAACACGCGAAAAACAGAATCTGTCAAAAACAGATTAATCTGTAGTAATCTGTAAATTTCGAATACTTCTGTAACTCCAAAAAATGAAATAAATTGGTAAACGTGAGGAATTTGTCTATTAATCATCTGCAAAAAGAATCAACTAAATAGCACTCTCCAGTAAAATATGGTAGCTAATCTCGTGAGTGCTAAAGTTTCTATTTTTTACAGCATTATCATATAAACTTCACACAAGTCTTCCCAAAGGATCTACTTGGCACAAACACTAATTAAACACAAAATCACATCTAAACAGAAGCTATATGCAATATTTATTCCTAAACAGAAGCAAAAACAAAGAAAATAAAATTGGGTTGCCTCCCAACAAGCGCTATCGTTTAACGCCCCTAGCTAGGCACGATACAAGAATAGATCTAGGTATTGCCATCTTTGGTAGGCAATCCATAAGTGGCTCTCATAATAGATTCTTACGGTAATTTGATTTTCTTTCTAGGAAAGAGTTTCATGCCTTTCCTTAATGGAAATTGGAATATAATATTTCCTTCCTTCATATCAATAATTGCACTAATCGTTCTAAGGAAAGGTCTACCAAGAATAATAGGACATGAAGGATTGCAATCTATATCAAGAACAATGAAATCTACGGGCACATGATTCCTATTGGCAACAATAATAACATCATTAATTATTCCCATAGGTTTCTTAATGGTAGAATCCGCAAGATGCAAATTTAAAGAACAATCATCAAGCTCATGGAAACCTAACAAATCACACAAAGTTTTTGGGATAGTAGAAACACTTGCACCCAAATCACACAAGGCAAATCATTCATGATATTTAATTTTAATTTTAATAGTAGGTCCCCACTCATCATAAAGCTTTCTAGGGATAGAAACTTCTAATTCAAGTTTTTCTTCATAAGATTGCATCAAAGCATCAACTATGTGTTTGGTAAAAGCTTTATTTTGACTATATGCATGCAGAGAATTTAGTACGGATTGCAACAAGCAAATACAATCTATTAAAGAGTAATTATTATAATTAAATCCCTTGAAATCCAAAATAGTGGGCTCATCACTATGCAAAGTTTTAATCTCTTCAATCCCACTTTTAACAATTTTAGCATCAAGATCTAAAAACTCCGAATCATTGGGACGCCTTTTAGCTAAAGTGGACTCATCTCCAGTCCCATATTTATCAAGATTCACACTAGAAAACAAAGATCCAACAGGAGACACATCAATAACTTTCAGATCTTCATCTTTATTTTCATGATAACTAGAAGAACACGCTTTCATAAAGCACTCTTTTTTGGCATGCATCCTAGCGGTTCTTTCTTTGCACTCATCAATGGAAATTCTCATGGCTTTGAGAGACTCATTGATGTCATGCTTGGGTGGAATAGATCTAAGTTTCAAAGAATCAACATCAAGAGTAATTATATCCACGTTTCTAGCCAACTCATCAATCTTAAGCATTTTTTCTTCAAGCAAAGCATTGAAATTCTTTTGTGAATTCATAAACTCCTTAACACTAGTTTCAAATTCATAGGGCATCTTACCAAAATTTCTATAAGAGTTATTGTAGGAATTACCATAATTATTAGAAGAATTACTAGGAGAAGGCCTAGGATTAAAGTTTCCTCTATAAGCATTGTTACCAAAATTATTCCTACCAACAAAATTAACATCTAAAGATTCATTATTATTTTCAATCAACATGGATAAAGGCATATCATTAGGATCAGAAGAAGCACTCTTAGAATCAAATAATTTCATAAGTGCATCCATCTTTCCACTCAAAACACTACTCTCTTCAATAGCATGCACTTTTTTACTAGTAGATCTTTCGGTGTGCCATTGAGAGTAGTTAACCATAATATTATCTAGGAGTTTGGTAGCTTCTCCTAAGGTAGTTTCCATGAAAGTGCCCCCCGCGGCCGAATCTAAAAGATTTCTAGAAGAAAAATTCAAGCCAGCATAAAAGTTTTGTATGATCATCCGTAAGTTCAAACCATGTGTAGGACAATTACGTACCATTAATTTCATTCTCTCCCAAGCTTGTGCAACATGCTCATGATCTAGTTGCTTAAAATTCATAATATCGTTTCTAAGAGAGATAATCTTAGCAGGAGGAAAATACTTAGAGATAAAAACATCTTTGCACTTATTCCATGAATCAATACTATTTCTAGGCAAAGAGGAAAACCAAGTTTTAGCACGATCTCTAAGTGAAAACGGAAATAGCTTCAATTTAACAATATCATTATTCATATCGCTCTTCTTTTGCATATCACACAAATCAACAAAGTTGTTCAGATGGGTAGCGGCATCTTCACTAGGAAGGCCAGAAAATTGATCTTTCATGACAAGATTCAACAGGGCAGCATTGATCTCACAAGATTCAGCATCGGTAATAGGAGCAATAGGAGTGCTAATAAAATCATTATTGTTGGTATCGGAAAAGTCACACAATTTGGTATTGTTTTGAGCCATAGCGACAAGCAAGCAATCCAACACACAAGCAAACAAGAAGCAAGCGAACGATAAACACACAGCAAAAAGAAGGGCAAATAAAACGGCAAGGGTGAAGTGGAGGAGAGGAAAACGAGAGGCAAATAATATAATGCGAAGGATAAGGGTTTGTGATAGGTACTTGGTGTATGACTTTTGCGTAAGCCTCCCCGTCAATGACGCCAGAAATTCTTCTTGCTACTTCTCGAGCTTGCGTTGTATTCCCTCGAAGAGGAAAGGGTGATGCAGCACAATAGCGTAAGTATTTCCTTCTGTTTTTGAGAACCAAGGTATCAATCCAGTAAGAGACCACGCGCGAGTCCCTCGCACCTGCACAAACAAATAAGAACTTCGCAGCCAACGCGATAAGGGGTTGTCAATCCCTTTACGGTCACTTACGAAAGTGAGATCTGATAGATAGGATAGTATAATATTTTTGGTACTTTTGATATAAGAACAGAAAGTAAATAAAGCAAATAAGCAACGGCAGCAGAAATTGAAGTAAAGTAATATGATAAAGATAGACCATGGGGCCATAGGTTTCACTAGTGGCTTCTCTAAGGATAGCAGAATTCTACAGTGGGTGAACAAATTACTGTCGAGCAATTGATAGAAAAGCGCATAGTTATGAGAATATCTAGGCATGATCATTATATATAGGCATCACGTCCGTGACAAGAAGACCGAAACGATTCTGCATCTACTACTATTACTCCACACATCGACTGCTATCCAGCATGCATCTAGAGTATTGAGTTCATAAGAACAGAGTAATGCTTTAAGCAAGATGACATGATGTAGAGGGATAAACTCAAGCAATATGATATAAACCCCATCTTTTTATCCTCGATGGGAACAATACAGTATGTGCCTTGCTACCCCCTGTTGTCACTGGGAATGGACACCGCGAGATTGAACCCAAAGCCAAGCACTTTTCCATTGCAAGAACTATAGATCTAGTAGGCCAAACCGAACCAATAATTCGAAGAGACTTGCAAGGATATTATAATCATACATAAAAGATTTCAGAAAAGAATCAAATATTGTTCATAGATAATCTTGATCATAAACCCACAATTCATCGGATCTCGACAAACACACCGCAAAAAGATTACATCGAATAGATCTTCTCGAAAATCGAGGAGAACTTTGTATTGAGATCCAAAAAGAAAGAAGAAGCAATCTAGCTAATAACTATGGACCCGAAGGTCTGTGGTAAGCTACTCACGACTCATTGGTGAGGCTATGATGTTGATGTAGAAGCACTCCGTGGTAGATCCCCATCCGGCGGAGCTCCGGAACAGGTCTCAAGATGGGATCTCACGGGAACAAAAGGTTGCGGTGGTGGAATTAGGGTTTTCTCTGTTGCCTCGATGTTTTCAGGGTACATGGATATATATAGGAGGAAGGAGGGCATCGGGGGAGCCAGAGGGGGCCCACGAGGGTGGGGGGCGCGTCCTAGACCCTCGTGGCCACCTCATTCGTTCCCTCGCGTGTACTCCAAGTCTTCTGGGTAGATAATGTTCCAAAAATAACTCTCCCAAAGGTTTCATTCCGTTTGGACTCCGTTTGATATTCCTTTTCTGTGAAACCCTGAAATAGGCAAAAAAACAACAATCTGCACTGGGCCTTGGGTTAGTAGGTTAGTCCCAAAAATAATATAAAAGTGTATAATAAAGCCCATTAAACATCCAAAACAGAATATATAAGAGCATGGAACAACCAAATATTATAGATACGTTGGAGACGTATCAAACGACAGGTAGATACCGCATATAGGAAGGTATGGTGGACTCATATGGAATAACTTTGGGGTTTATGGAAGTGGATGCACAAGCAGTATTCCCGCTTAGTACAAGTGAAGGCTAGAAAGAGACTGGGAAGCGACCAGCTAGAGAGCGACAGAAGTCATGAACATGCATTAAGATTAATCAACAATGAGTGCAATCATGAGTAGGATATAAATCACCATGAACATAAATATCGTGGAGGCTATGTTGATTTTGTTTCTACTACATGCATGAACATGTGCCAAGTCAAACCACTTGAATCGTTCAAATGAGGATACCACCCTATCATACCACATCACGACCATTTTAATATCATGTTGGCACGCAAGGTAGACCATTATAAACTCCTAGCTAATTAAGCATGGCATGAGCAACTATAATCTCTAATTGTCATTGCAAGCATGTTTCATTCATAATAGGCTGAATCAGGAACGATGAACTATTCATATTTACAAAACAAGGTAGGTTGAGTTCATACCAGCTTCTCTCATCTCAATCAGTTCATCATATATCGTCATTATTGCCTTTCACTCGCACGATCGAACGGTGTGGATAATAATAATAGTGCATGTGCATTGGACTAAGCTGGAATCTGCAAGAACTTAACACAAAGTTGAAGACAAGGTAATATGGCTCTTGGTTAAATCAACAATAATGCATATGAGAGCCACTAAACATTTTCATCATGGTCCTCTCGTCTTGACCCCCAAAGAAAAGAAAAAAAACTAAAACTATTTACACGGGAAAGCTCCCAACAAGCTAAAGAAGAACGAGAAATCTTTTTGGGTTTTCTTTTAATTACTACTACATGCATGCATGGAAAGTAACCCAGCTAATAGCTACAACTAATTTTTTTTCTTAAGGTTTTTTTTTTCTAACACACAAGAAAAAGACTTGGAAAAGAAAATATACTAGCATGGATAATACAATGAAAAAGTATGAGCACCGACAACTGGAATGAATGTGTGAACATGAATGTAATGTCGGCGAGAAATACGTACTCCCCCAAGCTTAGGCTTTTGGCCTAAGTTGGTCTATGGTCAATACTGGCCCGACGGATATCCAAAGTCGTAGTTGGGGTTGTACTGCGATGCGGCGGCTATTACCTGATGAGCTGCGGCTTGGAGGCGAGCCGCCTCCGTCCTCTCCTCGTACTCATTAGCCTCCTCCCTTGTCGGGGGAAACTGTCCTCCCACGAGAACCTATGGGACCGGAGCCCCTTCTACGTTGCGGTAAGGGAGCGGAGGGAGCACGGAGAGCAGATCGAGGGGCGCACGCGGGCAGTTTTACCCAGGTTCGGGCCGCGCGGACGCGTAAAACCCTACTCCTGCTTAGGTTGTATTGAGTTCTTGAGCTCGGGAGCTTGAAGAGCTACAGTACTAGCTACACCGAGCGAGAGAGTTGTCTAGGTTTTGAACCCCCTCTACATTGTGCATGGGCCTCCTTTTATAGCTCAAAGGGGTCACTGACAGGTGTCAACGTAGAGGAGGGTAAAAGTGTAATTTTGGTGGTAGTTGTAACAGTGCATGAATAGTATATGAACAGTGGTCTTCACCTAACTTTGATAGTGGGGGACAAGGGCATTAAATGCCCGTCGCCGTCGCCCCCAAAAGCGTCCGTCCATGCTTCTCAGTTCGCCACGGCGGTAGCCTCGTCACCATGGCTTGCCACCGTGTGCCCCAGGCTGCACAGCCGTTTGCCACGCGTCCCTAGAAGGGCCCCAGGGCAACGCGTGGGCAGATGAGCTGGAGCGCGGGCACACAGCGTAGGTTTCCCCGGCAAGCACCTTGCCGGGGTCGTGGTCTTGCCGGGCCCGGAAGCTTGTCGCTCCCCGGGTCCTGCCGGGGCGCATGATGCGCCGAGGCATCTCTTAAGACATGTGTTCCTTGGCCTTCCTGGCAAGCTCCTCTTGCCAGGGTCTTGTGCTAAAGTGATAACCTTGATCCTGGTGTGGCCTTCCCGGCAAGCTCCTCTTGCCGGGGTCT
Organism: Secale cereale; assembly: GCA_902687465.1. Taxonomy (NCBI): domain Eukaryota; kingdom Viridiplantae; phylum Streptophyta; class Magnoliopsida; order Poales; family Poaceae; genus Secale; species Secale cereale. The sequence continues at coordinate 643,460,491 of LR738713.1, read as the reverse complement.
TGTCTTCTAACTTAAATACTTTGTTCTTGAATGGCTTCATAGGGACCAGAACGGTTCCCGGCGAGCACGTGGTAAGCCCTGCCACGGGAAGCTGCTACTGCCCGTGCACAAGTTGGGGTACTAAGGTACCCCTATCTTAGTACACCGACAGGAGCCCCCGGGCCTGGGCCACACATGGTGCCGAGCGCTGTTGGGCCAGGCCCAAGACAGTGCACGGGCACACGCGGCCCACGGCAAGCCGTATCCCCTTCCGTATCCGCTGCATCCCTCCCTAACGGCACGCGTCGATTGCGGCGTCGTGGGAGAGATCGTGGCCTGTTCTTTAATGGGAAATGCGGAACGTCCCCCACTTCCCCCTTAAAAGCAGAGGAAGCAGGGGCAGTTCCCTCCATCGTCTTCATTGTGCCTTGATTCTCCAGAAACCCCCGTCGCCCTCCGCCTCCCAAAGGTCGACAGAGAGCCAAGCCCCTCCCTTCCTCCGCCGTCTCCCGCATCCGCGGCACCGTCGACCTCCTCGCCTCTTTCCTCGCCGCCCCCGCCATGGCTCCGAAGAGCGACAAGGCGAAGAGTGACAAGGCCAAAAAGGAGAAGTCCGAGCAGGCGGCGAAGTTGGCAGCCCTGCGGAAGAAGTGCGTGGTCTTCGCGCCGAGGCTTGGCGCGAGGGAGCCGCGGGACAAATACTATTTGTTCTGGGCGAGGGAGACCAAAGCTCATCCCCGCACCAGAGTCCTCCCCGCCGTCGTCGCTGACATGTTCCCCGGCGGGTACTTTTTCTTTGCCGCATTCTTCCATTGTGGTATGTGCCCTCCGTACTCGGAGTTCTTTTGTGATGTAATGAATACGTATGGCCTCCAGCTCCTAGATTTCACCCCCAACGTCATCCTTACGATGGCCGTTTTCGCACATCTAAGCGAAAACTATGTTGGGGTTCATCCAAATGTAGCCCTTTTCCGCCACTTCTTCATGCCTAGAGTAGAGTCTGGTATTTATCTTTCTGCTTGACGGGTGCGCTTGAGGTTTATCATTTTGGTTGATGTCTTGTTGTCTTGTGCAGAAGTGGAGCCGCAGCCGCAGGAGCACCAGGAGGTCGCCCCCGACGAGCCACTTGCTCCACCCTCCCCGCCAAGGACGAACTCCCCGGCAAGGGAGAACGCTCCACCAAGGACGGGCACTCCGCCAAGGGCGAGTACCCCGCCAAGGGTGAGCAGCCCGACAAGGGTGAGCAGCCCGCCAAGGGAGGGCGCAGGCGGCCCTCCGCCAGCAGGGGCCACTACTCCGCCGCCAAGGGAGAATTCCCCGGCGAGGGACCCCGTCGTCGAAGAAGTCCGTGAAGGTAAACCTTGTAACTTCTTCTTCTTGGATTTGTCTTTTTGGATATTTGCTTGATTCTTTCTTTTCTTTTTCTTCTGCTAGATCCTCCTGCACCGGAGCGGACGGAGACGGAGGCCACCGCTGAGGAGGAGGTGCACGGCGATGGCGGCAACGCCACTGCCACCGAGGGAATGGCTGGAGCCGACGAGCCTGCCGCTGAAGAGACCGCCCCGACCGCAGACGCCGCGGCTGGGGAAGGGACCGGCGACCGCACTGCCGGCCCGGAGGCCGCAGGAGCGCCGGACGCTGCACCGGCCGCCGACCCTTCCGCCTCCGCGGCCGGGCAGGGCGTCTACCTGGAGGCCGCCAACGGGGTTTTCATACAAGTCCCGTGGGCGTCCTCGTCTCGAGCACCCGCGGAGGGAGAGACCTTTGACGGAGAGGTCCTCGCCTCCGCCGGATTGAAGATTGTTGAAGCGCCCGGCAGCAGCGACGAGCCCGAAGAGGAGAGACTCCTTCGTCGGCTCCTGGCCTTGTACCGGGCCAGGTAGGCGAAGTTGGAGTCTCGGGAGGCTCTCGCCGCCAAGGCTGGAGCTGACTTGGAGAAGCGCGCCGCGGAGCTCCGCACCACCAACCAGGCGGCCCTCCGCAACTTGGCGGAGGAGCGTGAAGAGCTTGCCGGGGCGCAGCAAGCCTTCCTCCTTGAAAAAGCTGAGGCCGAGGAGCAGCAACGATTGGCCGCCGAGGAGCTGTCTCGGCGGGAAGGGGCACTCAACCAGCGGAAGGTCGACCTCGACGCCCACGAGGACGACCTCACCGCCCGGGAGCAAGCCATCGGCAGGGCTCTGAAGGAGGCGAGGGACGCTGCCGCTGCCGCAGAGACTACTAAGAAGGATCTGGGGGCCAGGGTGGCGCAGTTGGAGTTGTTCCTGAAGGTGAGCGAAGACAGGGTCACTGCACTCAACGTGGAGCGGGAGAAAGATGCCCACACCAACTCTGAGCTGCAGGTACGCCTCTCCGATAAGGGCCAGTGTAGGATCGAAAGTATGTCTAGAGGGGGGTGATTAGACTACTTGTAAATATAAAAATTCTGCCTTTGACAAAGAACAGTTTTAGGTAGTTTCACAATTATGATCAAGTCAAGTATCACCCTACACATGCAATTCTAGAGTATAAGCAGCGGAAAGTAAATTGCACATGTAGTAAAGAGAGGTGGAGAAGATCAAACGCAATTTGGAGACGCAATGATTTTTCCCGTGGTTCCGATAGGTAGTGCTATCGTACATCCACGTTAATGGAGACTTCAACCCACGGAGGGTAACGGCTGCGCGAGTCCACGGAGGGCTCCACCCACGAAGGGTCCACGAAGAAGCAACCTTGTCTATTCCATCATGGCCTACGCCCACGGAGGGCTAGCCTTACTCGGGGTAGATCTTCACGAAGTAGGCGATCTCCTTGCCCTTACAAACTTCTTGGTTCAACTCCACATCTCGATGACGGAGGCTCCCAAGCGACACCTAACCAATCTAGGAGGCACCACCCTCCAAAAGGTAACAGATGTTGTAGATGATGATGAACTCCTTGCTCTTGTGCTTCAAATGATAATCTCCCCAACACTCAACTCTCCTCACTGATATGGCTGTGGTGGAAGAAAGGATTGAGTGGAAAGCAACTTGGGAAGGTTAGAAATCAAGTTTCATATGGTAGGAATGGAGCAACTTGATCTCAACACAAGGGTAGGTAGTTCTCTTCTCAGAAAGTGTAAGGTAGGAGTGGTAGTTCTTTCTGATGGCTCTCTCCACGAATGAAGAGGGGGTGGAGGGGTATATATAGCCTCCACACAAAATCCAACCGTTACACACATAATTGAGCAATCTCGGTGAGACCGAAGTGGAAACTCGGTCAGACCGAAAGTTCAAATATAGTGAACGTTGGGGTTTTCGGTGGGATCGAAAATACCATCTCGGTTTGTCCGATTTGATCAAAGACAGGAACTTGCCAGTTTCGGTGAGACCGAAATCATCAACTCGGATATTCCGATATGATGACAAACGGTTACAGAAGGTTGGCAGCCCGTATTTCGGTGAGACCGAACTCAAACTCGGAATGACCGATTTTTCTAGGGTTTGGCTTATGGCTGAGGTGGTTCATCTCGGTGGGACTGAGTTTGGAAAATCGGTTTGTCCGAGATTACTTATGAGTGTGTATAGTAGTGAAAGTTGCTGATAGTTGAAGGAGATATATCACTAAGCACTTGAGCAACCAGATCATCAACACAACCTCATCCCCTTTTAATAGTATTGGCTTTTCCTATGGACTCAATGTGATCTTGGATCACTAAACCAAAAATGGAGTCTTGAGCTTTTGCCAATGCTTGCCTTAGCATTTTGAGGGGTCCACTTCTTCAGTCATTTCCATACCCATATCACTGAACTTCTCTGAAATGATTCTCAAGTAACTATTAGTTCAATGATATATATGTTGTTATTAAATGCCAAAACCACCCGGGGATTAGTTGCACTTTCAATCTCCCCCTTTTTGGTAATTGATGACAACATATAGATCAAAGCTTCGACAAAGGATATAATCAATGAATGATATCGTCGCTTTGAGAAGTATGTGATAAACAAGAGCTCCCCCTAAATTTGTGCATTATTTAAAATTTGCGTTTGAATGCAAATGCACAATCGATTAGGATTATGGGTCACTCTTCCATGTCACATACATCTTGGTGGAGCGCACAAAATGATAAGAATGAATAACATGCACCCAATCACCAAGACATGAGTAAATTGCCATACAAAAAGGAATAGCATATGATAAGCATTAAGCACACATTAAAGCATAGTATGACTAAGCACTCATTAAGGTAGCATCAAACGTAGTATCAAGCACACTGAAAGTTTCAAGAGCCAAAAGAACCAAATGTAACTCAAAGAAAACCGGCAAAAGAACGAAAGAGCACTCTCTCTCTCGAAGCCCTATGATCTATACAATTTCTCCCCCTTTGGCAACAAGTTACCAAAAAGTTCGAAAAAGCATAGAGCTAAACGTCATTGTGGGCTCTGCTGGCGGCTCCCGTCTGGGTAGATGTCGGAGTAGATATGACGGCATCGGCGAAGACTTCAGCTGATGTCTACGCTGGAGGAGTGGATGCTGGAGCTGTGGCTGGAGTGACTGCTGGAGCTGTAGGAGGTGCTGAAGTGGTAGCCCTGGAGTCAGTCACTGGAATAGCAGCTGATCGGGATCCTCTGGGAACTGGAGCAGTCTGGCGATGAGAGTCCTGGACTAGGTCATCCTGCACGAGCTCTGCCCTGTCCTGCCTAGCTTCCTCCATGTCTGCCTCAAGCTTGTTGACGGTCACCTGAAGTTCAGTCAGCTTCACGTCCAGAGCGTGGACCTTCTCGTCAACAATCCTTTCCAAGCTCTCCTAAGATTGTTCAATGCTGGCCAGGCATTGTTCAATCCTTTGAGTAGCTTCAAGAATCTGCTCTCCGAAGCTCTTTGGTTTAGCTGCTGCTGCTGCTGCCTCTTTATCAGCTTTGGCTTTCCTAGCAGCTTCAATCTTGGCTTGACCTTCAACCAAAGTTGGATCCTCCTCGTCCATCACAACAACATTATCTTCATGCTCTGGCTGCAGTGGTAAGTGCTTCCTATCCAACAGGAATTTGCCCGTGCCAAACTTGGCATTGATAAGCATCTGAATCTGCGGGGCAAATCCACATGACCTCTTCTGGTCAGCTGCAGTCCTCTTAATGGTCTCTACCATTAAGTCCATCACCTTGAAAGGTGCCTTCTCATCAAGTATGTGCAGCATGTTGATAGAATACCCTCTGATCATGCGATGATCTCCAGACTTGGGCATCAAGGTATGCCTCAGAATAGTGTTTGTGGTAGGTAGACCTGCCTGGAGATAGTACACTGAGCCAAGCTTCCACACTTCCAAATCTGCTGCGGGGATCTCCTTGTACATGTTCTTCATGGAATCATGGTTCTTCTTGGGAATCCCATAGACATCAATGTCGTCCTCTCTTTGCACTGGAGCATTCAGAAGTTCTGCCCATTCTTCAACAGACGAAGAAAACCTTTGACCTTCAGTCATCCAAGTGATCTTCCCATCAGGATAGAAGTGGGCTGTGGCGTAGAACTGCATAATCATCTCGTCGTTCCAGTCTGTCAGTTTCTGACCGACAAACTCATCAACTCCACATGCAGTGAAGCTCTCATGCACAAGGGGAAAGAAGTCTCGGTGCTCTTCATTGTCAATGTACTTCCAGTCAACGTATCTGGTATCTGCAACTATAGGCTTCTTATCCATCAGCACAGTCTCATAGAAGTCCTGCTGCTTTCTGGTGTGGAATCTGGGGTCCACAGCAGTCCTTCTCCTCACGGCATATGGATCAGACTGTCTCCATAGCCTGAGACCTCTATCCTTCCTTGCCTTCATATCCTCGGCTTGAGGATGAGCATCGTTGTGAAGTGGCAATTTTGGACGGAGCTTCAGCAACACATGTTCTTCTTCAGACTCAGACGGTGGCATATCACCTTTGTTCTTCTCAGAGGCTGGGATGTTCCTGGTAGTCCTCTTGGGCTTGGCAGAAGGCTTTGTTGGAGCTGCCTTAGCTTGAGCAGGCTTCTTGGGCTTAGAAGTGGCTCCAGCCCTAATAGCATCACCCATGAGCTTAGCCTTCTGAGGAGGAGGCTGGGGTGCTTCTTCTTCTTCTTCCTCAACTGCTGCATCTGCATGAGGTTCAGCAAACACTACCCTCTTCCTCTTGGAAGTTTTCTTCACTTTACTTGGGGCTGGCTCTCCCAAGTTCAGCTTCTTGGCAACAGCTGACTGCTTGACCTTGCTGGTGCCTTTCTTTGACTGATGCCCTTGGTGCTCTTTGGCAACAACTTTTCTCTTAGGCTTGGAGGATACTTCCTCAGCAATGAAGTCAGAGTCCTCATCATCAGAATTTCTCTGCTTTCTGGTTCTGGTGGCTGCAGGAGGCAAGCCACTAGGTGTACTCCTCTCACCATCATCAATAGGACTACTAGCCTCAGGACTAGTATCTGCCTCAGGAATCTCTGCAAAAGGTGACTCTGACCTGTTCTGGCTGTCACTGGCATCTGACATGGCTGACAACATGTGAATAGATAAGGTATAGGCAGAGTAGAAGAGTTATCACAAACTGCAGAGGTTTTTGCAAACAAAATGAGTTCAAATCTTAGTTTTAAGTTTTCACAGAATGCATTTCGGTCAAACCGATTTTCAGTTTCGGTGAATCCGAAGTGTATAACAGAAACTTACACACCACTTTCGGTTGGACCGAAATGGGTTTCGGTCCTGCCGATACTCTAGGGTTCCACTAAAACTGAGCTTCGGTCACACCGATTTGCACAACTCGGTTAGACCGAAGGTGCAGTGCAATGGCCAGAGGCCGAATCGGTCACACCGAGAATTTAAAACCGGTTTCACCGAGATGTGTTCCGTGGAAACCTAAACCTAAGAATTTTACTCGAAACTAGAACCGATCTGGTGATAAGGAATTTTCAATCGTGGCCAGATGTAGGGCAAACCAAGCGTGCAATGAATCAGATGGGGAGCACGAGAGGGATCGAGACTCACCCTAACTTGGTGGAGTCCCTCTACGGCGGCAACGGCGCGGAGGAGAAAACCGTTGACGGCGGCGGAGACCTGCGGCGAGGGCGCACAGGCGACGACGGCGACGATCCGGAGATCAGGGCGACGGCAGCAGGGGACTTGGGGGCGAAAACGTTTGAAGGAAAAATCGCGCGCTGCCCTCAGTATTTATATCCCCTTGCTGTCGGTGGGACCGAGTTGAAAAACTCGGTGACACCGAGATGGATAACTGCTATGCAGTTACGCATATCGGTCACGCCGAGATTTAGAACTCGGTTTCACCGAGATGAAACCTAGATCAGTCTAAGCGTTTCGGTTGGACCGAGTGGGAGAAGTTGGTCTGACCGAAATTGACTTAGAAGGTTTTGGAAGTCAGCCTTAGACGGATCGGTGGCTCCGAGTGCTCCTCACTCGGAGAGTCCGAAAATGACTTGTTCAAAGTTTGTGATATGAGCATGAATAGAATTTGAGACAAGAAAGCATAGATAGCTAGGGGAGGTGCTTAGGCATTCTTGTCCATCCATTTGGCCAGAAAAATCAAAACAACCAAAACAACAAATGGATGTCCTCGAATGGATAAAATCATGCATTCAACATGCTCACACAATAAGATAGCAAATGAAATATGTGTCAAACATGCACAACCAAAACTCTAGCTACTAGCACACAATTTGTCGATGACTAGGTCATCTTTATATGAGTATTTTGACTTAGGATCCAAATGAGAACATTTGATCATAGGTCATACTCATCGTTTAAGCACAAGTGGGGTTACCACTTTTACATAAAGCATTGATGTGTTCACATCATTTGGAGATGCTTTAGCTCAATTTTTAGAGCAAAGCTCCCCCTAGATGTGAGAACCCCTTTTAAAGGGTCAAACTAACCTTGGGTTGTCGTAGAAGACTTCATGTAGATGTTGAAGATGTGGATGCTCAATGTTGATGTGGATCATCAAGAGTTGGGAGCTATCCTTTGGATTAGGGCACTTTCAATACCTACATGGGTTAGTCCCACAAGGAACAAACAAGGATATCCATAGACATAGATTGAAGTTCACAAAAGATGATGTCCTATGAAAGCAATGATTACCTTGTCCCTTGACTTACCAACAAGAGGGTTTGTGACTCCATGAACTAGTGCATGATGTGGAAGTTGATTGCACAAGTTCTTGCCAAAATGAATGTGAGTGAAGTATGTTGGCGGAGTCACCCTCAAGAACCTTCTAGTTCTTCTTCTTCGGGATCCTTGGGGTTGTAGTTGAGCTTGACGAAGTAGAACTTGACGTGTCCTTGGGAACCCACTTGACCATGGCTTGAGGTGCTTCAATGAATGCATCAATCTCCTCTTGAAGCTTGTCCTTGGCTTTTAGCTTGTGGTCTTGTGGTGGAAGGTCATCTTGAGCTTGTTCCACATTGGAAGAAGTAGGATCATACTTCTCCTTTTGAGAAACAAACTGTGGAGTAGGGTATTGACCTTCTTCCCACTCAACACCTTCGGCGTTGAACTTTCGCTCAAAACCAATCCCTTGATTCTTCCGGTGCCTTCCTTGTTTGCGAACAATTTCCTCAAAGTTCTTGCTTCCGGCAAGACTCTTGTAGACACCTTTCTCTATGATTTCCTTCAATAAGCTATTTTCTTGCTCAAGTGTAACTTGGCTTGAAACATTGTTAGTGGAATCAAGAGAACTACTAGAAGTAACAACATTAGATTTAACATGGTTATTGTTACTACTAGAGGAATAATTTTTCTTATGCTTGTCATGCTTAGTCTTAATAGGTGGCAAGAAATTAGACAAGAGAAGTCGTTTGGCAAGATATGAAGAACTCTTCTTTCGAAGATCGTCATTGATCGCTTTTAGAAACTCATGTTCTTGCTCTAGAGTGAGCTTCTCGAAGCGTAGCTTCTCATGAGATCTTAGGAGCTCTCTATGATCTTCTTGAGTTGTTTCATGAGCTAACTTAAGAGTGTTTAGTTCTTTAGTTAGACGCTCAATCTCCTTCATAGCATTGTCATTCGACTCTTCTCGACTATAAAGACTACTAGCATTTTCATCGTTACTAGGCTCACTAGATTTATCATGCAAGAGCTCATCTTCACCAAGCAAGTCATCCTCATCACTATCAAAGTCAATGAATTCAGGGTGTGTTACCTTGGGGCCTTTAGCCATGAAGCATCTTCCAATTCCCTCATTTGGTGAATCAAATAAGTCGTAGGAGTTGGAGTTGGAGGATACGAGAGCAAGACCGGCAACACCTTCATCTTGACTGTAGTCGGAGTCGGAGTGATAGCTTCCATCGGATTGATTGTCGGAGTCGGAGCCGGAGATCCATTCACCTACATGAGCTTGATGTCTTCTTCTTGTGTAGCTCCTTGATGACTTGTCTTTCCTCTCCGAATCCTTGCTTCTCCGAGAGGGTCTTCGTTCATAACGATCATCTCTACTCCTTCTCTCTTTCCGAGGTGACTCATCTCTTGATCTTCTTCTTGGAGATTCTTCTCTTCTTTTGTCGGGAGCCGTACACTCATTTGAGTAGTGTCCGGGTCTTCCACAATTGTAGCAGTTTCGATCACGACTAGAAGATCTCTTTTCATCATATGATCTAGACTTTGAGCTTCTTTCTTTGCCTCTATTCTTGTAGAATTTGTTGAAGTTCTTAACCATTAGGCTTATCTCTTCATTGGAAATTAACTTGTCACTTGAGGTTGTGGGAGCATCACTTGTAGCTTTGTAAGCACCACTTGACTTGTTGTGAAGCTCTTCCTTATCCTTAAGTGTCATCTCATGAGCAACAATTCTTCCAATGACTTCAGTTGGCTTGAGAGTCTTGTAGTTTGGCATCATTTGGATCAAAGTGCACACGGTGTCATATTTTCCATCCAAAGCTCTGAGAATCTTCTTAATGATGAATCGGTCGGTCATTTCTTCGCTTCCTAAGCCGGCAATCTCATTTGTGATGAGAGCAAGCCTAGAGTACATTTCAGCGACTCCTTCACCATCCTTCATCTTGAACTTGTCAAGTTGTCCTTGAAGAATATCTAGCTTTGATTCCTTCACAGATTCAGTACCTTCATGCATTTCAACCAAAGTATCCCAAATCTCTTTAGCATTCTCAAGACGGCTGATTTTGTTGAACTCCTCGGGACACAAAGCATTGAAGAGAATGTCACAAGCTTGAGCATTGTTTTGTAACATCCGCAACTCTTCCGGTGTAGCTTCGCGATCCGGAACTTTTCCTTCTTCGAAGAAATCACCTTGCATACCAACACAAATAATGCCCCATGCGGCTGGGTTATGACCAAGAATATGCATTTTCATTTTATGCTTCCAACTAGCAAAATTTGTACCATCAAAGTAAGGACCTCTACGATAATTACCCTCACTAGACGCCATACTCTCCTAGGTTGTGAAACCAAGCTTATGGAGTCCAATGCAATGGAAACCAAAACAATGGAGACCAAAGCTCTGATACCACTTGTAGGATCGAAAGTATGTCTAGAGGGGGGGTGATTAGACTACTTGTAAATATAAAAATTCTGCCTTTGACAAAGAACAGTTTTAGGTAGTTTCACAATTAAGATCAAGTCAAGTATCACCCTACACATGCAATTCTAGAGTATAAGCAGCGGAAAGTAAATTGCACATGTAGTAAAGAGAGGTGGAGAAGATCAAACGCAATTTGGAGACGCAATGATTTTTCCCGTGGTTCCGATAGGTAGTGCTATCGTACATCCACGTTGATGGAGACTTCTACCCACGGAGGGTAACGGCTGCGCGAGTCCACGGAGGGCTCCACCCACGAAGGGTCCACGAAGAAGCAACCTTGTCTATTCCATCATGGCCTACCCCCACGGAGGGCTAGCCTTACTCGGGGTAGATCTTCACGAAGTAGGCGATCTCCTTGCCCTTACAAACTTCTTGGTTCAACTCCACATCTCGATGAAGGAGGCTCCCAAGCGACACCTAACCAATCTAGGAGGCACCACCCTCCAAAAGGTAATAGATGTTGTAGATGATGATGAACTCCTTGCTCTTGTGCTTCAAATGATAATCTCCCCAACACTCAACTCTCCTCACTGATATGGCTGTGGTGGAAGAAAGGATTGAGTGGAAAGCAACTTGGGAAGGTTAGAAATCAAGTTTCATATGGTAGGAATGGAGCAACTTGATCTCAACACAAGGGTAGGTAGTTCTCTTCTCAGAAAGTGTAAGGTAGGAGTGGTAGTTCTTTCTGATGGCTCTCTCCACGAATGAAGAGGGGGTGGAGGGGTATATATAGCCTCCACACAAAATCCAACCGTTACACACATAATTGAGCAATCTCGGTGAGACCGAAGTGGAAACTCGGTCAGACCGAAAGTTCAAATATAGTGAACGTTGGGGTTTTCGGTGGGACCGAAAATACCATCTCGGTTTGTCTGATTTGAGCAAAGACAGGAACTTGCCAGTTTCGGTGAGACCGAAATCATCAACTCGGATATTCCGATATGATGACAAATGGTTACAGAAGGTTGGCAGCCCGTATTTCGGTGAGACCGAACTCAAACTCGGAATGACCGATTTTTCTAGGGTTTGGCTTATGGCTGAGGTGGTTCATCTCGGTGGGACTGAGTTTGGAAAATCGGTTTGTCCGAGATTACTTATGAGTGTGTATAGTAGTGAAAGTTGCTGATAGTTGAAGGAGATATATCACTAAGCACTTGAGCAACCAGATCATCAACACAACCTCATCCCCTTTTAATAGTATTGGCTTTTCCTATGGACTCAATGTGATCTTGGATCACTAAACCAAAAATGGAGTCTTGAGCTTTTGCCAATGCTTGCCTTAGCATTTTGAGGGGTCCACTTCTTCAGTCATTTCCATACCCATATCACTGAACTTCTCTGAAATGATTCTCAAGTAACTATTAGTTCAATGATATATATGTTGTTATTAAATGCCAAAACCACCCGGGGATTAGTTGCACTTTCAGCCAGGAACTCACTGCCGCCAAGGACTCCATTGCTGACTTAGAGTTGAAGGTCTCCACCCTGACTGGCTCGCTCGACGCCGCCCGGGACCGCGAGACGAAGCTGAAGGACGAACTCCGCAAGGAAAAGGCCTTGGTGGAGAGCGCCGCCGTCTCGGCGAACAACTTCAACCAGGCAGTGGGGCAGTGGAGCAGTGGACTGATGAGCTGGTCACCTCCGCTGCCAATATTGACATGGAGATGATGGCGCTGAGGGCGGAGCATCTCGTGTACTCCCCGGACGAGAGTCTCCCCCACAGCGCCAAGTTGAGTCTGTTCTTCAGGGGAATTGCTCCGGCGCTTGCGCGGCTGCGGGAGAAGATCCCCGTGCAGCTGGCCAACGAGGCGCGTCGGCTCTGCATGGGCTCCATGGAGCGGGTCTTGTCGAAGATCGTTTACCGCAACCCCGGCATCAACCTCGTCAATGTCCTCCGCACCTTGCCGCCCGAAGCTGATCAGGAGGCGTTGAAGGCGCAGGTTGCCCACATCGTCGCCAAGGTGGGCAAGATCACGAGGCGTGGAGGCGACCGCGTAGATTAGATTCCTTTCTTTCTGCTTCCGTTGCCGCTGCAAAGCGTGTTACGGACAAGAATCTGTTAGTATTGCGGCAAGTTATCTTTGTAATATACAATCTTATTTTGAGCTATCAATGCAGTGTTATCTCCCTTGCTTTGGTCCCTTCATTTTGTATGCATTCCACCCTACGCTTTTAGGGAACTTGCCGGCAAAGGACCCTTGCCGCGAGCGCTGAGTGCTGGACTCTTAGCAGCCTGCTGGCAATACCTTCGCCGGCAAGAAACCTTGCCGCAGCTAGTCGCAGCACACTTAGGTTGCTGAGCGAACTCGAAAATGAAGTAAGGGCGCGACACTTGTCGCAGCTCACTTAAGTCGTTGAGCGTGCTCGAAACAAAGTAAGGGTGCGGCTAGCCATGGGTAGGTTCCTCCGCGCACAGGTTTTCCATACAAAGTGTGGTTGTTCAAGGAAGACAACTAAAAAATTTGAAAAATTTGAATTACTCAAACTTGGGTAACTTAGCTTTCATAGATTGTTTGCTCCCCGACAAGGCTTCTCTTTCTTGAATAGTACTTGGTTCATGCTTCCATCTCCTTCCCCCCCCGGCAAACTTGTGCGCGAGGAATACTCCTTCTGCTTAAGAGGGAAAGAAGAAGAGGAGGAAAAACAAGTATAGCTTGCTAGTGCTTACCGGGGATGTGCGTTGCACAAGGTGTCAGATGATGCATGCAAATAACAAAGAAAAGCATGGAAATGACAAATAGTGCGGAGCACAAAAGCTTTACTGATGCACGGGATCTGCGCCCGGCTTTGTACAAAGGTTTACATGCAACAACGGCAAGACTTGTACAAAAGGTGGTTGCCGAAGCGGATCACGGCAACCGCGCCTTATGGGTGAAACTTGCGAAGATGCTCTATGTTCCAGGAATTGCTCACCGGTAAGCCTTCTTCGGTCTCAAGGCGGACAGCGTCGGGCCTTGTGACTTGTCTCACCCGATAAGGGCCTTCCCACTTCGGCGTCAACTTGTTGGAATTCTTGGCGGACTGAACACGCCGAAGAACAAGGTCGCCTTCCTCGAGACTCCTGGCCCTGACCTTGCGGCTATGATAGCGACGCAAGGCTTGCTGGTATCGAGCAGCTCGTACAGCAGCCTGGAGGCGTTCCTCCTGAAGGAGCAATGCATCATCTTGTCGCAGTTGCTCTTGCTCGAGCTCATCATAAGCGAGCACTCGAGGAGATCCGTATGCGAGTTCCGTGGGGAGAACTGCCTCTGCTCCATAGACAAGAGCAAAGGGTGTCTGTCCGGTGCCTAGATTTGGTGTCGTCCTGATTGACCAAAGAGCCGCCGGCAACTCCTCTATCCAGTTTCTTCCGCACTTGTGCAGCCTGTCGAAGGTTCTTGTCTTGAGTCCGCGCAGCACTTCAGCATTGGCCCTCTCCGCTTGACCATTGCTCCTTGGGTGAGCAACAGAAGCGAAGCAGACCTTGGCGCCAAGGTCTTGGACGTACTGCATGAAGGTGCGACTTGTAAACTATGTGCCATTGTCGGTGATGATCCGGTTAGGGATTCCGAAACGGCAAACAATCGATCTGAAGAACCTGACTGCTGACTGTGCTGTCACCTTTCTCACTGGCTCCACTTCTGGCCACTTTGTGAACTTGTCGATTGCTACGTACAAGTACTCAAAGCCCCCGGCAGCGCGGGGAAAGGGGCCGAGGATATCGAGCCCCCAGACCGAGAAGGGCCAGGACAAAGGAATCGTCTGAAGAGCTTGAGCTGGCTGGTGAATTTGCTTGGCATGGAACTGGCACGCTTCACACTTGGTTACTTGTGCAGTTGCATCTTGGAGGGCTTCTGGCCAGAAGAACCCTTGCCGGAACGCCTTCCCGGCAAGTGCCCTTGCGCCAATGTGGTGTCCACATATGCCTCCATGTATCTCTGCCAACAGCTTATGTCCATCTTCCCTGGAAATGCACTTCAACCTGACACCATTGAGTCTTCTTCTGTACAGTTCATTGCCAACGAACTGGTACATACTTGACTGCCTGGTTATTTTCTCTATCGCTTCTGGCTTGTCGGGAAGTTCTCCAGTTTGCAGAAAGTGGACGATTTTCTGCGCCCAAGCTGGAGCCTGAGGCTCAACAACAAGGACTAAAGGCATGTGGGCTGCTGCGGGAACCTCAGCTTCTACGGCAAGAACCTACGGCTCTGCCGGAGCTGATGCTCTCCCGGCAAGCCTGCCGGGGCAAGGCTTGTCGGGAACGCCTGCTTCAACTGTACAGACCCTTGGATCTACAGGAGCAAACTGTTCCTCAGCATCTTGGCTGTTGATCTTGGGGACCTTGGCGGCGGCTTCGGGAAGATCCGCCGGCAAGTAGTCGCCGGAGACCAACTTTCTCTTCTTGTTTTGCCCAACTGATGGTGTAACGGATGGCTGAGTTAACTTGAGCACGAAGGTTCCTGGTTCCATAGGTAACTTCATTGCAGCACACTTTGAGAGGCCATCTGCAATATCATTCTGAGCTCTTGGGACGTGCTCCATTTGCAGACCTTCAAAGTGTTCTTCAAGCTTCCTCACTTCATCAACATAAGCTTCCATCAAAGGGATCTGGTAACTCTTATTCACTTGTCGGACCACCAACTGTGAATCTCCCCGCACAATCAACTTCTTGATCCCAAGCTCGGCCGCAATTCTGAGGCCGTCAAGCAAACCTTCATACTCAGCAGTATTGTTTGTCGCTTGCTCCTTGGGAAAGTGCATCTGGACAACATACTTGAGGTGCTCTCCGGTGGGCGCTATGAGTACCACGCCGGCACCGGCGCCTTGCAGCGAGAAAGCACCATCAAAGTACATTATCCATTAGCTGCTCGCTTCTTGGACGGGGACGCTTGTCTCTGGGACTTCTTCATCTGGCGTTGGGGCCCATTCTGCTATGAATTCTGCCAAAGCTCTGCTCTGTATGGTTGAAGTACTCTCAAACTTGAGACCAAAGCTTGACAGCTCCAGTGCCCACTCAACGATCCTGCCTGTCGCTTCGGGATTTTGCAATATCCTCTTCAACGGAAAGCGAGTGACCACCGTTATCTCGTGTGCTTGGAAGTAATGGCGCAGCTTCCTTGAGGCCATGAGGAGGCCGAAAAGCAACTTCTGCACCCAGAGTATCTTGATCTAGCCCCCTGCAAGAGGGAACTTACAAAATACACTGGACGCTGCACCATCTTCTTTCGCACTTCTCCTTGTTCTTGCGCAGACTTGTCCTTGTCGGGGCCAGAGCTTATCGGGGAAGCCCCCTGCTTGTCGCTGGATTCGCTTGCCGGGGATGTGGGTTCCTCATTTGCCTCTCTCTCCGCTACTAACGCAGCACTAACCACTTGATTGGTTGCCGCTAGGTACAGCAGCAACTTCTCTTGTGGCCTAGGTGCGACAAGTATTGGAGTGGAGGACAGGTATCCTTTCAAGTCCTGCAGCGCTGCCTCCGCTTCCGGAGTCCATTTCATGGGACCTGCCTTTTTCAGGGCGCGCTCTACAGACTTTGAAATGAACCTGCTGAGGGCAGCCACACAACCTGCAAGTCTTCTTACGTCCTTGACGCGCTTCGGGGCTTCAATCTGCTCGATGGCTTTTATCTTGTCGGGATTGGCTTCAATCCCCCTCTGGGACACAAAGAACCCGAGAAGCTTGCCGGAGGGAACTCCGAAGACGCACTTCTCGGGGTTCAGCTTGAGCTGGATCTTGCGCAGATTTTCAAAGGTTTCCTCTAAGTCCTGGATCAGGGTATCTTTGCTCTTGCTCTTGACCACTATATCATCCATGTAGGCTTCTACATTTCTGTGGATCTGTGGCTCAAAAGCAGTGTGCACCACCCTTGCAAATGTCGAGCCTGCATTCTTCAATCCAAAGGGCATGCGTATGAAGCAGTATGTGCCGCATGGAGTAATGAATGCAGTCTTTTCTTCATCTTCCTTGGCCATGAATATCTGGTGGTAACCTGAGTATGCATCAAGGAAGGAAAGCAGCTCACATCCGGCGGTGGAGTCAACAATCTGGTCAATACGCGGCAAGGGAAATGGATCCTTGGGACATGCTTTATTCACATCAGTGAAGTCTATACAAAGTCTCCACTTCCCATTGGCCTTGCGCACGACAACTGGATTGGCTAACCACGTAGGATGGATTACGCCTCTAACCAGGCCTGCTGCTTCCAACTTCTTTATCTCTTCGGCGATGAATTCTTGGCGCTCCACGGCTTGCTTCCTAACCTTCTGCTTGACGGGCCGCGCATGAGGACAAACAGCAAGCTTGTGCTCAATTACCTTCCTGGGAACGCCGGGGATGTCAGACGGTTGCCATGCGAATACGTCGACATTCGCCCGCACGAAGGCAACGAGCGCGCTTTCCTATTTGTGGTCGAGTGTAGCACTGATGGTGAAGGTACCACCAGTGTCGTCCTCCTTGGCGGACACCTTCTTGGTTGCCGGTGGAGCTGCCATTCCTTTCTTACACTTGCCGGTGGAGCTCGATGGTGCGTCCTCGACGGCAGCGCAGCACTCCGAAGAGGTGCGTTTGCCGGAGTGGGCTCCAGAGCTCTTGCCGGACTTGGTCTTGGTCTTCCCCCCGGGAGCTTCAGCGGCAAGTGTGTTGCTCTCTGCCGCGGCTGCTGCATCCCGGTAGATCTTGTCGGCGCAGATAAGCGCGTCCTTCTTGTCGCCAGGGACAGAGATGACGCTTATCGGCCCCGGCATCTTGAGCATGTTGTATGCATAGTGGGAAGCTGCCATGAACTTGGCGAGGGCAGGACGACCAAGTATCCCATTGTATGGTAATGGGATATCGGCAACATCAAACGTGATCCTCTCTGTCCTGAAGTTGAGCTCCCCGCCAAAGGTCACTGGCAGCGTAATCTTCCCCTTCGGCTTGCTCCTTCCCGGGTTGATTCCTTGGAACGACCCGGTTTCTTCGAGCTCGCTGTCTGGGATCTGTAGCTTCTTGATCACAGCTGAGGAGATCAAGTTCAGGCCGGCCCCGCCGTCAACCAACATCTTGGTGACCTTGAGGTTGCGGATAGTTGGTGAGACCAACATCGGCAAGCACCCGACCGCAGTTGTGCGGTCAGGGTGGTCCTCAAGGTCAAAGATGATGGGCGTGCCGGACCACTTCAGCAGCCTGCGTGACTCGACGGGCGGCTCAGCTGCATTCACTTCTCGCACCCACTGCTTGAGCTGGCGGTGGGAAGTGTGCAGAGAGGCACCTCCGTCGACACATAGAACCTCTGTGGCCTTCTGGAACTCCTGCTCGCTGTTGTCTCCTTCTTCCATGTCATCATCGTCGTCTTCATCCTCATCCTTGTCGCGGCCCTGGGGAGGTCTGTCACCTTGCCGCTGCTTGGCCTTGCCGCGGCGTCCTCCCCGGCCATTGAACGGCCGCTTCTTGCTGGGTTCTCCTCCGCCTCCTTGGGCCTTCTCCTTGTCGCGACGCTCGTATTCAGCCTTCTGCTGCTCTACGAGGTACTCGACTCTTTTGCAGTTTTGAAGATCGTGGCCTTTGGTGCGGTGGATCTTGCAGTACTGCTTGTCGGAGCCGTCCTGCTTGTCGGCTGCCGCTATAGGGGCGGGCTCCTTGCCGGAACCGCCAGCCTGTGCCTTCTTGGCGGGAGCCTCCTTGCCGGACTGCTCGACAACCAGCACCTCCTTGCTCTTCTTCTTCCTGTTATTCTGCCGCCGGTTTTTCCTTGCCGGGGCGGCATGCTCGCTGTCGCTTCCTCCTGCGCCAGCATCCTCTCCGGGAAGTCTCCTCCCCTCTTCAGCGCACGCGCACTTGTCAGCCAGAGCGTAGAGCTCGCTGACATCCCGGATCTTGGTCATGGCCATCTCTTCCCTCATCCGGCGGTTACGCACGTTCTGATGAAACGCGCTGATAACCGCGGCAGGGTGGACGTCGGGAATGTTGTGCTGGACGCGGCTGAATCTTTGGATGTATTTGCGCAGGGATTCTCCCTCCTTCTGGGCGAGGATGTGGAGATCGCTCTCCTGGCCGTGGGGTTTGTGGCCGCCCGTGAAGGCGCCAACAAACTGGTGGCACAAATCCGCCCATGAAGAGATGGAGTTCTCCGGCAAGTGCATAAGCCAAGACCGGACGTTTGGCTTAAGCACTAGCGGGAAGTAGTTGGCTAAGATCTTCTCGTCGCGCCCCCCGGCAGCCTGCACCGCAATGGTGTAGATGCTGAGGAACTCCGAGGGGTGTGTCTTGACGTCGTACTTCTCAGGTACGTCGGGCTTGAAATTCTTCATGCTGGGCCACTGGACTTGCCGCAGCTCACGGGTGAACGCAGGGCAACCTGCCGCGTACGGCAAGTCGCTTGGTTCACCGGGCGCGTGCGCGTCGACAGCGGTCCCAGCGCGCTGATCTGACTGTCTTCGGGCTTCTCGTCGACGCTCGATGCGAGTCTGAGCGTCCTCTTGTCGCTGGTTGTCTATGACTTGGCGCTGATCGCGGCGAGCCCGCGGATCCGACGACGCCGTGGAGTCGTTGTCGACGTTGATCCGGCGGGGCGGCGATTTCTGCTTCCGCGGCGGGGAGTGCACGGTAGTTGCACCCCCGGCGGTCTTGTCGCCATCAGCCTTCGCTTGGTCGACTTGCCGCGGCCGTGAAGTTGCCGGCTGCTGAGGCGCGTCGTTGTTGGCGAAGGCGATGAGACTCTGGATCGTTGCCCTCCAGTCTTCGGCCTTGTCTGCCGCTGGAGGGAAGTCGAGGAGCAGCTGTGCTCTTGCTAGAGCTTCTGCTGGAGAGGAGGGAAACGGTGGCGAACGGTGCGAGGAGCGGGACACGCTCGGACTTCTAACCGCGTTAGAAGGAGCATGTTCCCGCCCCGGCGACCGCGCCTTGCTCATACCAGCGCGCTGGCCTTGAGCATCCCGCGATCCTCCGGCTTGGCCACGCCCCAGCAAGCGTATGGTACCTCCCGTACCACGCCGCTGCTGGTATTGCACCTCCTGGGAGGGACGTGGTGCGTGCACGGACACCGAGGCCTAGGAGTTCGCCCGGTCGTTCGTCTTGTCCTTGGACTTGGTGGCGTCGTGAGTTTCCTCGCCGGCGACCACCCTTCCGTCGGCGTCTCCTCCACCAACCGTTGGTTCTGGTGGCGGTGGGATCGACGCAGACGGGCCTCCGACCTCCGAAGCCTTCTTCTTCGGAGGCATGTTGATGTAGCTGATGAAGTTGATGAAGCTGGAGAAGTTGCTGAAGGTTGCGCCCGCATGAGCGCCGGATCAGGTTCGCACAACCTCGACGCCCCCTACCTGGCGCGCCAAAGATGTCGGGGGAAACTGTCCTCCCACGAGCACCTATGGGACCGGAGCCCCTTCTACGTTGCGGTAAGGGAGCGGAGGGAGCACGGAGAGCAGATCGAGGGGCGCACGCGGGCAGTTTTACCCAGGTTCGGGCCGCGCGGACGCGTAAAACCCTACTCCTGCTTAGGTTGTATTGAGTTCTTAAGCTCGGGAGCTTGAAGAGCTACAGTACTAGCTACACCGAGCGAGAGAGTTGTCTAGGTTTCGAACCCCCTCTACGTTGTGCATGGGCCTCCTTTTATAGCTCAAAGGGGTCACCGACAGGTGTCAACGTAGAGGAGGGTAAAAGTGTAATTTTGGTGGTAGTTGTAACAGTGCATGAACAGTATATGAACAGTGGTCTTCACCTAACTTTGACAGTGGGGGACAAGGGCATTAAATGCCCGTCGCCGTCGCCCCCAAAAGCGTCCGTCCATGCTTCTCCGTTCGCCACGGCGGTAGCCTCGTCACCGTGGCTTGCCACCGTGTGCCCCAGGCTGCACAGCCGTCTGCCACGCGTCCCTGGAAGGGCCCCAGGGCGACGCGTGGGCAGATGAGCTGGAGCGCGGGCACACAGCATAGGTTTCCCCGGCAAGCACCTTGCCGGGGTCGTGATCTTGCCGGGCCCGGAAGCTTGTCGCTCTCCGGGTCCTGCCGGGGCGCATGATGCGCCGAGGCATCTCTTGAGACATGTGTTCCTTGGCCTTCCTGGCAAGCTCCTCTTGCCAGGGTCTTGTGCTAAAGTGATAACCTTGAGCCTGGTGTGGCCTTCCCGGCAAGCTCCTCTTGCCGGGGTCTTGTCTTCTAACTTAAATACTTTGTTCTTGAATGGCTTCATAGGGACCAGAACGGTTCCCGGCGAGCACGTGATAAGCCCTGCCACGGGAAGCTGCTACTGCCCGTGCACAAGTTGGGGTACTAAGGTACCCCTATCTTAGTACACCGACATCCCTAGTTATAATATATCTCCCTTTTGCCTGAAGTTCAAAGAAAGTAGGGGCAAGGAGAGCAATATGGACAGAGCGACGCCAGTCAAATATTAGTCGGTACTGGAGGGATTGTTCATTCCTCTTTACGAACTGATGGCGAACCATAGCATAAAAATCCAGATAAGCGGGAGGCAACTTCGCATCGTTCTCGCGTATGGGTACATGAAGATAATTACCAAGCGAGGTGCATAAATTCCACCAAACAAATCTCCACTTAAACCGTTAAGATGTAACCTTCATGCAACAATGGCCCCCAAGTTATATTGTGTATCACCTAGTACCGCACTTTTGAGGACACTAAGATCCGGAACGCACATGTGGCAAGCCTCATCTTTACCTTTAATACATCTACCAATGAAGAGAGCAAAATAATGTATGGAAGGAAAATGAATGCTCCATATGGTAGCTTGTGTGAATTCTCTAGATTCCCCCATAGTGGTACTAGCTAAAAAGTCCTTATATTCAGATTTGCGAGGTTCACCAACATTACCCCACTGCGGGAGTTTACAGTCATCATTAAAATCTTCTAAGTCCATGGTACAAGATTTATCACAAAGATCAAATAAGACAGTGTGAGAATTACGTGAAGATGTAAATTTAAACCTTCTCACAAAGGAATCAATTAAGTAGTGGTACTGTGGGCACTTATCTGACACGAGGTCCTCAAGATCATCATTACGCATATACGTGTCAAATTCTTCCTTGATGCCTGCCTGGACCATAAACTCTTCCGACGGCCATTCACAAGGCCGTACTTGAGCTTCCCTCGGTAGTTCACCGCCCGGCTCGCGTATCGCGAGCCTTGGTCCTTGCTTTCTTGAGGAACCACCTTGGTAGATTTTCCTATGCATTTTTCTTTGAAAAAATTCTGAAATTTTTAGTGAATCAAAATAAAAGTGAATCAAATTCAACAAGATTGATAGCAACTACTCCCACAAGTACCTAGATACTATATCATGCATTAGAACTACTTTTGACCACATAAATTTGACATGCAAGCTCAAGAACAGGGTCACCTTAGCAGCAAAAATTTGCAATAAATAAAGCACTAGAACAAAAACCAATTGGACCAATGGAGGAGTCACATACCGAAGAACAATTTCCCCAAACAGTTTTGTGAATGGAGCTTTGAGCAAGGAGATCGAAAATGGCAGCAAGATGAGCTAAAGCACAAGTTTGAGCTATGGGAGGATTTTTTCTGGAGGAAGATGGAGTGTGTGGGTGCTGGAATAAGTGGAGGGGGGGCACGTGGGGCCCACGAGGCAGGGGGCGCGCCCAGGGGGTAGGACACGCCCTGCACCCTCGTGGCCAGGTGGTGTGGCCCCCTGATGTGTTCTCAATGCCAAATATTCTTAAATATTCTAGAAAATAATCATACTTCATTTTCGGGACATTTGGAGAACTTTTATTTTCGGGGTATTTTTTATTGCATGGATAACTCAGAAAACGGACAGAAAATACTATTTTTGCTTTATTTAATCTAAATAACAGAAAGTAAAAAGAGGGTACAGAGAGTTGTGCTTTCTAACTTCTTCCATCTCATGCTCATCAAAATGAATCCATTAACAAGGTTGATCAAGTCTTGTTAATAAACTCTTTCCGAATAACATGAAACCGGAGAATTTTGGAATAACACTAGGTTACCTCAATGGGGATATTTATGTCCCCGACAATAAGAATATCATATTTCTTCTTGATAGTAGGAAGAGGAAATTCAAAACCTCCAATAGTAATCATTGAAATTTTGCCAATAGAATTGATACTATGGACTTGAGGTTGTTTCCTTGGAAAGTGTACCGTATGCTCATTACCATTAACATGAAAAGTGGCATTGCCTTTGCTGCAATGAATAACAGCCCATGCAGTATTCAAAAAGGGTCTACCATAATAGAGATACTATCGTCCTCGGGAATATCGAGGATAACAAAGTCCGTTAAAATAGTAACGTTTGCAACCACAACAGGCACATCCTCACAAATACCGACAGGTATGGCAGTAGATTTATCGGCCATTTGCAAATATATTTTAGTAGGTGTCAACTTATTCAAATCAAGTCTACGATATAAAGAGAGAGGCATAACACTAACACCGGCTCCAAGATCACATAAAGCAGTTTTAACATAGTTCCTTTTAATGGAGCAAGGTATAGTTGGTACTCTCGGATCTCCTAGTTTCTTTGGTATTCCACCTTTAAAAGTATAATTGGCAAGCATGGTGGAAATTTCAACTTCCGATATCTTCCTTTTATTTGTAATAATATCTTTCATATACTTAGCATAAGGATTTCTTTTAAGCATATCAGTCAAACGCATACACAAAAAGATAGGTCTAATCATTTCAGCAAAGCACTCAAATTCCTCATCATCCTTTTTCTTGGATGATTAAGGAGGAAAAGGCATGGGTTTCTGAACCCATGGTTCTCTTTCTTTACCGTGCTTCCGAGCAACAAACTCTCTTTTATCATAACGATGATTCTTTGATTGTGGGTCATCAAGATCAACAACAGGTTCAATCTCTACATCATCATTATTGCTAAGTTGAGCATCATCATGAACATCATCATTAACATTATCACTAGGTTCATGTTCATTACCAGATTGTGTTTCAGCATCAGAAATTGAGATATCATTAGGATTGTCAGGTGTGTCAACAACAGGTTCACTGGAAGCATGTAAAGTCCTATCATTTTTCTTTTTCTTCTTCTTAGAAGGACTAGGTACATCAAAATTAGCTCTCTGAGAATCTTGCGCAATTCTCTTAGGGTGGCCCTCAGTATACAGAGGTTCCTGAGTCATTCTACCCCCTCTAGTCACAACTTTAACAACATTATCTTTTTTCTTACTATCTAATTCATTGAGCAAATCATTTTTTGCTTTAAGTACTTGTTCTACTTGAGTGGCAACCATAGAAGCATGCTTACTAATGAGTTTAAGGTCAGCTTTCACTCTAGACATATAATCACTCAAGTGTTCAATCATATAAGCATTACATTTCGATTGTCTACCAACGTCAGGATTGAAGTTTTCTTGTTTGAGAATAAAATTGTCAAACTCATCTAGACATTGACTAGCAGACTTATAACGAGGAATATCACCTTCATCAAATCTAAAGAGAGAGTTTACCTTTACTACCTGTGTCGGGTTATCAAGACTATGTATTTCTTCAATAGGTGGTAAATTCATAACATCATCAGCTTTGGTACCTTTTTCTTTCATAGATTTCTTTGCCTCTTGCATATCTTCAGGACTGAGAAATAGAATACCCCTTTTCTTCGGAGTTGGCTTAGGAGCTGGTTCAGGAAGTGTCCAATTGCTTTCATTAATCAACATATTATTCAATAGCAATTCAGCCTTATCAACAGTTCTTTCCCTGAAAACACAACCAGCACAACTATCCAGGTGGTCCCTGGAAGCATCGGCTAGTCCAGTATAAAAGATATCAAGTATTTAATTTTTCTTAAGAGGATGATCAGGCAAAGCATTAAGTAATCGGAGAAGCCTCCCCCAAGCTTGTGGGAGACTCTTTTCTTCAATTTGCACAAAATTATATATTTCCCTTAAGGCAGCTTGGTTCTTACGAGCCGGAAAATATTTAGTAGAGAAGTAATAAATCATATCATGGGGACTACGCACACAACCAGGATCAAGAGAATTAAACCATGTTTTAGCATCACCCTTTAAGGAGAACGGAAATAACTTAAGGATATAGTAGTAATGATTTTTTTCCTCATTGGTGAATAGGGTGGCTATATCATTCAATTTGGTAAGATGTGCCACAATAGTTTCAGATTCATAGCCATAGAAAGGATCATATTCGACAAAGAAATCATAGTCCATATCAGAAATACAGATAGGTGAAGTAGCAAAAGCAGGGTCATATTTCATTCTAGCATTCAAAGACTTTTCTTTTAGGTTAGCTAACAGTTTCTTAAGATCATATCTATCATTGCAAGCTAAAAGATCTCTAGCAGATTCTTCATCCATAACATAACCCTCAGGCACAACAGGCAATTCATATCTAGGGGGAGAATCTTCATCATCACTTTCATCAATATCATCAATTTCAATAATTTCATTCTCTCTAACCCTAGCAATTTGTTCATCAAGAAATTCACCTAATGGCACAGTATTATCAAGCATAGAAGTAGTTTCGTCATAAGTATCATGCATAGCAGAAGTGGCATCATCAAGAACATGCGACATATCAGATTCAATAGCAGGACTAGGTGTCGCAAATTTACTCATAACTGAGGGTGAATCAAGTGCAGAGCTAGATGGCAATTCCTTACCTCCCCTCGTAGTTGAGGGATAAATCATGGTTTTTTCGTCTTTCAAGTTCTTCAGAGTGATGAACAGATATAAATCCCAAGTGACTCAAATAATATAGTTATGCTCCCCGGCAACAGCGCTATAAAATAGTCTTGATAACCCAGAAGTGTAGGGGATCGCAAAAGTTTTTGAGGGTAGAGTATTCAACCCAAATTTGTTGATTCAACACAAGGGGAGCCAAAGAATACTCTCAAGTATTAGCAGTTGAGTTGTCAATTCAACCACACCTGGAAGACTTAATATCTGCAGCAAGGTATTTAGTAGCAAAGTAATATGGAAGTAACGGTAACAGTGGCAAAAGTAATAGTAGCAGTTTTGTAGTAACTGTAACAGTAGCAGCGGAAAGGTAACTAAGCAAGGAGCAATATGTGAAAAGCTCATCGGCATTGGATCAGTGATGGATAATTATGTCGGATGTGATTCCTCATGTAATAGTTATAACATAGGGTGACACATAACTAGCTCTAGTTCATCAATGTCATGTAGGCATGTATTCCGAATATAGTCATACGTGCTTATGGAAAAGAACTTGCATGACATCTTTTGTCCTACCCTCACGTGGCAGCGGGGTCCTATTGGAAACTAAGGGATATTAAGGCCTCCTTTTAATAGAGTACCGAACCAAAGCATTAACACTTAGTGAATACATGAACTCCTCAAACTACGGTCATCATCGAGAGTGGTCCTGATTATTGTCACTTTGGGGTTGCCGGATCATAACACATAGTAGGTGACTATTGACTTGCAAGATAGGATCAAGAACTCACATATATTCATGAAAACATAATAGGTTTAGATCTGAAATCATGGCACTCGGGCCCTAGTGACAAGCATTAAGCATGGCAAAGTCATAGCGACATCAATCTTAGAACATAATGGATACTAGGGATCAAACCCTAACAAAACTAACTCAGTGACATGGTAAATCTAATCCAACCCATCACCGTCCAGCAAGCCTACGATGGAATTACTCATGCACGGCGGTGAGCATCATGGAATTGGTTATGGAGGAAAGTTGATGATGACGACGGCGACGATCTCCACTCTCCGGAGCCCCGAACGGACTCCAGATCAGCCCTCCCGAGATAGATTAGGCACGGCGGTGAGCATCATGGAATTGGTGATGGAGGAAGGTTGATTATGACGACGGCGATGATCTCGAATCTCCGGAGCCCCGAACGGACTCCAAATCAGCCCTCCCGAGAGAGATTAGGGCTTGGCGGCGGCTTCGTATCGTAAAATGCAATGAATCCTTCTCTTAGATTTTTTTCTCCCCGAACGTGAATGTAGGGGAAACTGATCGCCCACGAACACCTATGGGACCGGAGCCCCTTTTCGGTACGGCAAGGGAGCGGAGGGTGCACGAAGAGCGGATCGAGGCGAGCACGCGAGCAGTTTACCCAGGTTCGGGCCGCACGGATGCGTAAAACCCTACTCCTGCCTTGGTTTGTATTGTGTTCTTGGCTCGGGAGCAAGAAGAGCTACAGTACTTGTTGCTAGCTACACCGAGTGCGGGAGTGATCGAAGATCGGAACCCCCTCTACGTTGTGCATGGGCCTCCTTTTATAGGTCAAAGGGGTCACCGACAGGTGGCAACGTAGGTGAGGGTAAAAAAGTAAAAATGGTGGTAGTTGTAATAGTGTATGTACAGTGTTCTGTACCTAACCCTGACGGTGGGGGACAAGGGCAGTAAAAGCCCGTCACCGTCGCCCCAAACAGTGCAAAAAGCGTTCGTCCGGGCGCCTCCGTTCGCCACGACGGTGGCCTCGTCATCGTGGCTTGCCACCGTGTTCCCCAGGCTGCACAGCCTTCCGCCACGTGCCCCTGGAAGGGCCCCAGGGTGACGCGTGGCCGGATGAGCTGGAGCGCGGGCACACAGTGGAAGCTTGCCGCGGCAAGCGCCTTGTCGCGGTCGCTACCTTGCCGCGCCCGGAAGCTTGTCGCTCTCCGGGCCATGCCGGGGGGCGCGATGCGCCACGGCAAGTCTCCTGAAATGCCATGTTTTGGCCTTCCTGGCAAGCTCCTCTTGCCAGGGTCTTGTGCTAAAGGGGTGGTTTTGAGCTTGGAGCGGCCTTCCCGGCAGGCTCCTCTTGCCGGGGCCTTGTTTCTTTGACTTGAATACTTTGTTCTTGAATGGCTCCAAGGGAACCAAAGTGGGCCTTGGCGGGCGCGTGGCAAGCCCTGCCACGGGACGCTGATACTGCCCGTGCACGAGTCGGGTTACTAAGGTACCCCTACTTTAGTACACCGACAGGAGCCCCCGGGCCTGGGCCACACACGGTGCCGAGCGCTGTTGGGCCAGGCCCAAAACAGTGTATGGGCACACGCGGCCCACGGCGCGCCGCATCCCACTCTGTATCCGCCGCATCCCTCCCTAACGGCACGCGTCGATTGCGGCGTCATGGGAGAGATCGTGGCCTGTTTCTTTAATAGAGAAAATGCGGAACGTCCCCCTCCCTCCCTTAAAAGCAGGGGAAACAGGGGTAGTTCCTCCCATTCGCTCATTGCTTCTTCAACCTCCAGAAACCCCTGCCGCTCTCCTCCTCCCCGAAGGTCGAAAGAGAGCAGCGCTCCGCCCTTCCTCCGCCGCCGCCAGTCTCTCCAGCGCCGTCGACTTCCTTCGCCGTCCTCGCCATGGCCCCGAAGGGCGACAAGGCGCAAGCCGCGAAGACCGACCGGGCGCAGAAATTAGCAGCAATGCGGAAGAAGATGGTGGTCTTCCTGCCGAGGCTCGGCGCGAGGGAGCTAAAGGACTCCTTCTACCTCTTCTGATCGAGGGAGACAAAGGCGCACCCGCGCACCAGGGTACTCCCCGCCGAGGCCTGCGACATGTTTCCGGGAGGGTACACCTATTTCGCCCTGTTCTTCCATTGCGGACTTTGCCCTCCATACTCCGAATTCTTCTGTGATGTTATGAACACCTACGGGTTTCATCTTCTTGATTTCACCCTAAACGCCCTCTTGACCATGGCCGTTTTCGCACATCTGTGCGAGAACTTTGTCGGGGTGTATCCCAACGTAGCCCTCTTCCGCCATTATTTTACACCTCGAGTAGAGTCTGGGTCTCCTCTGTCCGGCGGGATTTCTTGGATATTTAGGCTCCATAAGAAAGAGGCATACTTGACTGGGGAACTCCGCGGCAAGTGGGAGGAGTGGAGGGCTAATTGGTGCTGGATCATGGAGGACGCCCCAGAGCAGTTCACTTCCCCGCACCGAGCTGCAATAGTGCGCGGCAACGACTGGAGTGACATGGCCCCTGAGGATGACAAGCTGAAGATAGCCATCACTAGGATCCTTCGCCTCCGGCAAGCCAAGCTCACCGTAGGGGCTGTCGGGGCAGATTTCCTTCGCCGCCGCATCGCCCCCTTGCAGGAGAGGAAGAGGCCTGCTTGGGATTTTGGTAATGCGGCAGACTGTATGAGGCTACGCCCAGGCCTTAACTATAATTTCACTGTCCTGGAGCTCAAAGGGATGCTTTGTGAGCTATTCAAGCACGACGCCAAGCACCCGGAGTGGTTTGCATTGCCGCGGGGCGTGGTCCCGCTATGCAACAACTCGTCGCTCAGCGCTATCCGCGCGGCGATGCCGTGGTGCGAC
This sequence comes from Secale cereale, assembly GCA_902687465.1. Classification (NCBI taxonomy): domain Eukaryota; kingdom Viridiplantae; phylum Streptophyta; class Magnoliopsida; order Poales; family Poaceae; genus Secale; species Secale cereale. Next base: position 643,431,785 of record LR738713.1, on the reverse strand, counting down.
TCCCATGGGATTGACCCCACTTGGCTGGCGCCCTCTGACGAAGCCGTGCAAACATTCTTCGATAACTTGGTGGAGCTGCCCATCGATCCCGACGAGAAGAAGGGCCTCACCCGCGACACCACCGACCGGGAGATGGCGTATATCGCCACCAGGTTGGAGGAGGCAGCCGCGGGCGAGTTTGGGTATACCTTGGAGGAGGCAGATGCAGCGGAGGCGATGAGTCGGGCCGAGGAGGAAGAGATCCTCAAACTGTTAAAGCCTGTCGGGCAACCCGCCGAGACGAGTGAGGCCACCGGGCAAGGAACAGAGTCGAGCGAGCCCGCCGAGCAAGGCGCTGAATCGAGCGATTCTGCCGAAGACTCGGGCGGGTCTCTAAACCTTGACTCTTCTTCATCCTCGGGAAGTTCACCGCCACCGGCAAGTCCTCCAGCTCCAGCGGGGAGGCGCCCCCGCAGAGCTGCAGTCATGGCGGAGCGTCCGGCGGCCCCGCGGCCGCAGCGCCGCCCGACGCGCGCCACCGCGGCGGGTAAAGCCGTCAAGGGAGCGCCCCGCGCCTCTGCAGCGGCCGGAGGAGGGTCTTCTCGCACCGGCTCCACCGCTCCTTCCGCCCCTCGGGCCTCGGCGACGACCGGAGCGGGGTCTTCGCAGACCACTGTTCCAGCGCCCGCCAAGCGCCCGAGGGAGCCTACTCCTCCAGCTCCTCGCGCCGGGTCGCGCGAGGCGGATTTCGACTTCTCCGTTCTTAGTTCCGACGAGGAGGAGGAAGAGTAAGTAAAGCAACTCTTGTTTTCTTCAATTTGTTGTTGTCTTGAATCTTTTTCTGCTTGATTCTGATCTTGTTTTTCTTCCAAGACCCTGGCCCAGAGGGCGACGAAGAGGGCCAAGATCCCGGTGGTCGATCTTGAGGACGAGCCCGCCGCAGCAGCAGGGGATGCGCCAGCGACGAGCTTGCCGGACCAGCCAGCTGTCCCGCAGAGCAGCCCCCGGCGCAGCCCCCAGCGTGAGTCTTCTGTTCACTTCTTCGCTTGCCGGGTGCGCGCGGGCTTCTTATCCCTGTTAATGTCTTGTTTGTTTGCTGATTTTTGCAGAAGCAGAGCTGCAGCCTCAGGAGCGCCAAGAGACTGCTCCCGACGAGCCGCGCGTCTCGACCTCCCCGCCAAGGAGGAGCTCCCCGGCGAGGGAGAATACTCCGCCAAGGACGGGTACTCCGCCAAGGGCGAGTACCCCGCCAAGGGCGAGCACCCCGCCAAGGGCGGGCACTCCACCAAGGGAAGGCGCCAGTGGCCCTCCGCCGGTGGGGGCCACCACCACGCCGCCGAGGGAGAACCCCCCGACAAGGAACCCCATCGATGAAGCGGCCCGCGCAGGTAACCCTTGAACTTTTCCTCTTTTGACTTCTTCTTTTTGGATATTTGCTTGACCATCCTTCTTTCTTTTTTCTTGCCTTCAGGCTCGTCCGCTCCAGAGCCTATGGAGACGGAGGCCGCCACCGAGGAGGCCGCGCGCGGCAACACCGGTGGCGCCGCGGCCACCGAGGAGGCGATCGGCACCGAGGAGCCCGCCGTCGAAGAGGCAACCGGGGACGCCGACGCGGCAGCTGAGGAGGGGACCGGCGATCGCACTGATGGCCCTGAGGCCGCAGGAGCGTTTGACGCTGCGCCGACCGCCGACCCTGCTCCTGCCACAGCCGGAACCGGCGCCTACTTGGAGGCCGGGAACGGGGTTTTCATTCAGCTCCCGTGGGCTTCTACGTCAAGGGCGCTCGCGGAGGGAGAGGCCTTTGATGGGGAAGTCCTCGCCTCCGCGGGGCTGAAGTTCGTCGACGCGCCCGGCAGCAGTAGCGAGCCCGAGGAGGAGCAGCTCCTGCGGAGGCTCCTGGCCCTGTACCGCGCCAGGCAGGCCAAGCTGGAGTCCCGAGAGGCTCTGGCCGCCAAGGCGAGCGTCAACTTGGAGAAGCGCGCCGAAGAGCTCCGGGCCGCCAACCAGGCGGCCATCCGATCCTTGGCGGAGGAGCGGGAGGAGCTCGCCGAGGCGCATCAAGCATTCATCCTTGAAAAGGCCGAAGCAGAGGAGCAGCAACGGCTCGCCGCCGAAGATCTGTCTCGGCGGGAAGGTGAGCTGACGCAGCGGAAGGTCGACCTTGATAGCCATGAGGACGACCTTACCGCGCGCGAGCAGTCCCTTAGCGGGGCTCTGCAGGAAGCGAGGGACGCCGCTGCAGCTGCAGAGACCGCCAAGAGAGACTTGGAGGCAAGGGTGGCACAGCTGGAGATCAACTTGAGGATGAGCGAGGAGAAGGTTGCCGCGCTCACATTGGAGAGGGAGAAAGACGCCCACAGCTACTCGGAGCTGCAGGTCCGTCTCTCCGACAAGGGCAAGGAGCTCGCCATCGCCAAGGATTCTGTCGCGGACTTGGAATTGAAGCTGTCCACCCTCACTGCATCACTTGACAGCGCCAGGAACCGGGAGACGAAGCTGAAGGAGGACCTTCGGGCTGAGAGGGCACTGTTGGACAGCGCCGCCCTCACGCAAAACAACTTCAGGCAGACGGTGGAGCAGTGGACCGAGGAGCTTGTTGCCGCCGCCGCTGACATCGACAGGGAGTTGGCGGGGCTGGGGACGGAGCACCTCGGGTATTCCCCCGACGCGAACCTCCCTCACAGCGCCAAGCTGAGCTTATTCTTCAGGGGAGTGGCGCCGGCCCTCGAGCAGCTACGGGAAAGGCTCCCCACGCAGCTGGCGAACGAGGCGCGCAGGCTTTGCACGGGAGTTGTGGAGAGTGTGCTGACGAAGATAGTCTACCGCAACCCCGGGCTTAACCTCAACAACGTCCTCAGGACCTTGCCGCCCGACGCCGACCAGGAGGCGCTGAAGGCTCTTGTCGCCCCCATTGTGGCCAAGGTGGGCAAGATCAAGAGGGTTGATGGTGACCGTGCAGACTAGGCTGCTTTCTTTCTGCTTCCCTTGTCGCTGCCAATCACGTTATGGACAGTAGTTTGTTAGAACAACGACAAGTCATCTTGTAATATAACTTTATTTTGGGTAGTTAATGCAGTGTTATTTCCTTTGTTCGACTCCTTTACTTTGTACGCTTTTACCCTACGCTTTCAGGGAACTTGCCGACAAAGGGACCCTTGCCGCGAGCGCTGAGTGCGGAACTTCAGCAGCCTGCCGGCGATGCCTCTACCGGCAAGAAACCTTGCCGTAGCTAGTCGCAGCACACTTAGGTTGTTGAGCGAACTCGAAAACGAAGTAAGGGCGCGACACTTGTCGCAGCACACTTAAGCCGTTGAGCGTGCTCGAAACAAAGTAAGGGCGCGGCTTGCTACGGGCAGGTTCCTCCGCGCACAGGTTTTCCATACAAAGTGCGGTCGTTCAAGGAAGATAACTTTAAAAATTTAAAAATTTGAAAGCTCAAACTTTGGTAACTTAGCTTTTGTGTGCGGTTTGCTTCCTGGCAAGGCGAGGCTTTCTTTGAACGGCATTTGGTCCATACCACTGTCTCCTTCCCCCCCGGCAAACTTGTGCGCGAGGAAAAACTTCTTCTGCTTGAGAAAAGAAAGAAAAGGGAGGAAACATAGGCATGGAACTTTGCCGCCCATTATTGCTTACCAGGGGTGTGTGCTGCGCAAAGTGTCAGATAATACATGCAAGAAAAACGAAAAGGCATGAAATGATAAGTCGTGTAAGGCACAAAAGTTTTACTAATGCACGGGGTCTGCGCCCGGCTTTGTACAAAGGTTTACATGCAACAGCGGCAAGACTTGTACAAAAGGTGGTTGCCGGAGCGGATCACGGCAACTGCGCCTTATGGGTGAAATTTGCGAAGGTGCTCAATGTTCCAGGAGTTGCTCACCGGTAAGCCTTCTTCGGTCTCAAGGCGGACAGCGCCGGGCCTTGTGACTTGTCTCACCCGATAAGGGCCTTCCCACTTCGGCGTCAACTTGTTGGAATTCTTGGCGGACTGAACACGCCGAAGAACAAGGTCGCCTTCCTCGAGACTTCTGGCCTTAACTTTGCGGCTATGGTAGCGGCGCAAAGCTTGCTGGTATCGAGCAGCTCGTACAGCAGCCTGAAGACGGTCCTCCTCGAGGAGCAGTGCATCATCTTGCCGCAGCTGCTCTTGCTCGAGCTCATCATAAGCGAGCACTCGAGGCGACCCGTATACGAGTTCCGTGGGGAGAACTGCCTCTGCTCCATAGACAAGAGCAAAGGGTGTCTGTCTAGTGGCTCGATTTGGTGTCGTCCTGATTGACCAAAGAGCCGCCGGCAACTCCTCAATCCAGTTTCTTCCGCATTTGTGCAGCCTGTCGAAAGTTCTTGTCTTGAGCCCGCGCAGCACTTCAGTGTTTGCCCTCTCCGCTTGACCATTGCTCCTCGGGTGAGCAACAGAAGCGAAGCAGACCTTGGCGCCAAGGTCTTGGACATATTGCATGAAGGTGCGGCTTGTCAATTGTGTGCCGTTATCGGTGATGATCCTGTTAGGGATTCCGAAACGGCAAACAATTGACCTGAAGAACTTGACAGCTGACTGCGCGGTCACCTTTCTCACTGGTTCCACTTCCGGCCACTTTGTGAACTTGTCGATGGCGACGTACAAGTACTCAAAGCCCCCGGCTGCGCGGGGAAAAGGGCCGAGGATGTCGAGCCCCCAGACCGAAAATGGCCAGGACAAAGGGATCGTCTGGAGAGCTTGAGCTGGCTGGTGTATCTGCTTAGCATGGAACTGGCACGCTTCGCACTTGGTTACTTGTCCAGTTGCATCTTGGAGGGCTTCTGGACAAAAGAAACCTTGCCGGAACGCCTTCCCGGCAAGTGCTCTTGCACCAATGTGGTGTCCACATATGCCTCCATGTATCTCTGCCAACATCTTTTGCCCATCTTCCCGGGGAATGCATTTCAATCTGACACCATTGAGTCTTCTTCTGTACAGTTCATTGCCGACAAACTGATACATACTTGACTGCCTGGTTATCCTTTCTGCTTCTTTTGGCTCTTCGGGAAGTTCTCCAGTTTGAAGAAAACGGACAATTTGCCGTGCCCATGCTGGAGCCTGAGGCTCAACAACAAGGACTAAAGGCATCAGTGCTGCTGCGGGAACATCAGCTTCTTCGGCAAGAACCTGCGGCTCGGCCGGAGCTGGACGTTCCCCGGCAAGCTTGCCGGGGCAAGACTTGTCGGGGACGCCTGCTTCAACTGTAGGAACCCTAGGGTCCGCAGGAGCAGACCGTTCCTCAACAACTCGGTCGTTGATCTTGGGGACCTTGGCGGCGACTTCAGGAAGATCCGCCGGCAAGTAGTCACCGGAGACCAACTTTCTCTTTTTGCTTTGCCCAACTGATGGTGTAACGGATGGTTGAGTTAGCTTGAGCACGAAGATCCCTGGTTCCACAGGTAGCTTTAGTGCAGCACACTTTGACAGGCCGTCTGCGATGTCATTTTGAGCTCTTGGAACGTGCTCCATCGGTATGCCTTCAAAGTGCTCTTCAAGCTTTCTCACTTCGTCGACGTAAGCTTCCATCAATGGGCTCTGGTAACTCTTGTTCACTTGGCGGACAACCAACTGCGAATCACCCCGCACAATCAGCTTCTTGATCCCAAGTTCTGCTGCAATTCTGAGGCCGGCAAGCAAACCTTCATACTCTGCAGTATTGTTTGTTGCTTGCTCCTTAGGAAAGTGCATTTGAACAACGTACTTGAGGTGCTCTCCGGTGGGTGCGACAAGCAGCACACCAGCACCGGCGCCTTGCAGCGAGAAGGCTCCATCGAAGTACATTACCCATTCTTTGCTTGCTTCTTTGACGGGGATGCTTGTCTCTGGAACTTCTTCATCTGGCGTTGGTGTCCATTCTGCTATGAACTCTACCAATGCTCTGCTCTGGATAGTAGAAGTACTTTCAAACTTGAGGCCAAAGCTTGACAGCTCCAGGGCCCACTCGACAATCCTGCCTGTTGCTTCTGGATTTTGCAATATCCTTTTCAGCGGAAAGCGAGTGACCACTATTATCTCATGTGCTTGGAAGTAGTGGCGCAGCTTTCTCGAGGCCATGAGGAGGCCGAAAAGCAGCTTCTGCACCCCAGAGTATCTTGACCTAGCCCCCTGCAAGAGGGAACTGACAAAATAAACTGGGCGCTGCACCATCTTCTTTCGCACTTCTTCTTGCATTTGCGCAGACTCACCCTTGTCGGGGCCAGAGCTTGTCGGGGAAGCCCCCTGCTTGTCGCTGGACGTTCTTGCTGGGGCTGTGGGCTCCTCCTCTGCCTCCCTTTCCACTACCAACGCAGCACTAACCACTTGATTGGTCGCTGCTAAGTATAGCATTAACTTCTCTTGCGGCTTAGGTGCGACAAGTATTGGAGTGGAGGACAGGTACTCTTTCAGGTCTTGCAGCGCTGCCTCTGCTTCCGGAGTCCATTTCATTGGACCTGCCTTTTTCAAGATTTTGAAAAACGGCAGGGCGCGTTCCGCAGACTTAGAAATGAACCTGCTGAGAGCAGCCACACAGCCGGCAAGCCTTCGTACATCCTTGACGCGCTTCGGAGCTTCGATCTGCTCGATGGCTTTGATCTTGTCGGGATTGGCTTCAATCCCGCTCTGGGACACAAAGAACCCGAGAAGCTTGCCGGAGGGGACTCCGAACACACACTTCTCGGGGTTAAGCTTAAGTTGTATCTTGCGCAGATTCGCAAAAGTTTCATCTAGGTCTTGAATCAGGGTATCCTTGTCCTTGCTCTTGACCACTATATCATCCATGTATGCTTCTACATTCCTATGTATCTGTGGCTCAAAAGCAGTGTGGACTACCCTCGCAAATGTTGAACCCGCATTCTTTAATCCAAAGGGCATGCGTATAAAGCAGTAAGTGCCACATGGAGTAATGAACGCGGTCTTCTCTTCATCCTCTTCAGCCATAAATATCTTTGGTATCCGGAGTATGCATTAAGGAACGAAAGCAACTCACATCCAGCCGTGGAGTCAACGATCTGGTCAATGCGCGGCAAGGGAAATGGATCTTTGGGACAAGCTTTATTCACATCAGTGAAGTCTATACAAAGCCTCCACTTCCCATTAGCTTTGCGCACGACAACAGGGTTGGCCAGCCACGTGGGATGAAGTACACCTCTAACAAGGTCTGCCGCTTCTAGCTTATTGATTTCTTCAGCGATAAACTCTTGGCGCTCCACCGCTTGCTTCCTAAACTTCTGCTTGACGGGCCGCGCATGAGGACAAACGGCAAGCTTGTGCTCAATCACTTTCCTGGGAACACCGGGGATGTCAGATGGTTGCCATGCAAAGACATCGACATTCGCCCGCAGGAAAGCAACGAGCGCGCTTTTCTATTTGGGGTCGAGCGTGGCACTGATGGTGAAAGTACCACCAGTGCCATCCTCCTTGGCAGATACCTTCTTGGTTGCAGGTGGAGCTGCCATTCCCTTCTTGCACTTGCCGGTGGAGCTCGATGGCGCGTCCTCGATGGCAGTGCGGCACTCCGAAGAGGTGCGTTTGCCGGAGTGGGCCCCAGAGCTCTTGCCGGACTTGGTCTTGTTCTTCCCCCCGGGAGCTTCAGCGGCAAGTGTTTTGCTATCTGTTGCAGTTGCTGCGTCCCGGTAGATCTTGTCGGCGCAGATAAGCGCGTCCTTCTTGTCGCCGGGGACAGAGATGATGCTTATCGGCCCTGGCATCTTGAGCATGTTATAGGCGTAGTGAGAGGCTGCCATGAACTTGGCAAGCGCCGGACGGCCAAGTATCCAACTGTATGGCAACGAGATATCGGCAACGTCAAAGGTGATCCTCTCGGTTCTGAAATTCAGCTCTCCGCCAAAGGTTACTGGCAGCGTGATCTTTCCCTTCGGCTTGCTCCTTCCCGGGTTAATTCCTTGGAAAGTTCCGGTTTCCTCGAACTCGCTGTCGGGGATCTGTAGCTTTCGGACTACAGCAGAGGAGATCAAGTTTAGGCCGGCCCCGCCGTTAACCAGCATCTTGGTGACCTTGAGGCTGCGGATGGTTGGCGAAACCAACATCGGCAAGCACCCGACCGCAGTTGTGCGGTCAGGGTGATCCTCAATGTCGAAGATGATGGGCGTGCTGGACCACTTCAGGATCTTGCGCGACTCGACGGGTGGTTCCGCTGCATTAACTCCCCGCACCCATTGTTTAAGTTGGCGGTGGGAAGTATGCAGAGAGGCACCTCCATCGACGCACAGAACTTCTGTGGCCTTCTGGAACTCCTGTTCGCTATTGTCTCCGTCATCCATGTCCTCGTCGTCGTCCTCGTCTTCGTCCTTGTCGCGGCCGCGGGGAGGTCTATCTCCTTGCCGCTGCTTGGCCTTGCCACAGCGTCCTCCCTGGCCATTGAATCGCCGCTTCTTGCCGGACTCTCCTCCGCCTCCCTGGGCCTTCTCTTTGTCGCGTTGCTCGTACTCAGCCTTCTGCTGTTCAACGAGGTACTCGACCCTTTTGCAGTTCTGGAGATCGTGGCCCTTGGTGCGGTGGATCTTGCAGTACTGCTTGTCGGAGCCGTCCTGCTTGTCGGCGGCCGCTACAGTGGCAGCTTCCTTGCCGGAGCCACCAGCCTGAGCTTTCTTGGCGCCTGCCTCCTTGCCGGACTGCTCGACGGCCAGTACTTCCTTGTTCTTCTTTTTCTTGTTGTTCCGCCGCCGGTTTTTCCTTGCCGGGGCGGCATCCTCACTGTCCGTTCCTCCTGCTCCAGCATCCTCTCCAGGGAGTCTCCTCCCCTCTTCAGCGCGCGCACACTTGTCAGCCAGGGCATAAAGCTCACTGACGTCTCTTATCTTGCACATCGCCATTTCCTCCCTCATCCTGCGGTTACGCACGTTCTGATGGAATGCGCTAATAACCGCGGTAGGGTGGACGTCCGGGATGTTGTGTTGGACGCGGCTGAATCTCTGGATGTACTTTCGCAGGGATTCTCCTTCCTTCTGGGCAAGTATATGGAGATCACTTTCCTGACCATGGGGCTTGTGGCCGCCCGTGAAGGCGCCAACAAACTGATGGCACAGGTCGGCCCAGGAAGAGATGGAGTTTTCCGGCAAGTGCATGAGCCAAGATCTGACGTTTGGCTTGAGCACGAGCGGGAAGTAGTTTGCTAATATCTTCTCGTCTCGTCCCCCGGCAGCCTGCACCGCAATGGTGTAGATGCTGAGGAACTCTGAGGGATGGGTCTTGCCGTCGTACTTCTCGGGTACGTCGGGCTTGAAGTTTTTCATGCTGGGCCACTGGACTTGCCGCAGCTCACGGGTGAACGCAGGGCAACCTACCGCGTATGGAAAGTCGCCCGGTTCTCTGGGCGCGCGCATTACGACAGCGGTCTCAGCGCGCTGGTCGGACTGTCGTCGCGCTTCTCTTCGACGCTCGATGCGAGTTTGATCGTCTTCTTGTCGTCTGTCGTCGAGGACTTGGCGTTGATCGCGGCGAGCTCGCGGATCCGACGACGCCGTGGAGTCGCCGTCGATGTTGATCCGGCGAGTCGGCGACTTCGGCCTTCGCGGTGGGGAGTGCACGGTAGTTGCACCCCCGGCGGTCTTGTCTCCATCAGCCCGCGCCTGGCTGACTTGCCGCGGCCACGACGTCGCCGGCTGCTGCGGCGTGTCGTTGTTGGCGAAGGCGATGAGGCTTTGGATGGTGGCCCTCCAGTCTTCGGCTTTGTGTGCCGCTGGAGGGAAGTCGAGGAGCAGCTGAGCTCTAGCTAGAGCTTCTGCTGGAGTGGAGGGGAGAGGTGGCGAGCGGTGCGAGGAGCGAGATATGCTCGGACTTCTAACAGCGTTAGAAGGAGCAACGTCTCGTCCCGGCGACCGCGCCTTGCTCGTGCCAGCACGTTGGCCTTGAGCGTCCCGCGACCCGCCAACTTGTCCTTGGCCCAGCAAGCGGATGGTACCCTGCGTACCACGTCGCTGCCGTTCTGGCACCTCCTGGGAGGGGCGCGGTGCGTGCACGGACGCCGAGGTCTTGGAGTGCGCTCGGTCGTCCGTCTTGTCCTTGGACTTGGCGGTGCCGTGAGTTTCCTCGCCGGCGTCCGTCCTTCCGCCAGCGTCTACCCCACCAACCATTGGTTCTGGTGGTGGCGGGATCGACGCGGACGGGCCTCCTACCTCCGAAGCTTTCTTCTTCGGCGGCATGTCGATGAAGTTAACGAAGTTGATGAAGTTGCTGAAGGTTGTTGAAGGTTGCGCCCGCGTGAACGCCGGATCAGGTTCACACAACCTCGACGCCCCCTACCTGGCGCGCCAAAGATGTCGGGGAAACTGATCGCCCACGAACACCTATGGGACCGGAGCCCCTTTTCGGTACGGCAAGGGAGCGGAGGGTGCACGAAGAGCGGATCGAGGCGAGCACGCGAGCAGTTTACCCAGGTTTGGGCCGCACGGATGCATAAAACCCTACTCCTGCCTTGGTTTGTATTGTGTTCTTGGCTCGGGAGCAAGAAGAGCTACAGTACTTGTTGCTAGTTACACCGAGCGCGGGAGTGATCGAAGATCGGAACCCCCTCTACGTTGTGCATGGGCCTCCTTTTATAGGTCAAAGGGGTCACCGACAGGTGGCAACGTAGGTGAGGGTAAAAAAGTAAAAATGGTGGTAGTTGTAATAGTGTATGTACAATGTTCTGTACCTAACCCTGACGGTGGGGGACAAGGGCATTAAATGCCCATCACCGTCGCCCCAAACAGTGCAAAAAGCGTTCGTCCGGGTGCCTCCGTTCGCCACGACGGTGGCCTCGTCATCGTGGCTTGCCACCGTGTCCCCCAGGCTGCACAGCCTTCCGCCACGTGCCCCTGGAAGGGCCCCAGGGCAACGCGTGGCCGGATGAGCTGGAGCGCGGGCACACAGTGGAAGCTTGCCGCTGCAAGCGCCTTTCCACGGTCGCTACCTTGCCGCGCCCGGAAGCTTGTCGCTCTCCGGGCCTTGCCGGGGCGCGTGATGCGCCACGGCAAGTCTCCTGAAATGCCATGTTTTGGCCTTCCTGGCAAGCTCCTCTTGCCAGGGTCTTGTGCTAAAGGGGTGGTTTTGAGCTTGGAGCGGCCTTCCCGGCAGGCTCCTCTTGCCGGGGCCTTGTTTCTTTGACTTGAATACTTTGTTCTTGAATGGCTCCAAGGGAACCAAAGTGGGCCTTCGCGGGCACGTGGCAAGCCCTGCCACGGGACGCTGCTACTGCCCGTGCACGAGTCGGAATACTAAGGTACCCCTACTTTAGTACACCGACAGTGAATATATGGAGTTGGAGCTGAGGTCGGTGGAGCGTCAGGGGACCCACGAGACTGAGGGGCACGCCCAGGGGGTGGGCACGCCCCCCACCCTCGTGGACAGGGTGTGGGCCCCCTAGTCTTGATTCTTTTGCCAGTAGTTTTTATATCTTCCAAAAATATTCTCCATTGATTTTCAGGTCATTCCGAGAACTTTTATTTCTGCACAAAAATAATACCATGGCAGTTCTGCTGAAAACAGCATCAGTCCGGGTTAGTTCCATCCAAATCATGCAAGTTAGAGTCCAAAACAAGGGCAAAAGTGTTTGGAAAAGTAGATACGTTGGAGACGTATCACAGGCTCCCAAGTGACACCTAACCAATCTAGGAGACACCACTCTCCAAAAGTTAATAGATGGTGTGTTGATGATGAACACCTTGCTCTTGTGCTTCAAATGATAGTCTCCCCAACACGCAACTCTCTCACACAGATTTGGATTTGGTGGAAAGATGATTTGAGTGGAAAGCAACTTGGGAAGGCTAGAGATCAAGATTCATATGGTAGGAATGGAATATCTTGGTCTCAACACATGAGTAGGTGGTTCTCTCTCAGAACATGAGTAATGGAAGTGTAGGTATGTTCTGATGGCTCTCTCCATGAATGAAGAGTGGGTGGAGGGGTATATATAGCCTCCACACAAAATCTAACTGTTACACACAATTTACCAAACTCGGTGGGATCGAATCATGAAACTCGGTTGGACGGATTTAGTTCAAAATGTGAACGTTAGGCTTTTCGGTGGGACCGATATGATCAACTCGGTGGGACCAATTTCATTAGGGTTTGGGCATAACGTAATCTCGGCGAGACCGATCACATAAACTCGATGAGATCGATTTATGTAATAGGCAAACAGAGAGTTGGTCAAGCAAACTCGATGGGACAGATTCGCTCATTTCGGTGAGACCGAAATGTTACGAAAGGGAAATAGAGAGTTTGCATTGCGAACTCGGTGGGACCGTTCGCTCACTTCGGTTAGACCGGAACGTTACGAAGGGAAACAGAGAGTTTGCAATCCCATCTCGGTGAGACCGAACTAATTAGGGTTTCTGGCTATGGCTATGTCAACTGAACTCGGTGGCGCCGGATATATCAAATCGGTGGTGCCGAGTTTGACTTTTGGTTTGGGACATATGTGGATATAAGAAAGTGGTTGAGGGCTTTTGGAGCATATCACTAAGCATTTTGAGCAAGCAAGCCATTAAGCAACACCTCATCCCCTTTTAATAGTATTGGCTTTTTCTATGGACTCAATGTGATCTTGGATCACTAAAATGAAAATGTAGTCTTGCGATTGAGGCAATATGTGTCCTTAGCATTTTGAGGGGTCCACATTCCTAGTCCATGCCATGCCAATCACTGAACTTTCTGAAATGATCATCTTGAAAGAACATTAGTTCAATGAGCTATATGTTGTTAGGAATTACCAAAACCACCGAGGGATAGTTGCACTTTCAATCTCCCCCTTTTTGGTAATTGATGACAACATATAGATCAAAGCTTCGACAAATGATAATAAGATTGAAATACATCGTTGCTTTGAGAAGTATGTGATAAGCAAGTGCTCCCCCTAAACTTGTGCATTATTTGAAATTTGCTTTTGAATGCAAATGCACAATCGATTAGGATCATGGGTTATTCTTCCATGTCACATACATCTTGGTGGAGCGCTCAAATGATAGAAGGTAAAATGTGCAATCATCACCAAGCAAAGTGATTGATCATATACGAGAGATAGATAATAGCATCATTTAGGCAAGCATTAAGGTATGATATGATCAAACACATGATCATACAAGTATCTCACACACATGAACATAAAGTATTAAGCGAACACACAAATGTATCAACCAAATAGCAAGAGAGACAAAGAAGCAAAAACACTCTCTCTCGAATCCTATGATCTATACATTTCTCCCCTTTGGCAACAAGTTACCAAAAAGTTTGAAAATGCATAGTGATATGCGTCTCTCTAGGATTGATCTTCGGGAGGTGGTGTTGAGAGGACTCCAAGGACGAAGGCATCTGTAGATGTTATTGGAGCTGGCGGAGTGGCAACTGGAGGTGGCACTGAAGCTATTGCTGCTGGTGCTGATGTAGTTGCTCTAGTGTCTGCCATGGGCACTGGAGCTGACCTTTGACCTCTAGGCACTCTCTGAAAAGCATCTGTGGTAGGATGTCCTCTCCTCTCCTCTCCTCTGCTTCCTCCTGGAGCTGCTCAACAGCTGTCTGTATCTCATTTACTTTCAGATCAAGATCATAGAACTTGGTTTCAATGATTCTCTCCAAGCTCTCTTGATTTTGAGTCAGGGTGGCCAAGCCCTTCTCAATGCTCAAAGTTGCTTGAATCAGTTATGCCATTTGATATTGTTTGGATTTGAGGGACACTTGAGATGCCTCTTCAACACTTGGCATCTTTGCAGCTTTCTCAGCTCTAGCTTTCTCTCTCTTTTCTTGTGCTTGCACAGATGTGGGATCTTCTTCATCCATGAAAACTGTGTTTTCCTCAAATTCAGGCAACAAGGGAAGATGTTCCTTTTCCAATAAGTATGTGCATGTGCCCATCTTGGAGTTGATGAGCATCTAGATGTGTGGAGCATACCCACATGATCTCTTCTGATCTACAGCTGTCCTCTTGACTGTTTCAACAATCAGACTCATCAATTTTAATTTCTGTGGCACATAAAATATCTGCAGCAAGTTGATGGAATGGCCTCTGATCATCTTGTGATCTCCAGATTTGGGCAACAATGTATGCCTCAATATATCATTGATTGTAGCCAGACCAGACAACAAGTAATGTACAGATCCAAGCTTATGTGTTTCCAATGCTTTGTCTGGGATATGTTTGTACATGTTGGCCATAGAGTTGTGGTCTTTCTTATTCTTGGTGTAGACATCCAAGTCATTTTTATGCTCTTCAGGGGCTTTTATCAATTTTGCCCACTCATCAACAATTGACTGCTATCTTGTACCCTTAGTCATCCATACAATTCTACCATCTGGATAAAAATATGTTGTAAAGTAGAATTGCATGATGAGATCATCATTCCATTTGGTCAACTTCTAACCCACAAACTTGTCAACACCACATGATTTGAAACTTTCATGCACACCTGGAAAATGATATTTATTCTCACCAATGAATTTCCATTCTACCCATTTCATGTCACAGAAAATTGGCTTCTTGTCAAGCAAGATGGTCTCATAGAAATCATGCCGCTCTCTGGTGTGGAACCTATAATCCACAGCAGTCCTTGTCCTCACAGAATATGGATCAGATTATTTGCATCTTCTGAGACCTGCATCATTTCTCAGTTTCATGTTCTCAGCAACAAGATGATTATCATCATGATCAGGGATCTTGGGCTTGAGCTTCCCAAGCACTTGGACTTCATCATCTTCTTCAATTTCAGGCACTGGGGCCTTGTTCTTTTCTGCAGCTGGAATGTTCCTTGTGCTTCTCTTGGGTGTAGACTTGGTGGCTTGAGCAGCAGCTTTGGGGGCAGTCTTGGGCTTTTAAGGAGCAACCCCTGACTTAATGGCATCCCCCATCAGCTTCTGAGATTTAGGTGCTGGTGCAGCATCCTCTTCTTCTTCTTCAGCTTCATCATCTCTCATTGATGGCTTGCCAATCACTCTGGCTGTGGTTTTTCTAGCCCTTTTCTTAGTTCCTATAGGCTCATCATCTCTGGTTTCAAGAGTGAACACCATTGTTTCTTGAGTTGATGCTCTGGCCTTTGACATTGGATCTCTCTTGGCAGGGACCTTCTGTTGGAAATATGCCCTAGAGGCAATAATAAAGGATTATTATTATATTTCCTTGTTCATGATAATTGGCTGTTATTCATGCTTGAATTGTATTGTACGGAAACAGTGATACATGTGTGAATACATAGACCACAACGTGTCCCTGGTAAGCCTCTAGTTACTAGCTCGTTGATCAACAGATGGTCACGGTTTCCTGACCATGGACATCGAATGTCATTGATAACGGGATCACATCATTAGGAGAATGATGTGATGGACGAGACCCAAACCTAAGCCTAGCACGAGATCGTGTAGTTCGTAATGCTTAAGCTTTTCTAGTGTCAAGTATCTGTTCCTTAGACCATGAGGTTGTGCAACTCCCGGATACCGTAGGAATACTTTGGGTGTGCCAAATGTCACAACGTAACTGGGTGACTATAAAGGTATGCAACGGGTATCTCCGAAAGTGTTTGTTGAGTTCGTACAAATCGAGACTGAGATTTGTCACTCCGTATGACGGAGAGGTATCTCTGGGCCCACTCGGTAAGACATCATCATCATGAGCTCAATGTGACTAAGGAGTTAGTCACGGGATGATGGATTACGGAACGAGTAAAGAGACTTGCCATGATGAGATTGAACATGGTATCGGACATACCGACGATCGAATCTCGGGAAAGTACCGTACCGATAGACAAAGGGAATTACATACGGGATTAAGTGAATCCTTGAGACAGTGGTTCATCCGATGAGATCATCGAGGAACACGTGGGAACCAACATGGGTATCCAGATCCCGCTCTTGGTTATTGACCGGAGAGTCGTCTCGGTCATGTCTGTGTGTCTCCCGAACCCGTAGGGTCTACACACTTAAGGATCGGTGACGCTAGGGTTGTAGAGATATATGCACACGGAAATCTGAATGTTGTTAGGAGTCCCGGATGAGATCCCGGACATCATGAGGAGTTCTAGAATGGTCCGGAGGTAAAGAATTATATATAGAAAGTCCAGTTTCGGCCACCGGGAGCGTTCCGGGGGTCACCGGTAGTGTACCGGGACCACCGGAAGGGTCCCGGGGGTCCACCGGGTGGGGCCACCCATCCCGGAGGGCCCCGTGGGCCGTAGGGGAAGGGGGACCAGCCCCTAGTGGGCTGGCGCACCCCTCATGGGCTCCCCCCCATGCGCCTAGGGTTAAAACCCTAGGGGTGGGGGCGCCCCCTTTGGCTTGGGGGTAAGAAACCCCCCCCCTTGGCCGCCGCCCCCCTAGGAGATTGGATCTCCTAGGGCCGCCCCCTGGCCCCCTATATA
>LR738713.1:643368611-643407868 GCA_902687465.1 Secale cereale | reverse complement strand
CCCCCCCCGTTACACCTCCAACTCCTCCCGCAGGGTCTCGGCGAAGCCCTGCAGCTTTTCCCATTGCATCCACCACCACGCCGTTGTGCTGCTGGATCTCCGTCAACCTCTCATCCCACCTTGCTGGATCAAGAAGGAGGAGATGTCGCTGTACCGTACGTGTGTTGAACGTGGAGGTGCCGTCCATTTGGCGCTGGGATCATCGGTGACGAGGATCACGACGAGTACGACTCCATCATCCACGTTCCTCCGAACGCTTCCGCACGCGATCTACAAAGGGTATGTAGATGCACTCCTTTATGCTCGTTGCTAGATGACTCCTTAGATTGATCTTGGTGAAAGCGTAGAATTTTTTTGAATTCTGCTACGTTCCCCAACACCTTCTTGTTCAGTCCAGGCTTGGTTGAAGTAGGTGTGCCATATTCCTTCCTAGCAACTTTCTTCTTTGAGCTGACTTCTTCAACTTCAAAATCTTCATCCTCTGAATCTGAAGTTTTCTTCTTTCTCTGCCTAGTTGATGCCTTAGGCAGGTTGCTTGGTGTGCTCCTGCTACTCTCATAGTAGCTAGAGTTATTGGGACTAGAGCCCTCACTCAATTGTGCTTATTCATCTGACATGTTCTGACTGTCACTGCCCTCAGACATTTCTGAAACTGCAAGCTGACCTTGTGAATAGATATAGATGAGATAGAGTGGATGAGCATCACAAAGTGCAGAGGTTTTGCAAAACAGATGAGTCAAAAACTAAGTTTTAGTTCTCCATAGAAAGCATTTCGGAGCTACCAATTTGTTAAACTCGGCGATACCAAAGCAACTTTTGGAGTCTAAACTAGTGAACTCGGTCAGACCGAGTCACAGTTTGGTGGCTCTGAGATTGCTAGGGTTTCACTGAGAGTTGAGCTCGGTCGCACCGATTTGCAATTTTCAGTCAGACCCAAAAGTGCAAGTGCAATGGCCTAAGCCAAATCGGTGAGACCGATTTCCACAACTCGGTCGGTCCGAGATGAGTTCGGCGGAGACCTAACCCTAAATTTTCGAATCAATACTAATCTATACGTATTTTCTGCTGGACAGGATGATTTCGATCATGGCAAGAATCATGGCAATATCTTTGTCCTTAAGAATCAGATATAAGGATTGCACAGAGATTGAGCACATACCCTAACTTGGCGCTGAGCTCGCTACGGCGGGGCAGAATCCCGCTGACGACGACAGAAACCAGTGGTAGGAGGTCGCTAGCGGCGAGAGGACGATCCGGTGACTCGAGGCGGCAAAGCAGGTCACGCACGGGCGAGAGGTTTTGGAAAGTTTTCCAAAATTTGACCCCGACGGTATATATAACCTGACCCTATCGGTGTGACCGAGTGGAACAACTCGGTGGCACCAAGATGCAAAACTGCTAGAAGTTACTACAACTTTGTTCAATATCGTAGTAACTATAAACACCCTTTGCATAAGAAGATACTATTTGATTATCATTAAACTCACATAGGTAGGGTAGGCGTTTTTAGGGTTCTTAGAGCAACAAGTAAAATCACAAATTTCACAAAGATTCCAAGCATAACACAGCAATGTTTATTTGATCCCATAAGAGTCTCCCTTTTTCAGACAAACGGTGACGCACAAAATAAGCATGCTCATCTACAGATTTCCCATCAACTAGGCTAGTTGGGGTTTCAGCACGAGAGCATAGGGATCGAAGATGATCCATATAGAACACTTTAAGGTGATCCATAACAATAGATTTTTAGCAAGCAAAGATGCAAGCACATAGAAGGCGCATGGAGACACAACCAAACAAGAAACAAGCAAACGATAAACACACGGCGGAAGAAGGGCAAATAAAACGGCAAGGGTTAAGTGGGGGAGAGGAAAACGAGAGGCAAATAATGTAGTGCGAAGGATAAGGGTTTGTGATTGGTACTTGGTATATGACTTTTGCATAAGCCTCCCCGGCAACGGCGCCAGAAATTCTTCTTGCTACTTCTTGAGATTGTGTTGTATTCACTCGAAGAGGAAAGGGTGATGTAGCACATTAGCGTAAGTATTTCCCTCAGTTTTTAAGAACCAAGGTATCAATCCAGTAGGAGACCACGCGCGAGTCCCTCGCACGTGCACAAACAAACAAGAACTTCGCAGCCAACGCGATAAGGGGTTATCAATCCCTTTACGGTCACTTACGAAAGTGAGATCTGATAGAGATGATAGTTTGATAATTTTGGTATTTTTTGGTTATAAGAACAGAAAGTAAAAGCAGAAAAGTAAAGTAGATTGTAGATTGATATGTTGAGAATAGACCCGGGGGCCATAGTTTTCTCTAGTGGCTTCTCTCATGATAGCGATATTCTACGACGGGTAAACAAATTACTGTCGAGCAATTGATAGAAAAGCGAATAATTATTAGACTATCTAGGCATGATCATTATATATAGGCATCACGTCCGAGACAAGTAGACCGAAATGATTCTGCATCTACTACTATTACTCAACACATCGACCGCTATCCAGCATGCATCTAGAAT
The DNA here is from genome assembly GCA_902687465.1 of Secale cereale. NCBI lineage: Eukaryota > Viridiplantae > Streptophyta > Magnoliopsida > Poales > Poaceae > Secale > Secale cereale. The sequence goes on along the minus strand of LR738713.1, from coordinate 643,405,347 downwards.
ATTAAGTTCATAAGAACAGAGTAACGCCTTAAGCAAGATGACATGATGTAGAGGGATAAACTCAAACATAGTGATATAAACCCCATCTTTTTATCCTCGATGGCAACAATACAATACATGCCTTGCTGCCCCTACTATCACTAGGAAAGGACACCGCAAGATTGAACCCAAAGCCAAGCACTTCTCCCATTGCAAGAACTATAGATCTAGTAGGACAAACCAAACCAATAATTCGAAGAGACTTGCAAGGATATTATAATCATACATAAAGAGTTCAGAGAAGAACCAGATATTTCTCATATATAATCTTGATCATAAACCCACAATTCATCGGATCTCGACAAACACACCGCAAAAAGAGATTACATCGAATAGATCTCCTCGAAGACCGAGGAAAACTTGGTATTGAGATCCAAAGAGAGAGAAGAAGCCATATAGATACTAGCTATGGACCCAAAGGTCTATGGTAAACTACTCACAACTCATGGTGAGGCGATGATGATGATGTAGAAGCACTCCGTGGAAGATCCCCCCCTCCAGCGGAGCTCCGGAACAGGCCCCAAGATGGGATCTCACGGGAACAGAAGGTTGCGGCGGTGGAACTAGGGTTTCTCTGTTGTTCTGATAGTTTCGGGGTAAGTAGGTATATATAGGAGGAAGGAGGGCACCGGGGGCCAGATGAGGTGCCCACGAGGCAGGGCGCGCCCTATAGGGGGGCACGCCCCCCACCCTCGTGGACGCCACGTCAGCCCTAATCCGTGGTTCTCAAGTCTCCCGTGTGTATTTTGCTCCAAAAATATCACTCCCGAAGGTTTCATTCCGTTTTGACTCCGTTTGATATTCCTTTTCTATAAAACCCTAAAACAGGCAAAAAACAGCAATCTGGACTGGGCCTTTGGGTTAGTAGGTTAGTCCCAAAAATAATATAAAAGTGTATAACAAAGCCCATTAAACATCTGAAACATTATAAATAATAGCATGGAACAATAAAAAATTATAGACACGTTGGAGACGTATCACAAATCCTATTCTTGATCTATGCCAACACCACAAACACCTTCGGAGACACCTGTAGAGCATCTTTTATATTCACTCAGTTACGTTGTGACGTTTGATAGAACACAAGGTGTTCCTTGCTACTTCTCGAGCTTGCGTTGTATTCCCTCGAAGAGGAAAGGGAGATGCAGCAGAGTAGCGTAAGTATTTCCCTCAGTTTTTGAGAACCAAGGTATCAATCCAATAGGAGACCACGCGCGAGTCCCTCGCACCTGCACAAAAAAATAAGAACTTCCCAGCCAACGCGACAAGGGGTTGTTAATCCCTTTGCGGTCACTTACGAAAGTGAGATCTGATAGAGATGATAGTTTATATTTTTTTGGTACTTTTGTTTATAAGAATAGAAAATAAAAGCGATAAAAGTAAAGTAGATGTAGATTGATATGCTGAGAATAGACCCGGGGGCCATAGTGTTCTCTAGTGGCTTCTCTCATGATAGCGAAATTCTACGGTGGGTAAAGAAATTACTGTCGAGCAATTGATAGAAAAGCGAATAATTATGAGACTCTCTAGGCATGATCACTGTGTATAGGCATCACATCCGAGACAAGTGGACCGACTCCTGCCTGCATCTACTACTATTACTCCACACATCGACCGCTATCCAGCATGCATCTAGTGTATTGAGTTCATAAGAATAGAGTAACGCCTTAAGCAAGATGACATGATGTAGAGGGATAAACTAAAGCAATATGATATAAACCCCATCTTTTTATCCTCGATGGCAACAATACAATACGTGCCTTGCTGCCCCTACTGTCACTGGGAAAGGACACCGCAAGATTGAACCCAAAGCCAAGCACTTCTCCCGTTGCAAGAACTATAGATCTAGTAGGCCAAACCAAAGCAATAATTCCAAGAGACTTGCAAGGATATTATGAGCACGCATAAAAATTTCAGAGAAGAACCAAATATTTCTCATAGATAATCTTGATCATAAACTCACAATTCATCGGATCTTGAAAAACACATCACAAAAAGAGATTACATCGAATAGATCTCCTCGAAGACCAAGGAGAACTTTGTATTGAGATCCAGAGAGAGAAGCCATCTAGATACTAGCTATGGACCCGAAGGTCTGTGGTAAACTACTCACAACTCATGGTGAGGGCGATGATGATGATGAAGAAGAACTCCATGATTGATCCCCCTCCGGTGGAGCTCCGGAATAGGCTCCAAGATGGGATCTCACAGGAACAGAAGGTTACGTCGATGGAATTAGGGTTTTCTCTCTGTTGTCGAAGGTTTTGGGGTACGTAGACCTATATAGGAGGAAGAAGGACACCGGGGGATGCTAGAGGGGCCCACGAGGCAGGGGGCGCGCCCTGGGAAGGGAGGCGTGCCCCCACCCTCGTGGACACCCCAAGGCTCCCCTGACGTGGTTCTCAAATTCCCTGTGTGTGATTTTCTTAGAAAATATCTCTCGCGAAGGTTTCATTCCGTTTGGACTCCGTTTGATATTATTTTTCTGCAAAACCCTGAAAAAGGCAAAAAATCAGCAATCTGGACTGGGCCTTTGGGTTAGTAGGTTAGTCCCAAAAATGATATCAAAGTGTAATATAAAGCCCATTAAACATGCAAGACTTCATAAATAATAGCATGGAACAATCAAAAATTATAGATACGTTGGAGACATATCAAGCATCCCCAAGCTTAATTCCTGCTCGTCCTCGAGTAGGTAAATGATAAAGAAAGAATTTTTGATGTGGAATGCTAACCAACATAGTTTTTCAATGTAATTCTCTTAATTGTGGCATGAATGTTCGGATCTGAAAGATACAAGAGAAAAGTCTATATTGACATAAGAAATAATAATACTTCAAGCATACTAACAAAGCAATCATGTCTTCTCAAAATACTATGGCTAAAGAAAGTTATCCCTACAGAATCATATAGTCTGGCTATGCTCCCTCTTCATCACACAAAATATTCATATCATGCACAACCCCGATTTCAGTCAAGCACTTGTTTTCATACTCTATTCTTTCAAACCTTTCAACTTTCACGCAATACATGAGCGTGAGCCATGGACATAGCACTATGGGTGGAATAGAGGTGGTTGTGGAGAAGACAAAAAGGAGGAAGATAGTCTCACGTCGACTAGGCGTATCAACGGGCTATGGAGATGCCCATCAATAGATATCAATGTGAGTGAGTAGGGATTACCATGCAACGGATGCACTAGAGCTAAATATGTATGAAAGCTCAACAAAAGAAACTAGTGGGTGTGCATCCAACTTGCTTGCTCACGAAGACCTAGGGCATTTGAGGAAGCCCATCGTTGGAATATACAAGCAAAGTTCTATAATGAAAATTCCCACTAGTACATGAAAGTGACTAAACATGAGACTCCACAATGAAGAACATGGTGCTACTTTGAAGCACAAGTGTGGGAAAAAAGATAGTAGCAATTGTCCCTTTTTTGGGCCTTTCTTTTTCTTTGGCCTTTTTTTTGCGGAGGGGCTTTATTGATTTAGCCTTTCCTCCCACGGGACAATGCTCTAATAATGATGATCATCACACTTTCATTACAACTCGATATTACAACTCTATACTACAACAAAGTATGACTCTATATGAATGCATCCGGCGGTGTACAGGTATGTGCAATGAAACAAGAGTAACATGTATGAAAAGTTATGCATGGTGGCTATGCCACAGATACGATGTCAACTACATGATCATGCATGGCAATATGACAATATGAAGCGTGTCATATAAACGGAACGGTGGAAAGTTGCATGGCAATATATCTCGGAATGGCTATGGAAATGCCATGATAGGTAGGATGGTGGTTATTTTGAGGAATAATATGGTGGCTGTTTTGAGGAAGGATATATGGTGGGTTTACGGTACCGTCGAAAGTTGCGCGGTACAAGAGAGGCTAGCAATGGTGGAAGGGTGAGAGTGCGTATAATCCATGGAATCAACATTAGTCATAAGAACTCATATACTTATTGCAAAAATCTACGATTCATCAAAACAAAGCAATCAACTCATGCTCCTAGGGGGAGGTTGGTAGGAGTTAACCATCGCGCGCCCCCGGCCTCCACACAAAGGTTGACACTTTACAAATACCTCATGCTCTAACTTTGTCACATAGCGGTTCACCATACGTGCATGCTACGGGAATCACTAACCTTAACACAAGCATTTCTCAATTTCATAATAACTCCACTAGCATGACTCTAATATCACTATCCTCATATCTCAAAACAATTATCAAGCATCCAACATCTCATTCTATTCAATGCACTTAGTGTGAAAAATTTACTACATTGACATTGGATGTCTATCATGTGAAGACTAATTTCTTTAGCCTAAACACATTACCATGCTGTTTTAATAGACTCTAAAATAGATATAACTGAAGCATGAGAGTTCAACAATTTCTACAAAATATAACCACCACTGTGCTCTAAAAGATATAAGTGAAGCACTAGAGCAAAAGCTATTCAACTCAAAAGATATAAGTGAAGCACATAGAGTGTTCTAACAATTCCTAGGCCATATTTAACTCTATCAAATAGGTGTGTCCAGCAAGGATGATTGTGAAAAACTAACAAGCAAAGACTCAAATTATACAAGACGCTCCAAGCAAAACACATATCATGTGGTGAATAAAAATATAGCTCCAAGTATAGTTACCGATGGATGAAGACGAAAGAGGGGATGCCTTCCCGGGGCATCCCCAAGCTTAGGCTTTCGATTATCCTAGAATTTTACTTGGGGTGCCATGGGCATCCCCAAGCTTAGGCATTTGCTACTCTTTTTTCCATAGTCCATCAAAGCAATACTCAAAACTTGAAAACTTCACAACACAAAACTTAGACAAAAATTCTCGTGAGCTCCGTTAGTATAAGAAAGCAAACCAATACTCAAAGGTACTGCAATGAATTCATTCTTTGTTTACATGGGTGTTAAACCTACTGTATTACAACTTCTCTATGGTTCATACCTCCAAATATTACTCATAGATGCATTGAAATAAGCAAACAACACACGAAAAACAGAATCTGTCAAAAACAAAATAGTCTGTAGTAATCTGCAGGTTTCGCATACTTCTGTAACTCCACAAAATTCAAAATAAATTGGTAAATGTGAGGAATTTGTCTATTAATCATCTGCAAAAAGAATCAACTAAATAGCACGCTCCAGCAAAATCTGACGACCATTCTAGTGAGCGCTAACGATTCTGTTTTTCACAGCAAGATCATATCAACTTCACACACATCTTCCCAACGGTTCTACTTGGCACAAACACTAAAAAAACATGAAACCACATCTAAACATAGGATAGATCCAATATTTATTCCCTAACAGCAGCAAAAACAAAAAAAAATTGGGTTGGCTCCCAACAAGCGCTATCGTTTTACGCCCCTAGCTAGGCACGATAATTCAATGATGCTCACACGAAAGACAAGAATTGAAGCACAAAGAGAGCATCATAAAACATGTGACAAACACATCTAAGTCTAACATACTTCCTATGCATAGGCATTTTATAGGCAAACAAATTAGCGAGGCAAGCAAGATCTAGCAAATGCAAGGAAGAAGAAAGAAACAAGATCAATCTCGACATGAAGAGAGGTAATTTAGTAACATGAAGATTTCTAAGACCATATTTTCCTCTCTCATAATAATTGCATGTAGGATCATAAGCAAATTCAACAATATAGCTATCACATAACATATTCTCAACACGATCCACATGCATGCGAAGTTGACACTCTTCCAAAATAGTGGGATCAATATTACTAAAGTCACGACCTCTCAAACCCACTTTCAATAATATTGAAAACATTATTATCAATCTCATATTCATCAGGGGGCTTAAATAAATTTTCAAGATCATAAGAAGAATCTCCCAATCATGATCGACTCCTGCGTGCATCTGTTACTATTACTCCACACATCGACCGCTATCCAGCATGCATCTAGAATATTAAGTTCATAAGAACAGAGTAACGCCTTAAGCAAGATGACATGATGTAGAGGGATAAACTCAAGCAATATGATATAAACCCCATCTCTTTATCCTCGATGGCAACAATACAATACGTGCCTTGCTGCCCCTACTGTCACTTGGAAAGGACACCGCAAGATTGAACCCAAAGCCAAGCACTTCTCCCATTGCAAGAACTATAGATCTAGTAGGCCAAACCAAACCAATAATTCAAAGAGACTTGCAAGGATATTATGAGCACACATAAAAATTTTAGAGAAGAACCAAATATTTCTCATAGATAATCTTGATCATAAACTCACAATTCATCGGATCTCGACAAACACACCGCAAAAAGAGATTACATCGAATAGATCTCCTAGAAGACCGAGGAGAACATTGTATTGAGATCCAGAGAGAGAGAAGAAGCCATCTAGATACTAGCTATGGACCTGAAGGTCTGTGGTAAACTACTCACAACTCATGGTGAGGGCGATGATGATGATGAAGAAGAACTCCGTGATGGATCCCCCTCCGATGGAGCTCCGGAACAGGCTCCAAGATGGGATCTCACGAGAACAGAAGGTTACGGCGGTGGAATTAGGGTTTTCTCTCTGTTGTCGAAGGTTTCGGTGTACGTAGACTAATATAGGAGGAAGGAGGACACCGGGGGATGCTCGAGGGGCCCATGAGGCAGGGGGCACGCCCTGGGAAGGGGAGCGCGCCCCCACCCTCGTGGACACCCCGAGGCTCCCCTGACGTGGTTCTCAAGTTCCATGTGTGTTATTTTCTCCAAAAATATCTCTCGTGAAGGTTTCATACCATTTGGACTCCGTTTGATATTCTTCTTCTGCAAAACCGTGAAACAGGCAAAAGAACAGCAATCTAGACTGGGCCTTTGGGTTAGTAGGTTAGTCCCAAAAATGATATAAAAGTGTAATATAAAGCCCATTAAACATCCAAGACTTCATACATAATAGCATGAACAATCAAAAATTGTAGATACGTTGGAGACGTATCAGGGAGGCCGAACCCGCGGCGGAAGTGGCTGAAGAAGACAACACGCTCGCCCTCCTCCGGCATCAGCGAGTGCTTCGCCCCTGGCGCGCGTGCGGCTATGACCTCCGTCGACGGCAACCGTGGGTCTCGCAGAGGTACTGGATGTCTGCCTCCGTGACCTCCGGTCCCTCCCATGAGCCGCCCATCTCCAGGGCACGACCAGACAGAGAGGCGCGGATGTCGCTCTCGTGAAGAAGAAGCGGTGCACTGCCCGGAGCGAGCGGTGTGCGGCGGTGTGCGACGAACTCTAGGCAGGGCGAGAAGCAGAAGAAGAAGGAGGCAGGGGGAGGGCGCGTGCGATGAGTATCTACCGCCGCCCCTTCCCCCGATTTATAACCCCACGGCTCGGCGTGGGGGAGTGGGATCGATTGCGGCCACCTCTCCCACTTCCCCGCAACGAGTGGGCACGATCTATGCGCCCATTAACTACCAAGAAGGGCAACCAGCCACGATCGCCGCAATAAATCCCCACGCACGGGCCGAGGGCACGGCGTGGCGGCCCCCACCCCATCGTAACATCCCGTCACGTGCGTGGCCTGTCACACGTTTTCAGCAGCCAGTCGCCATGCGTCGCACGCGCCAAAATCGAGGAGGCACGACGCCTTGCCTTCAAGATTCGGCGGATCTTCCGATTCCCGCCCCACGGTGGGGTACCGTGTTTTGTCTTGCGAGACGGCCGCAAGCCTTCAACGACAAATTCCGCCTTCTTAGGGGGGTGAAACTGTAAAGGCCCCCTTGCTCGAAGCCGACGAGCCTTCACAACTTCGGGGACTACTGTTGGGGGGATGAGCCCCGGGCAGGCAACAAAGCCCGGATCTTTTTCAAAACAACGGGGTCGGCTTCGCCCCTCAAGACGGCTCGCCCCAAGCCGGATTCCGCAACTCGACCAAGACTCCAACCCGGCCAAGACTCCAAGCCGGATTCCGCAACCCAGCAACAAGTCAGCGCCCGTCCACTCCAAGCATATGGCAAGACAGACTCCCACGATGGACCGAGCGTGGCTACAGTGCCCCACTTGCTCCCGCTGACCAGGTGCAATGATGGCTACAGTGTGCATCCATTCCGTCCACGGGTACATATGGTGACAGGGCGTCCCGACACTGTAGCTGATCAGGCTTGCCCACTCCGCCATGTACGGCACTCCGAGGCACAATGATTCCCGGGGAGGCCGGCTTTACCTGGTACCCAGAGGGTCCCAGCGCCGGTTTCCCGTCACTGGAAACCCGACCCCATGGCCTTATAGCTTTACCATTGTACCCCTAGGGGGTTGACCTATAAAAAAAACCAGAAGGCCTCCATGTACAGGGGCGAGTTCATACAGATCGAGAGTTAGTTCATACACACACATGCCACACGGATTCATCGGAGAAGGAGCAGCCTAAGCCTTGGCCTGTCTTCCTTCCTCCTCCAAACAGCTCAAGGAGCAACTTTGTACTGCTACATATACCCATACATAAAACACTCGGTAGGATTAGGGGTGTTATCTCTCCGGAGAGCCCCGAACCTAGGTATGTCTTGCGTCCCACGCTCACTCATGCCAACCCCGCTTCTGGAGCCCAGCAGTGCCCTCGAGGTTGTCCCTATCTTTAGCCATCCCTTGGCATCTGTCGTGCGCCCACCAAGACACCAACGTATCTATAAATTTTTATTGTTCCATGCTATTATATTATCTATTTTGGATGTTTTATATGCATTAATATGCTACTTTATATTATTTTGGGGACTAACCTATTAACCTAGAGCCCAGTGCCAGTTTAGGTTTTTTTGTTGTTTTTGAGTTTCGCAGGAAAGGAATATCAAACGGAGTCCAAACGGAGTCCAAACGGAATGAAACTTTACGAGGATTTTTCTTGGACCAGAAGACATCGAGGGGACTTGGAGTGCACGTCAGGGGAGCTGCAAGGCGCCCACAAGGACGGAGGGCGCGCCCAGGGGGTAGGGCGCGCCCCCACCCTTGTGCCCCCCTGCTGCTCCACCGACCTATTTGTTCCGCCTATATATTCACATATATTCCAGAAACTTTAGAGGAGGCATCAAAACCACTTTTCCACCAAAGTAACCTTCTATTTCCGCGAGATCCCATCTGGAGGCCTTTTCTGGTACTCTGACGGAGGGTGATTCGACCACGGAGGGCATCTACATCAACACCATTGCCCTTTCGATGAAGTGTGAGTAGTTTACCACAGACCTACTAGTCCATAGCTAGTAGCTAGATGGCTTCTTCTCTCTCTTTGATTCTCAATACCATGTTCTCCTCGATGTTCTTGGAGATCTATCCGATGTAATCTTCTTTTGAGGTGTGTTTTCCAAGATCCGATGAATTGTGGATTTATGATCAGATTATCTATGGATATTATTTGAGTCTTTTCTGAATTCTTATATGCATGATTTGATATCTTAGTAATTCTCTTCGAACTATTGGTTTGGTTTGGCCAACTAGATTGGTTTTTCTTGCAATGGGAGAAGTGCTTTGATTTGGGTTCAATCTTGCGGTGCTCAATCCCAGTGACACAAAGGGACATGACACGTATTGTATTGTTGCCGTCGATGATAACAAGATGGGGTTTTCATCATATTGCTTGAGTTAATTCCGCTACATCATGTCCTCTTACTTAAATGCGTTACTATGTTCTTTATGAACTTAATACTCTAGATGCAGAATCGTTTCGGCCGATGTGTGGAGTAATAGTAGTAAATGCAAGCAGGAGTCGGTCTACTTGACACGGACCTGATGCCTATATTCATGATCATTGCCTTAGATATCGTCATAACTTTGCACTTTTCTATCAATTGCTTGGCAGTAATTTCTTTACCCACCGTAATATTTGCTATCATGAGAGAAGCCTCTAGTGAAACCTATGGCCCCCGGGTCTATTTTCCATCTTATTAGTTTCCGATCTATTATTTTTTCAATCCTTTACTTTCCAATCTATAAACCAAAAATATCAAAAATATTTACTTTATTGTTTATCCATCTCTATCAGATCTCACTTTTGCAAATGCAAGTGAAATGATTGACAACCCCTTTATTGCGTTGGGTGCAAGTTGTTTGATTGTTTGTGCAGGTATTTGGCAATTTGTGCACTGTCTCCTACTGGATTGATACCTTGGTTCTCAAACTGAGGGAAATACTTACTCTACTTTGCTGCATCACCCTTTCCTCTTCAAGGGAAAAACCAACGCAAGCTCAAGAGGTAGCAGGAAGAATTTATGGTGTCGTTGCCAGGGAGATGTACGCCAAGTCAAGAAATACCAAGTACCCTTCATAAAACTCTCATCTCTCGCATTTACATTATTTGCCATTCGCCTCTCGTTTTTCTCTCCCCCACTGAAAGGATCGATATGGTTGACTAGAGGGGGGTGAATAGGCAACTAACAATTTTTAGCTTTTCTTAACCAAATTAAACTTAGCAACAAAGTAAGTTGTCTAGATATGCAACTAGGTGGACAACCTATAGGAAGCAACAATAACAACCACACAAGCAAGCAAGCTAAGGTATACAAAGAAAGCTTGCACAAGTAAAGGAAAGAAATAACCACAAGTGGAGCCGGTGAAGACGAGGATGTGTTACCGAAGTTCCTTCCCTTTGAGAGGAAGTACGTCAACATTGGAGCGGTGTGGAGGCACAATGCTCCCCAAGAAGCCACTAGGGCCACCATATTCTCCTCACACCCTCACACAATGCGAGTTGTCGTGATTCCACTAGTGGTGCCCTTGAAGGCGGCGACCGAACCTTCACAAACAAGGTTGGGGCAATCTCCACAACTGAATTGGAGGCTCCCAACGACACCATGAAGCTTCACCACAATGGAATATGGCTCCGAGGTGACCTGTCAGGACCGGATTTTTGGGATATTAATTTCCCAAAAGCGGCCCTTGTGCTCACCAGCCCCAGGGTTACTGTTAGCTGATGAGGCACCAACTTGTTACAGAAACTCCAAGCAAAATACAAGATATGTAGTACAAGACCATTCTGGTCTATGAGTACAACACATGGTTTCTAGTGGCTGATGGCGGAAGCGGTTTGTAGTTCATCGGTGACTATGGGACTCCATTTCCCACAGGAACAGCTGACCAGGATAACTCCTATCTTCGCGAGGATGCTATATCCATTTGCGTAGGTTCCGGGGCTGTCATCACATCGTTCCTTCCCACGCAAGGAATCTGGCCAAGACAATAGCCAGGGACAAGCCAGTGAGTACTTTGAATGTACTCGCAAATATTATGAACATGGGTGAGATATAATCACGCTCGAGAATAATTGATGATCACTATGATAATATTGATATGATAGTCCATAATTCAAGCAAGTCATTTGTATAAAATGCATATGCAATCAGGGAGGGATAATAAAATAAATAGCGATCATGCCACAGTCGGGCGTCTGAGCGACACCACAAGGAGGGCTTATAAATAAAAGAAGTAGCAAGCATGCCGCAGTCGGGCGTCTGAGCGACACCACGGAAAGGGCTTACAAATAAAAGAAGTAACAAGCATGCCACAGTCGGGCATCTGAGCGACACCTGAGAAAGGGCTTATAAATAAAAGAGGTAACAAGCATGCCACAGTCGGGCGTCTGAGCGACACCACAGAAAGGGCTTATAAGGAAAATAAATAACAAGAATGCCATAGTCGGACGTCTGAGCGACATCACATAAAGGGCTTATAATAAGAGTAGATAATGGTGAATATCCAGGAGGTAGAACCATCCCAAGGATACTCATTAATTCAAAGAACACACATGGGTAGTCCACAATAATAGTCATAATCACCATATGTCACAGGTCATAATCAATGTTCAGGTTTAGTAGTTTCTCCTCCGAAGACCGACACTAAGACCGACACTCGACCCATCCCAGACTGTAGTCCTTAACCATGGACCGACACTCGACCCATCCCAGACTGTAGTCCTTAACCATGGACACGGCTATTCGAATAGGTTTAATATCTCTGCAGAGGGTGTACTCTTTACCCACGAGTAACGGTTTTCTTTAGTCCATCGGAACTAATACCGTCTACGGTCTTTTAGTCGAAAACACGCCTGACTTGCACACACCAGCTTAACCTTACTTGTGTTTGGAATCACCCACAACACCTGTTAAGCAAACTCTGAGTGGGGAGGCTACAACCTCGCGTAGCATGGGATCAAATTTCTATCGCACGCACTAAGGGGTGCCCCTCTCTCGGTCCCAACCGGAAACACCCATGCCCCCGGACCAGGTGGCATGCCTACCAGATGCAGCCGGTATCTTCCACCATGGCCTCTCTATACGGTGTGTGCTAGGACAGGGGTTGACACTTACTGAACCGTACCCTACCTGTGGCAGGGACAAGTGGTAGCACAAAACTAGTATGGGGTTTACTGGAACAAGACTCGATCTACTGTCGACTCAGGAGGTTTCAGCATTTCTTGTATGATTAGTCATAACTGATATATTTCACGACAACAGTCGGAATCACCACCCGTCATGCCTCACCAAGCCATACCGGACTCCACCGTCCCGACGGGGAGCTAGTGACAAGCTCGTGTCTACACCAGACCGCGACTTTCACGGCTTTCTTCCGTTAGGCACGGAAGGCATACGAAGGGGATTACCGTCATGCATACTAATTACTCACAGCAAGGGGTTTACCTCATGCACTCAGGGGTATGATCATATCATCATATATGAAATAAAATGAAATGATTTCATATTGCTGCAATCGTTTCAACAACAACCACATGCATTAGACCAGGGTTCAAAAGTGCTTGCCTTCAAGTAGAGGGGAGGAGAAATGCATCCCAAATTTTTTTGGAAGTTTTCTCCCTCTTCAAAATCCTAATTGAAAGAATATGTAATCAATACATAGATTCAAAGCAGCACAAAAAAGTTACTTGGAAAATTTTCAAATAAATATGAAAATAAAGTAGACAATATTTGGGAAACAACAAAAAAAGAATCAAGTCATTTGGATTAATATTTCAAAAGATAAAACCAGTCAAAGTTTAGTCAAATCTGTTTTTAGAATAGAACAGAAATAGGAAAACTTTTCGATTAGAATACGCTTTCGGAGTAGGGGAGACGTACTCGGGGTTTTGCGCCTCCACTTATGCCTGCGTGGACAGGTGCTGGCTCGCTGACAGAGGGCCCAAGGGGGCCCACTGGTTAGGTTTGACCAGTCGCCCCCGCCTCCTTCTTCCTCTGGCCAAACCGAGGCGGGGTTCCAGCAATCAACGCCAGCGAACGGCGGCTCCTTGAGGGCACCTGATGGCAGGGATGGATTCGTCACTCTGGGGCAGTCCTCCCGGTGGTCGAGGGGATGACGGGGGTGGAGGAAATCACCGGCGACGAGCTTCGCGGCGGACGGCGGCCTCGGGGGAATTGGGGCCTCGCACTACGGTGGCTCCCGAGCTGGTTTGAGTTGATGGGTGGCTCCGCAGGGCTACGGGGAGTCGAACAATGGCGCTAGGTGGACAGGAGGGGCTCTGGTTGCGACGGACTGGACTGGAGTGCGGCGGCGGCTGTCTGGCCGGAGATGGGGAAGAAGACCTCCCTTGGTCGATTGGCTGCTACGGGGGTGCTCTGCGGTGCGGCTTGAGATCATGGGTGGTTGCGGAGATGCTTGGAGCTCCTTAAATAGGCGATTGAGGTCGGTTCCGACGATGTCCATGGCTAAGGACGCCGGCGACCGACGTTCTGTAGCTTAGGGCGACGTGGCGGCGACGTGCGCTAGAGGATGAGCTCTCGGACGATCTGGAGCTGCTCCAGGGGGCAGGTGGCGAGTGCTGGTGGCTCAGGCGGCGCTGTCCACGGCAGGGGCTGTTGTGGCCGCCCGCTAGCTGCCGCGACCGTCCTGACGGCGGCCCTGTGGAGCTCCAGGGTTGTCTCTGCGGCGAGGGAAAGGGCGGGCGTGCTGGCGGTGCGAGGGGAGCGGCCAGAATGGGCGCGGGGTGTCGGCAGAGGGACGCGGCGGCTCCGTGCGCGCGCGTGCAAAACGTGCGCTCTCGGCGCGCCCAGAGCACGCACGCGAGCTACTCGACAAAATGCCAATGCAAGCTACAGAGTTTGGGTGGGGCTGGCAATTAGCAGGTCTAGGCTAGGGTCATAAGGGAGATTAGTGGACATGCTAGTATGTACAGAGGGGCAAGATCACAGTGCAAAGCAAAGATCATGCCAAAACTGACCATGCACACCAGGTCTTTGACAAAATGCTAAGGACAGCTGGGCATATCTTGGGGTGGTCAAATCTTCTAGATTGGGGTCTCTTTAGGTGATACAGAGGGTGGCAGTGTTAGTTTGCTAAAAGCAAAAACTTTCTAGTTCAAGTCTATGAGAAAATTGATTCTGCACAGAAAGGAAATGACACCAATGCATGCACCTAAAATCCTCCAATGAGTCCACTCTCCTAGACTTAAGGTTCTTGTAGGATGTGCTATAAGTAGGAAAAGGAATCATAGCTAGAAGGGAAAGTTAAATGATGGTTGCTGTAAAAATCACCATGCTGGACCAGAATGAAACTGAGGTTGTTTCACTCAAATTTTCCAAAGGACCTAAATGGGTTTTTGCATAAAGATGAATAATATACTCCTATGAACATCCCATAATTTTGGTGGAAGCATTAAAGGAATATTTAAAAGGGTTGTAGTGCAAAATTGCCTACTGGACCAGATTTGAAATCTTGGTGTGGAGCTCAAAATATTAAATGAAATAAATATATTATTGCATAAAAGTGATCTAACAACATCACATGACATCTCCATTTTTTGGTGAAAAAAATATAAACAATTTTATCAAGTGGTTGCAGTTCAGATGGGGCCCTAAAACTAAGGGAAACCATTTTTAGAAGAAGGAAGATTAGGTAGACAATTACAGTATTAATTCCACTGATATAAGAATGGTTTTAATGAGTGAATATGAGAGTCTAACAATAACTGGAAAGTTTTCCACTTGTGGTGAAAACTCCACAGAAAGGAAAAGAAAGGTCCTGGAATCAAAAGGAAAATCCAGCAAAAATGAAAAAATTAATTTCCTGGCAAAATTGTAATTGATAAAACATGGTTAAATTTTTGGGGTGTTACAACACTACCCCCCCTTAAGAAAAATCTCATCCTCGATATTTGCTAAGGGCTGTAATGAAAAGAATTACTCCTACTATCACAAATTAATATCACACAAATAACCGTCCTACTCATGCAGTAAAATGTGGCTACCGTGAGAGAGCAATTATCTTATCGGTTCTGTTCTATGTGGTCGGGGTCAATGCTACAGATGCACATATCTCGTAAAGGTGACGTATTACTATGGGTGTCGTCGGGGTGGTTTTTGGTAGCTACGCCTGGAATAAAAATGCAATCGTACACCAACATACTTATGCATGGCTACTGAAAGAAAATAGGGGCGCACAAGTAGGCCGCATTTAAATATAGCGATACAAGATCACACAATGACAGGGTGTGGACATACTAAGACTCGGCGCTACTCGAGCGATTTAGTCTACCTCGTTTATATCTAAGCGGGCGTGCCTTGTAGACGTCGAGGCTTCTCCACGGTTTTCACCATCGGGGTTAGCTTGATGGGGTTGTGGGACTGCAGGGTTGGGGTAGCAATGATGACCATTGCGGGGGTTGTTGGCCACAATCCCGCTGGAGCGTGTTCCCAGGAGGCGACGAATCACTTCTAGGGACACCAAAACATTTTGGTCGATGGCTGGGGCAGACCTCAGGGATTCGATTGGTTGGCCGAATAGCACGACTGGGTTGTCGGCGTCGGGCTCATCTTCTCCTCTTGCCGGGGCTCTACGGATCAGTTCTCCACGAGCTGCGATCAGATCAAGGGTGATCTGATCGAACAGTTCCTCTAGTGCACTTACATAGCGCACCAGATGCAATAATGCAGGATCCGTCTCGTGATCTCCGTTAGCAACCTGGAATGGCCTACCATACCCGTCACGGCTGGGGTAGTAGTAGAATGAGCGACAGTTAACTCTGGGTGACAAGTGTCGGAGTTGGACTATAGCCTCTCGAGCGGCTAGTTGGAGGGCTTGTGGCTCAAAGGAAGTTGTCCTTCCGGTGAACCTGTAGGGGCGTTCTGGTGATAGACCCCTACCATAGACGTGCACAGTGGCTCAGAATTGACGGTTCTCTTGGTACACAACATATTCTGGGGGTTCTTCTAATGCAAAGGCACGGCGGGTGAGGTTTGCTAGCATGGTCACAAAACCTCCAAGGTTGGTTGCTGTGGTTTCATTGTGAACAATGGGGCCAGGCATCTTGGTTTGGTGCTGTGCAATGCTGGGTTGAGGCTAGCGTGCACTTTTTATAGAAAAAGGGGACGGAGTCTTCCTTCGCACGTTTGCGAATGAGGCAATTTGGGTGTCGGTCACTGTGTGGCTGTCTTGTGCGAGAAGCTTGGTCGGGGTCTGGTTAAGGTCTGGTGGGTTGGTTTACCAAGGTTTTTCGACCTGGCTTAGATAGGATTAGCCAATGGTCAGCCTGGCTCTGATACCAAGTTTGTCAAGACCGGATTTTCGGGATATTAATTTCCCAAAAGCGGCCCTTGTGCTCACCAGCCCTAGGGTTACTGTTAGCTGATGAGGCACCAACTTGTTACAGAAACTCCAAGCAAAATACAAGATATGTAGTACAAGACCATTCTGGTCTGTGAGTACAACACAAGGTTTCTAGTGGCTGATGGCGGAAGCGGTTTGTAGTTCATCGGTGACTATGGGACTCCATTTCCCACAGGAACAGCTGACCAGGATAACTCCTATCTTCGCGAGGCTGCTACATCCATTTGCGTAGGTTCCGGGGCTGTCATCACATCGTTCCTTCCCACGCAAGGAATCTGGCCAAGACAATAGCCAGGGACAAGCCAGTGAGTACTTTGAATGTACTCGCAAATATTATGAACATGGGTGAGATATAATCATGCTTGAGAATAATTGATGATCACTATGATAATATTGATATGACAGTCCATAATTCAAGCAAGTCATTTGTATAAAATGCATATGCAATCAGGGAGGGATAATAAAATAAATAGCGATCATGCCACAGTCGGGCGTCTGAGCGACACCATAGGGAGGGCTTATAAATAAAAGAAGTAACAAGCATGCCGCAGTCGGGCGTCTGAGCGACACCACAGAAAGGGCTTACAAATAAAAGAAGTAACAAGCATGCCATAGTCGGGCGTCTGAGTGACACCTCAGAAAGGGCTTATAAATAAAAGAGGTAGCAAGCATGCCACAGTCGGGCGTCTGAGCGACACCACAGAAAGGGCTTATAAGGAAAATAAATAACAAGAATGCCACAGTCGGACGTCTGAGCAACATCACATAAAGGGCTTATAATAAGAGTAGATAACAGTGAATATCCAGGAGGTAGAACCGTCCCAAGGATACTCATTAATTCAAAGAACACACATGGTTAGTCCACAATAATAGTCATAATCACCATATGTCACAGGTCATAATCAATGTTCCGGTTTAGTAGTTTCTCCTCCGAAGACTGACACTCGACCCATCACAGACTGTAGTCCTTAACCATGGACACGGCTATTCGAATAGGTTTAATATCTCTGCAGAGGGTGTACTCTTTACCCACGAGTAACGGTTTTCTTTAGTCCATCGGAACTAATACCGTCTACGGTATTTTAGTCAAAAACACGCCTGACTTGCACACACCAGCTTAACCTTACTTGTGTCTGGAATCACCCACGAGACATGTTAAGCAAACTCTGAGTGGGGAGGCTACAACCTCGCGTAGCATGGGATCAAATTTCTATCGCGCGCACTAAGGGGTGCCCCCCTCTCGGTCCCAACCGGAAACACCCATGCCCCCGGACCAGGTGGCATGCCTACCGAATGCAACCGGTATCCTCCACCATGGCCTCTCTGTACGGTGTGTGCTAGGACAGGGGTTGACACTTACTGAACCGTACCCTACCTGTGGCAGGGACAAGTGGTAGCACAAAACAAGTATGGGGTTTACTGGAACAAGACTCGATCTACGGTCGACTCAGGAGGTTTCAGCATTTCTTGTATGATTAGTCATAACCGATATATTTCACGACAACAGTTGGAATCACCACCCGTCATGCCTCACCAAGCAATACCGGACTCCACCGTCCCGACGGGGAGCTTGTGACAAGCTCGCGTCTACACCAGACCGCGACTTTCACGGCTTTCTTCCGTTAGGCACGGAAGGCATACGAAGGGGATTACTGTCATGCATACTAATTACTCACAGCAAGGGGTTTACCTCATGCACTCAGGGGTATGATCATATCATCATATATGAAATAAAATGAAATGCTTTCATATTGCTGCAATCGTTTCAACAACAACCACATGCATTAGACCAGGGTTCAAAAGTGCTTGCCTTCAAGTAGAGGGGAGGAGAAATGCATCCCAAAATTTTTTGGAAGTTTTCTCCCTCTTCAAAATCCTAATTGAAAGAATATGTAATCAATAGATAGACTCAAAGCAGCACAAAAAAGTTGCTTGGAAAATTTTCAAATAAATATGAAAATAAACTAGATAATATTTGGGAAACAACAGAAAAAGAATCAAGTCATTTGGATTAATAATTAAAAAGATAAAGCCAGTCGAAGTTTAGTCAAATCTGTTTTTAGAATAGAACAGAAATAGGAAAACGTTTCGATTAGAATACGCTTTCGGAGTAGGGGAGACGTACTCGGGGTTTTGCGCCTCCACTTATGCCTACATGGACCGGCGCTGGCTCGGTGACAGAGGGCCCAGGGGGGGCACTGGTCAGGTTTGACGAGTTGCCCCCGCCTCCTTCTTCCTCTGGCCGAACCGAGGCGGGGTTCCGGCGATCAACGCCGGCGAACGGCGGCTCCTCGAGGGCACCTGATGGCAGGGATGGATTCGTCACTCTGGGGCGGTCCTCCCGGTGGTCGAGGGGATGACGGGGATGGAGGAAATCATCGGCGACGAGCTTCGCGGCGGACGGCGGCCTCGGGGGAATTGGGGCCTCGCACTACGGTGGCTCCCGAGCTGGTTTGAGTTGATGGGTGGCTCCGCAGGGCTACGGGGAGTCGAACGATGGTGCCAGGTGGACGTGAGGGGCTCTGGTTGCGACGGACTGGACTGGAGTGCGGCGGCGGCTGTCTGGCCGAAGATGGGGAATAAGACCTCCCCTGGTCGATTGGCTGCTACGGGGGTGCTCTATGGTGCGGCTTGAGATCGTCTGCGGTTGCGGAGATGCTCGGAGCTCCTTAAATAGGCGATTGAGGTCAGTTCTGATGATGGCCGTGGATAAGGACGCCGACGACCGATTTCCTGTAGCTTAGGGCGACGTGGCGGTGACGTGCGCTAGAGGACGAGCTCTCTGACGATCTGGAGCTGCTCCACGGGGCAGGTGGCGAGTGCTGGTGGCTCGGGCGGCACTGTCCATGGCATGGGCTGTTGTGGCCGCCCGCTAGCTGCCGCGGCCGACCTGACGGCGGCCCTGTGGAGCTCCAGGGTTGTCTCTGCGGCGAGGGAAAGGGCGGGCGTGCTGGCGGTGCGAGGGGAGCGGCCAGAACGGGCGAGGGGTGTCGGCAGATGGACGCGGCGGCTCGGTGCGCGCGCGTGCAAAACATGCGCTCTGGGCGCGCCCAGAGCACGCACGCGAGCTGCTCGACAAAATGCCTATGCAAGCTACAGAGTTTGGGTGGGGCTGGCAATTAGCAGGTCTAGGCTAGGGTCATAAGGGAGATTAGTGGACATGCTAGTATGTACAGAGGGGCAAGATCACAGTGCAAAGCAAAGATCATGCCAAAACTGACCATGCACACCAGGTGTTTGACAAAATGCTAAGGACAGATGGGCATCTCTTGGGGTGGTCAAATCTTCCAGATTGGGGTCTCTTTAGGTGATACAGAGGGTGGCAGTGTTAGTTTGCTAAAAGCAAAAACTTGCCAGTTCAAGTATGTGTAAAAATTGATTCTGGACAGAAAGGAAATGGCACCAATGCATGCACCTAAAATCCTCCAATGAGTCCACTCTCCTGGACTTAAGGTTCTTGCAGGATGTGCTATAAGTAGGTAAAGGAATCATAGCTAGAAGGGAAAGTTAAATGATGGTTGCTGTACAAATCACCATGCTGGACCAGAATGAAAATGAGGTTATTTCACTCAAATTTTCCAAAGGACCTAATTGGGTTTTTGCATAAAGATGAATAATATACTCCTATGAACATCCCATAATTTTGGTGGAAGCATTAAAGGAATATTTAAAGGGGTTGTAGTGAAAAATTGCCTACTGGACCAGATTTGAAATCTTGGTGTGGAGCTCAAAATATTAAATGAAATAAATATATTATTGCATAAAAGTGATCTAACAACATCACATGACATCTCCAATTTTTGGTGAAAAAAAAATATAAACAATTTTATCAAGTGGTTGCAGTTCAGATGGGGCCCTAAAACTAAGGGAAACCATTTTTAGAAGAAGGAAGATTAGGTAGACAATTATAGTATTAATTCCACTGATATAAGAATGGTTTTAATGAGTGAATATGAGAGTCTAACAATAACTGGAAAGTTTTCCACTTGTGGTGAAAACTCCACACAAAGGAAAAGAAAGGTCCTGGAATCAAAAGGAAAATCCAGCAAAAATGAAAAAAATTGATTTCCTGGCAAAATTTTAATTGATAAAACATGGTTAAATTTTTGGGGTGTTACATGACCTCAACCGTCTAGGGTGCTCAAACACCCAAGTGTAACAAGATCCGCAAGGGATTAGTGGGGGGATCAAATTTCTCTTGGTGGAAGTTTAGATCGATGCCTTCTCAAGCAATCCCTAGGAAATCAACAAGTTTGATTGGCTAGGGAGAGAGATCACGCGGAAATGGAGCTTTGAGCAACAATGGAGCTTGGTTAGGAAGAAGTAAGTCTTCTTGGAGAAGAAGACTCCCTATATATAGTGGAAGGACAAATCCAACCGTTATCCCTCAATTCTGCCTGCAGAGCATGGTACTACCGCACTTAACGTGCGGTACTACCGCACAGGGTGCGGTACGAGCCAGAACTAGCCCCTGTTGCGTAAAAACACCGGGCGGTAGTACTGCCGGAGCGGTACTACCGCACGTCCTTGCGGTACTACCGCAAGGCAGGGTCAGACTGTCCGAGGAAGAGTGCGGACTAAATAAAATACGTCTGCAGCTACTTCCGCAGAGTTACGGTTGTTGCAAAAACCCGACACGGTACTACCGCTTGCACGAAGCGGTACTACCACGTAGGACGCGGAAGTAAAAAATTACTTCTGCGCCTACTACCGTACTAGTTACGACGCTGGGGCCGGTCACACGGTACTACTGTGTCCACGGTACGGTACTATCGCATGGTGCAGTACTACCGTAACCCTGGAGCGGTACTACCGCCTTCTTTGAGCGGTACTACCGCATGCCAAGCAGTGGTAGTAGTAGGACGCCACTGTTTTTGTAACGACAAGGAAAAAACAGCCAGAGCTCCAGAGAAGCGAAGGAAAGGTGGTGCAAATGAATAGACGTGTACGTGTTGATTCCACCCAAACCTTTCTGAATCGGACCCCCTCTTAATAGTATGGCTTTCCTATGACTCAAATCCACCAAATAGAAACAAAAGGAAACACCGTCATCCATAGGTTCCGAGGGGCACTTAATCGTCTTGTGCCTAGGTGTGATATATCTTGTCGGTGTATTTGGAACGACACCTATGGGATCACAAGAATCCCTACTACGGTTGCGGGGCGCGGGGTTGAGAGAAGAGCGGATCAAACAGATAGCACACGGTTCCTTTACCTAGGTTCGGGCCGCGAGGATGCGTAAAAACCCTACTCCTGCTTTGGTGGATTATATGTTTGTGTTCTTCAGCTAGCTACGGGGCGTGAGGAGCTCCAAAAAGCCGAATCCTTCTCCTGGTCGCCTCGGGCCTCCTTTTATAGGGAAAAAGGGGTCGCCACAGTGGCACACAGGAGGTGGAAAGGGTACAGTGACGCGAGGTTATCCCTCGCATTACATGACAAGGCACATTTAATGCGCCTACCTTAGGTGTCCTTGCTTTATCGGGGACGGGGGAGACATCCATCTTGTCCGTCGCCGCTCCTTCTTGTGTCGACACGCGCCCCGGCCAGCGATGCCTGAGATGCCATGTAGGCAGGCCGGCAGCTGAGGTGGCGCAATGGTGGGTCTCCACGAAGATCTCATGTTGCCACGCAGGTGCTTGCACAGCTGGTTGGGTCGGCAGCTGCATGGGGCGATGGAAGCTTAGCTGGCGTGGGCCTGATGGTGGCCCTGCGGGTGTCTTTGGCAAGGGCCTTGCCGGGGCCCCGGCAGGGGTCTTGCCGCGGCGCCTGCTGTCATCCCCGGCAAGGTGCTTGTCGGAGGTCTTGTGGCCTTCCTTGGCTAGGATCCCGCCAAGGGTCGCCGTCTTCTCTATGTGTATCTGATCTTGAATGTCTTCACAAAGATCTGCATGCCACTACGGGGATGCCTCCCGAATCCTTGCCCATGGGGGCAGTGGACTCAAGGGTGATCCGCTCCGTAGGCGTGGGGCGAATTGTCGTGGCAAGGGTCTTGCCGGGGCTGCTAAAGCCGCCCCCGGCAAGGATCTTGCCGGGGGAATCTGCTTCGTCCCTTTGCTCTTTGTGGTCTTGGCTTTGGGCTTCGGTCTCCATCGAGCTTCGGTCTTACCCTGGCTCACCTCCCTTGTCGTGCTTGGTCTGGTGGTACCCGTGGCTCAGACTGCCCGTGCACAGTCATAGGGGTACAAAAAGTGTACCCCCCCCCTTTTCGTACACCGACAGGAACCCCCGGGCCTGGGCCACACATAAGCGTGACGCGTTGTTGGGCTAGGCCCAGAACGGTGCGCGGGCAGGCGGGATGGTTTTTACCGTGGTAAGATTTTCCGCGCACTTCGCCTCCCACGATCCGCGCGCGCGGCGCGGGGTGGAGGGACGTGCGTGACGTGGGCGACATGCGCGGGGCGGTTTCCGCAGGCATGCGTCACGTCACAGTAAATGCGAAAGGAGGCAGCCCGCGTTTCCCCCCCATAAGAAGGAATAACCGCGGGCATGCTGCTCACTTCCTCCATTTTCCTCGCGCCTCTTCCAATCTCAGAGCCGCTGTTCCCTCTCTTCCTTCCTTCCGAAGCATCCGACGTCGCCTGCCGCCGTTGCTTCGCCATCCCCCTCCCTCAGCCCTCCAACTCAGCCGCCATGGCGTCCAAACCCGCCAAGGGCAACGGGGTGGCCAAGGGCGCCGGTTCTGTGGAGCCGCCGGAGGGCGCTCTATCGGGGGACCGGATGAAGACTGCTTTCTTCATCCCGTCGACGATCGACATCCACGAGCTCCGGGCCGCCTTCAAGCCCCTTTGGGGGGTGAAGACAGGGGGGAAGAATTTGGGACATCCGGCGACGCGAGTCATTCCGGCCGCTTGCGCCGAACCTGGCCCAAATCGGTATCCCTTCTTCGTCGACTACTTTTCTTGCGGGTTATGTCCCCCCTTCTCCGATTTCTTCTGTGATAACATGCACACCTTTGGCTTCCGCCTCTTGGATTTCACTCCGAACACGGTGGCATGCATGGCTTTCTTTGCGCACCTTTGTGAAGGCTTCATCGGGGTGCATCCCAACACGGCGCTCTTCCGCCACTATTTCACCCCTCGGATCCAGCCGGGAGGTGCCGTCTCTGGATGCATCACCTGGATTCTGAGATCCAAGGGAGCGTACCCGGACGGTGCCGTGAAGGAGAGGTGGGATGAATGGCGCAGCCGGTGGTGCTGGATTGAAGAAGAAGAACCGCCAAGATTCTGCAAGGTCCGCCGGGTGCCGCCGGTCCGTGGCAGCGACTGGGGCGACGTCGACACCGCCGACAGGAGGCTCACCGTCGCCACCACTAGGATTCTCCGGCTCACCCAGGCCGGACTCACCCTTGAGATGATCGGGGCGGACTTCATTCGCCGTCGGATCGCCCCGTTGCATAACAAGGGGAGCCTAGCCTGGCTCTTCAGGAATCCTGCTGACGTCATGCGGCTCTGCCCTGGCCTCGACCACAATTTCACGATGATGGGACACGCCCATTTCTGCCAGCGGCTCTTCCAGCTTGATGTGGGTCGCGACGGCGAGGTCGAACGGACCGGCAAGGCTGCGAGGGCTGTCGTAAAGGTCGGCAAGGCCGTCAAGGGGTCGTTCTTCAAGCTGCCAGCGGGGGTGATCCCGCTATGCAACAATTCGCGCCAGTCCGAGATCATTGCCATGATGCTGGACTGCAATGCGCACGGCCCTGTCCCGAGCTGGAAGGAGCCGGCGGACGAGGACGTTCAACAATTCTTCGACTCTCTGGTTGAGGTGTGCGTCAAGCCTGACGCCGAGCGGTGGCTTGTCACGAACACCACCCAGGAAGAGTTGGACTACATCGCCACTAGGGCGAGGGAGGCGCAGCTCGCCGTGGAGGCCGGCAGCGCCGGGAGTGTGGAGGACGAAGCCGCAACGGCTGTGGAGGAGGAGGAGCTCGCCCAGTGGGCGGCGGCCGCCGGGGAGGCCAGCAGTGGCAACACTGGAGCTCCGCTTGTTGAGGACGCGGCCGACGAGTCGTCGGAGGAGGAGGACGTGGCGGCGGGTTCGGCGCTAGCCAGGGGAAGAGGGCGAGTCCTGCGGCGGGCCAGTTCCGACGAGCCGGTCCGACACGGCAAGGCTGCACAGCCTCAATTGGCCCTGGAGGGGTCCGGGCGCCACACGAGGGCCACGGCGGCGAGGAGGCTGACGAAGGCCGCCGAGAAGAAGAAGGCAACAGCCCCCTCTCCATCTGGGCGCGCACCAACTCTGCCTTCTTCACCTCCCCCAATAGACGTCGACTCGGATGTCGACGCGGAGTTCCCTTTTGATCTTGGGCCTCTCAGCCCGAACAGGAAAAGGCAAGCGGTGGAGGAGATGGATGACGAGTAAGTACTCCGTTCCTTACTGCCATTTCCATTCTCCTGAACCATGCCACTCATCTTGATATGTTTTGCTTCTTCAGGGATGCAGAGACGTTGGCCCAGAGGATAAAGAGGGCGAAGGCCTCGGCGAGCAGCCAGCTCCCAGCTGGGGCTTCAGAGACACCACTGGTGGTGTTGAGCAGCCCGGATGGCAGCCCCCGGCACAGCCCCCAGCGTAAGTTCATCATCCTCTTCTTGCTCGACATGCAGTAGGTGTTTGATGCTATGGTGCTGACCTTGTCGGTTTTGTAGGACGGGAGCGGCAGCAGGAGGAGCCGCAGGGGGCTACCCCCAACACACCACCCCCATCGACTACCCCGCCGTGAGGGGCTTCCTCAGCAAGGGCACCAAGCATGGAGCCCACACGCATGGAGGAAGAAGGGAACTTGGGCGCTGGTGGCTCTACCACGGCGCCACGCGCCGGCGGGGACGGTACTTCTGCTTCACAGCCTGGCACTGGTGAGTCGCCTGTCTTATGTCTCTGCTTTTCGCTTATTCTTTTTCTTGGCTTCATCATCCCCATTACTGCCCAGGCCCCCCTCCAACAGATATGGAGGACGTGGATGCCGTCAACGGGGATGTTGCTGAGGAGGCCGCGATGGAGGCCGACAAGATTGCCGCCGAGGAGGCCGCCAAGGGCGCTGCCGAGGCCGCCGCTAGTGGGCCTGCCGGGGAGGCCGGCAAGGCCACAGCCGAGGAAGAGGCGGTTGATGATCAGCCTTCTTCCTCCACAACCTCGGGCCCCGGCAGGTACCTGAAGGTGGGCGACAATCTCTTCGTCCATCTTGCAGGGGCGTCAAGTTCCCGAGCGCCCGCCGGAGGGGAAGTCTTCGACGGCGAGGTGCTCGCCGCCACCGAGCTCGAGGTGGTCGATGAACCGGGCGCCGGCGGCGATGGTTCTCTAGAAGAGCAGCTCTTCCGTTCCATGAGGGCCAGTTTCCGGAAGCTCCAAGCGCTTTACCGTGCCCGTCTGGACAAGGTTAAGTCCAGGATGGCAATGGTAGACGAGGTGGAGGTGGACTTCCAGGCGCGTGTTGTTGAGGCGCAAACCTAGTTTCACCAGTCCAGTGAGGAGCAGAGGGCCTTCCAGGAAGAATTGGCCAAGCGCGATGCAGAGCTCATCATGAAGATGTCTGACATCGAGAAGGCCCAGGAAGAGGCGGCGAACTTGGCTGCCACGACCGAGGCCGCCCGGAACCAGCATCAAGTCGCCTTGGATTCCCAGGAGGAAGACCTCTCCGCGCGCGAGGCGAAGCTTGCTGCAATGCTCCACGGCAAGGATGAGGATCTCGAGGTCCTTGTCGAGCAGCGGACTCGCGAGCTGGGGCAGAGGCACAAAGAGGCACTCGATGCCCAGGCTCTGGTCCATGCCGTCAAGGTGAAGGAGCTGGAGGTACAGCGGGACGAGCTGAAGGAGCAGGTCCTCAAGCTGTCCAACGAGAGGAACACGCTCAACTGTGCCTTGGCAGAGGCGCACGGAGCGGCCATCAGTAGGGCTGGGGAGCTCTCCGAGGCACAAAACTCCATCAGAGATCTCAATCTGAGGCCGGAGAATCTCGAGAAGATGTTGTCGGAGAGCTCGGCTCGGGAGGAGACCTTGACCAGGAGCCTGGAGGAGGAGAAGCAGCTGCGGGCGGATGAGGCCGCCTCCCACCAGGAATACGTGGCGGGTGAGAACAGATGGATCAGGCGGCTGGAAGACGTCGCCGGCAGGGTTACCTCTCAGTTGGGCCTCATGGGGATGCCAAACGCGAGGTATTCCCCTGAGTGGAGCGGGATCGTCAATGCCAAGCTGACCCTATTCTTCGAGGGCGTCCTCGACGCCTTGGCTGATATTCACTCCAACAGAACGGCCACACTGGCCGGAGAGGCCCAGCGACTTTGCTGGGGGGTCATGACCAAGGTCCTCACCAAGATGGCGTATTGGAATCCCGCCCTCGACTTCGAAGCCGCGATGGATAGCTTGCCGGAGGATGCTGACCTCACGGTGCTCAAGGAGCGCATCAAGCCCGTCATCAGCTGCATCGACGAAATCAAGAGGGTGGAGGGCCAGCGCCGGGATTAGGCATCCCGTTCTTCTTCGCCGCTGCGGGTTCATGACCAAGACAAATTTTATCTTTAGTTAGAACCGCAGCGATGACATGATGTAATATAACTTTGAAACATTCTTGGGATTATGCATGCTATTTTCCTGTTTGTTGTTTCTTTGTACGTCCACCCTACGCTAGCTGGGTAGGCTTGCAAGCACGAAAAACCCAGGGCGGCATCTTGGGGACGGGTCCCCATTGGCCTGCCGGGCGAGCGTGCTGCCGGGTGAGCCACCTTGCCGCCCTTAACGCAGCCGCTCAAACTGTTGAGTTTGACTCGAGTCAGAGTCGAGAGCCTTGCCAATTGCGGAAGGCTACCCTACCGTTTCCAACGCAGCCGTTTGAACTGTTGAGCGGACTCGAAATAGAGCAAAGGCGTTGCCGATCGGGAAGGGCCCCATTTGCGTGCAGGTTTCTTTTTGTACAAAGAACGACAACTCCGGGGATAATAACCTTAAATAATAGAATGGAAATATCCAGGGTTCAATGTAACTTAGCTTCTAATTGTAGCCGCTCGAGCGCTGATCTTCCGGCCTCCTTCCTTCTCAAAGGGTCGCGAAGATGAAAGAGCGCGGGGCCAACTGCTAGAGCCGATTCTCACAACTGCGCCCCCTACCTGGCGCGCCAAAGATGTCGGTGTATTTGGAATGACACCTATGGGATCACAAGAATCCCTACTACGGTTGCGGGGCGCGGGGTTGAGAGAAGAGCGGATCAAACAGATAGCACACGGTTCCTTTACCCAGGTTCGGGTCGCGAGGATGCGTAAAACCGTACTCCTGCTTTGGTGGATTATATGTTTGTGTTCTTCAGCTAGCTACGGGGCGTGAGGAGCTCCAAATAGCCGAATCCTTCTCCTGGTCGCCTCAGGCCTCCTTTTATAGGGAAAAAGGGGTCGCCACAGTGGCACACAGGAGGTGGAAAGGGTACAGTGACGCGAGGTTATCCCTCGCATTACATGACAAGGCGCATTTAATGCGCCTAGCTTAGGTGTCCTTGCTTTATCGGGGACGGGGGGAGACATCCATCTTGTCCGTCGCCGCTCCTTCTTGTGTCGACACGCACCCCGGCCAGCGATGCCTGAGATGCCATGTAGGCAGGCCGGCAGCTGAGGTGGCGCAATGGTGGGTCTCCACAAAGATCTGCATGTCGCCACGCAGGTGCTTGCACAGCTGGTTGGGTCGGCAGCTGCATGGGGCGGTGGAAGCTTAGCTGGCGTGGGCCTAATGGTGGCCCTGCGGGTGTCTTTGGCAAGGGTCTTGCCGCGGCGCCTGCTGTCATCCCCGGCAAGGTGCTTGTCGGAGGTCTTGTGGCCTTCCTTGGCTAGGATCCCGCCAAGGGTCGCCGTCTTCTCTATGTGTATCTGATCTTGAATGTCTTCACAAAGATCTGCATGCCACTACGGGGATGCCTCCCGAATCCTTGCCCATGGGGGCAGTGGACTCAAGGGTGATCCGCTCCGTAGGCGTGGGGCGAATTGCCGCGGCAAGGATCTTGCCGGGGGAATCCGCTTCGTCCCTTTCCTCTTTGTGGTCTTGGCTTTGGGCTTCAGTCTCCATCGAGCTTCGGTCTTACCCTGGCTCACCTCCCTTGCCGTGCTTGGTGTGGTGGTGCCCGTGGCTCAGACTGCCCGTGCACAGTCATAGGGGTACAAAAAGTGTAGCCCCCCCCCTTTTTGTACACCGACATATCTGAAAAGCTCAGTGCACACGATTAGTCCGCAAAAGCATTGTCATCAGTCACCAAAACTACTTAGGGAGAAATATGCCCTTACAATCTCCCCCTTTTTGGTGGATTGATGACAATACGAGATTTGCACAAAGATATATATATAACAGAATAGTAAGCAAACCCAACATTATTATAAAATATAGGTAAGCTCCCCCTAGATGTGTGCATACACAAGAAGATGCTTTGGACTGCATAGCACACATACTAGGATCAACGCTCCCCCTATATTTTATAAACAACATACTCCTTGCAACAAAGAATAAGACTCTACGCATGGATGTAAGGAGGTTAATGTGAGCACAAATTAACAGGGCAAGTGAAGCAAACACTCACAACCTAGCAGATAGCATAGACATAATAACGAGATAAGGAGTAGAGTGCATATGTCTCACACCATATGAAAGGTCTCACACACACACAACACAAACCACGAAAGCAGATGAGGTTCGACCAATGAAAAGCAAATAAAACACGGCACAAGACACACGCATATCCTACACTCTCTCCCCCTTTGGCATTGAGACACCACAAAGGGAAAGAGGACACCTAAGACATAGATTGTAGCTCAGGCGGAAGAGATCAGTCGTCACGTGCCTCGTCAGACTCCTGCTGCTCCTCCTCGGAATCAGACCACTTGAAACCCTGCTTAGAAATCCACTCAGCCTCTGGAGTAATGATCTCCTCTGACCCATTTGACACATCCTCACGAAAGATCCTTAATATCTTCTTGTCGCGCTGGCGAGCCTGCTTCTGAGTCACATGAGTCTTTTATTGCCCCTTTGCCTGCATACAAAACAGAGCCTTCATCTTGCTCTTCAGCTTTTTAGCCCACAAGGGCTCAGACGAGGGGGGAGCATACCCTCCAGAACTGTCCTCATCAGCTGCCTCCTCCTCAACTTCCTGCTCCTCCACATCCATCTTAGCTGCTGCAGCCTCTGCACGGGTAGTGGTGTTAGCCCACCGACTCTTGATGCGAAGTCAGATAGGCTCATGACGAATCCAGTGAGGGCCCTCAAACTCTTCATCAGGATAGAGCTTCTCCCAAGTCTTGGTGATCAACAAAAACAGAAATGGACCATAGATAGGCACTTTGCGGGTGAAAATCGCAAAGAGGAGCTCACACCACATGACATGTGAGATATCAAGTGGTTGAGTCCGAGCACTGCGGGCCTCCTCACACATAAGCATCATGTCCACGAGGTATGCATGTACCTTGTCCTTGTCCCCAATGCGAGGAAACAGTGAGTTGCGGAAGATCCTATGCATAATATCCAGAAAGGGGCTCATCACCCAAGTCTTCTTGCCACTTGCGACCATCTTCTCCACATAGAAAGGCAGCAACCGGTCCTTGTTGGCAGATTCTTCATTGGCATGAGGGCAAGCTCCAACAGGAGTGTGGAGCCCCTCATCAGCAACCTGAAGCAGATCCATAAAGTCCTTCCATGTAGCAGTCATCTTGTGTCCATTGGTCATCCAAGTCATGTTGCGCTCCTCCTTAGGATGGAAGTGAACCGAAGCATAGAACTGTGCCACAATTTCTGGGTCAAAGTCCATATGAAATGACATGATATGCTCAATGCCAAACTGCTCCACAAGATCTAGAGCCTCAGCAAAATAGGACCGATGCTCCTCCTTCCTCATGTGATTCATGTCAATCCAATGTGCATCCACATATAAGTTGTGTTTGCTCTTGAGTACTTCTGTGAAGATACGATACTGCTGCTTTGTCCACAACAATTCATCTCCATGGAACTGAGCCCGGGGATCTGCATAAGGATTGATCTTCCTCCTAGCAATGAACTCATGTGATGGCATCTCGTCCATGCTCATAGTTGGTTCCTTGTTCTTGGTGGCAGTGGTCTTGGTTCTGTGTTGGGGGCATTGGAGCCCTCAGGAACATCACTTTGGGTGCGCAGACGCTTTGACCCTGTGTCACGGCTGGGATTCGAGCGACGGACATTGGAACCGGAGACACCACCTATGACACAAACACAAGAGCACGAAAGAGAGACAAAGAGAA
The DNA here is from genome assembly GCA_902687465.1 of Secale cereale. NCBI lineage: Eukaryota > Viridiplantae > Streptophyta > Magnoliopsida > Poales > Poaceae > Secale > Secale cereale. Next base: position 643,374,509 of record LR738713.1, on the reverse strand, counting down.
TCAATGCAAAAGCCACAACGAAGTACAATAAACATGTAGAAAAGATAATATGTATGGGCTACGAAGAAGGTGTGGACCGAATGGTAGTACAGTTCGAAGCTGCGGAAGTAAAGTTTTAGTGCCGCCAAGGGGGCGGTAGTACCGCACGGAAGTGTTACGGTAGTACCGCACCAGGCGCGGTATTAAAAATTTACTTCCGCGTCCATTACGGTAGTACCGCGCCATAGGAGCGGTAGTATCGTGATGCGTCAGAGCGGTAGTACCGCTGTTAGCCAGTGGTAGTACCGCTCGGGGTTAAATCTGAAAGCGGATCTGGACAATGAATGCGTAGGACGGGCGAACGGTACTACAGCTGATCACAACTCCTTTGTAGCAACATACTTACTGTCATTTCTACTGCACTACAACTCTCCTACACCCTAATCTTCCATGGATAAGGTCAACAAGAACACAAGAACAACATGCATCTCCCCAAAACCTAGAGACAACACAAGGGCAAAAAGAAGAAGGGATTTTGGGGAGAAACCTTCATCCATGGCAAGAGGTCGAGGTGGGGAACGATCCCACCGGTCAGAATGCGAGGAGAGTGGCTGGGGACGGAGATCCGGCGAGGTCCACCAGTGCCGTTCTTGAGAGAGAGAGAGAGAGAGAGAGAGAGAGACACAGAGAGAGGGAGAGAGAGAGAGAGAGAGAGAGAGAGAGGCGACGTGGGGGAGATGAGTTGAATGGGTATGGGGGAGTTAGAACTCCCCCTGGCCGCTTATAACCCCCAGTCCTTCAAACCACCGCGGTAGTAACACGGGTCATCGCGGTAGTACCGCCCCGGCGGAAGTACCGCACGCAGGGCAGTAGTACCGCTCTCCAGCGGTAGTAAAAAAATATTGTCATGCTGGTTGCGGTAGTACCGATATTCTCTCTTGCGGTAGTACCGTGACTATTCACGGTAGTACCGCTCCCCTAAGAAAGTGCAAGTTTCGACAAGAATTCTTAAGCAAAGCAACTGCGGGCAAGAGCGCACACACACGGCAAAAGGAAAGAAAGACAACAGGCTGCTGGAACAACACACGAGACACTCCTCCTTGAAGGAGGTCGGTGGCCGAAGCCACCTATGTTTGAGTTATTTGGTATGGCACCCCGAAGAATTATCCTTGGGCCCATGACCAACACTCATCTTTAAGCACTCATACCATCTAACATGGCAAACAATAAAGACTTGATTGATTTATGCATAACGGGGGGAGGAAGAGTTCATTGAGAGAACAATACTCCCCCTATGTCCATGCCTACACCTAGGCAAGATGATCATGTTGAGTGGGAGGAGTGTGTGCATGGTTTCAATCCACATTGCTCAAATCTATGATATTTAGCTCATGCCTTAACTCGCGAAATGTTGCTTCATCCAATGGCTTCGTGAAGATGTCTGCAAGGTTATCATGAGTGTTGACATAGTTAAGCTCTATTTCTCCTCGCCAAATATGATTCCGGATGAAGTGATGCCGAATCTCAATATGCTTCGTCTTGAAGTGTTGCACTGGGTTGAGAGAAATCTTGATGGCACTTTCATTGTCACACCAAAGAGGCACTTTGTCACAAGTGACACTGTAATCCTTTAAAGTTTGCCTCATCCAAAGAAGTTGTGCACAACAACTACCAGCTGCCACATACTCCGCTTCGGTGGACGAAAGAGACACACAACTTTGATTTTTGGAAGACCAACTTACCAGAGAGCAACCAAGGAATTGGCACCCTCCGGAAGTGGACTTCCTATCCACTTTGTCTCCCGCCCAATCCGAATTAGAGAAACCTACAAGGTTGAAGTTTGCTCCTCTTGGATACCATAAGCCAAAGTTTGGGGTATGAGCCAAATATCAAAAGATTCGCTTGACTGCCACAAAGTGACTTTCCTTAGGTGAGGCTTGAAACCGTGCACAGATTCCCACACTCAACATAATATCCGGTCTAGATGCACAAAGGTAAAGCAAGGAACCAATCATAGAACAATATACCTTTTGAGCCACTGCTTTACTATTGGGATCAATGTCAAGTTGGCACTTGGTAGGCATTGGAGTAGTAGCCGGCTTGACATCACTTAGATTAAATCTCTTGAGCATGTCTTGAGTGTATTTGTCTTGTTTGATGAAGATTCCTTCTCTTCTTTGCTTTATCTCAAATCCAAGGAAGTACTTCAACTCTCCCATCATGGACATCTCAAAATGCGTGGTCATGAGTGCGGCAAACTCATCATTGAAAGCTTTGTTAGGTGAACCAAAGATAATATCATCAACATATAGTTGGTAGACAAACAACTCTCCTTTGACCTTCTTAGTAAAAAGAGTGGGGTCGATTTTCCCAATTTCAAACCCACGATCTTGCAACAACTCGGTAAGATGCTCATACCACGCACGTGGGGCTTGTTTAAGGCCATAGAGTGCCTTATCGAGTTGATACACGTGATTGGGGAACTTACGATCCTCAAACCCCGGGGGTTGTTTGACATATACCAACTCATTAATAGGATCATTAAGAAACACACTTTTCACATCCATTTGTTGCAATTTAAAGTTATGATGAGAAGCATAGGCAAGCAACAAACGAATAGATTCAAGGCGAGCAACGGGGGCAAATGTTTCACCGTAGTCGATACCCTCGACTTGGGAGTAGCCTTGAGCCACCAAACGCGCCTTGTTGCGAATGACAATGCCACGAGCATCCTGCTTGTTCTTAAAGATCCACTTGGTTCCAGTGACATTATGGTTCTCCTTTGGCCTTGGCACGAGACGCCACACTTTGTTGCGCTCGAAGTTATGGAGTTCTTCATGCATGGCATTGAGCCAATCGGGGTCTTAGAGCGCCTCGTAGACCTTTTGAGGTTCAACACAAGAGACAAAAGCTTGATGAGCACAATAGTTTGCTAATTGTCTACGAGTGCTTACCCCCTTTGTGATGCTTCCAAGAATATTCTCCATGTGATGTTCTTTAGAAGCAAGCATGGAAGCAACTTTAGCAGCACGACGCTCCAATTGCTCTTCAAGTGATAATTGAGGAGCACTGAGTTGATCATCTTGAGCGACGTGAAGAGCTTGATCTTGATCTTGAGCTTCCTCTTGATCTTGATCTTGCTCAGAGGAGAGAACTTGGCCTTGTGCATCATTTGGTGGCTCACCGCCATCTTGTGATTGATCTTGCACTTGGCCTTGTTCGTCCGGTTGAGGGCCTTCACTTTGTTCTTCGGAAGCGTGTGGGTCTTGGGTTGATGATGGTTACACTTGTGTGGAACATTATCCTTCTCCTTCGGCCACAAGGGGTTCCTCAATGGGTAGGATATAACCAACACCCATTCTTCTTATGGCTTGAGGAGGAATTTCATCACCTACATCACAAGTACCACTTTGCTCCACTTGGGAGCCGTTATTCTCATCAAACTCTACGTTACATGTCTCCTCAATGAGTCCATTGGACTTGTTGAGGACACGGTAAGCATGAGAGTTTGTAGCATAACCAACAAATATGCCCTCATGAGCTCTAGACTCAAATTTAGACAAACGAGCATCTTTCTTGAGGATGAAACACTTACACCCGAACACCCGGAAGTACTTGAGATTGGGCTTGTTACCGGTAAGAATCTCATATGGAGTCTTGTTCAAGCCTTTGCGGAGATAGAGCCGATAGGATGCATGACACGCGGTGTTGATGGCTTCGGCCCAAAAGTCGTATGGAGACTTGAATTTTGCCATCATGGTCCTTGCCGCATCCATCAATGTCCGTTTCTTTCTCTCCGCTACACCATTTTGTTGAAGGGTATAAGGTGCGGCATATTGATGTTTGATCCCCACTAAGAAACTCATCCAAGGTGTAGTTCTTGAACTCGGTGCCGTTGTCACTTCGGATCATCAAGATCTTTGCCTCATGTTGACGTTGAGCTTCATTTGCAAAGTTGATGACGGTTTGTTGGGTCTCACTCTTCTTCTTGAAGAAATATACCCATGTGTATCTTGAATAATCATCTACAATCACCAAGCAATACTTTCTGTCCCCAAGACTATCAAAGGATGGAGGCCCAAAGAGATCCATGTGAAGGAGCTCTAACGGTCTTTTTGAGTAGATGATAGTCGTGGGAGGGTGTGTCGTCTCATGTAACTTTCCTTCAATACAAGCACTGTGATGGGCCTCGAACCCCTCGTTGGTTACCCCAAGTGGAAGGTGTAAGATGCAGTAAGTAGAAGTGTTTTCCCTTAGCAAAGATGCCAAGGATCGAATCCCCAGAGACTCCTAGGTTCAACAAGTAGGTGTCAATTGCTAACGGCGCAATTAGCAATCAACATGGACCTGCACACAGATACAAATAACTTTGCTCCCAACGAGTACAGAGAGGTTGTCAATCCCTCCGGCCTTGTAGTTCACAAAGGGTTAAAAGCAATGATAGTAGTGATAGATAGTTTTTGCAATAGTAAATAATAACGAAAAGTAAATAGTGGATGTGATCAATGATGGTAATATGGACCGGAGTCTCATGATGTTCACTAGTGATGTCTCTCTCCCAAAAGACGATAAAACAGCTATGTGAGGTAACAAATTACAGCTGGGCAATTGATAGGACCACGAACGCAAACCAATGCTGACTACATTGCAAGAAAGATTGAGGTTCAAAGCATGGGCGGTACGCCAAAGTAAGTAGACCGAAATCCATCAATATCTACTACTAATCATCCACCTTGAGATATCTATCCAGAACATCTCGCTGGTATTAAGTTGCGAGTCCCACCCATAGTGTAAACTCAATGCAACAGACAACTGCATTAAAAGAACTTTGCGTAAAGTAAACAATCCTTGCACCCGCGGGCACAAGCACCGTTGTTTTCCCCCTTGTGGCAACAGCACATCCCCTAGACTCATGTTTCTGTCACTCAAGCTAGTCATCGAGGGGCATGAACCCACAATCGAGCATAACGTTCCCTCTTGGAGTCACTACCTACTACTCGGCCAAAGCAATAAGTAACAATGGAGAACATGCAAGAATTACTTATTAACTAAAATATAAAAGAGGTGAATCAAATATATTACTCAAGATCAATCTGAACATAATCTCATAATCCATCGGATCTCAGCAAACTCAACATAGCAACAGCATAAGGATTACATAGGTGTAATGCCCAGGATGGAGTTATACCTCCTACGTGTCGAGGCACGACTTAAAGGCATAAATCCATCCTAGAATGATCTCAAGTTTGGTAATCTTTGCACAACTCATGTAAAACAGGGGATAGTAAACAGAAAATAGTTGGCTTACACTCGCCACGTCACAGAATTACAGTACAAGTCTCAAACATCATACATTAAGAACATCACAACCCTCTAAGGGCAAAAGCCAAATGTCAAAGTACCAAACTTAGATAAATAAACCACAGGCGGATCGAATCCTAGTAAGAGTCTCCACTACTGATCGTCCGGGTATCGCACATAGTACCGACTACGCTCCTCGTCGTACTCCCAATCCAGCTCGGTGCCATCACCTGGATAGCTCACAGCTGGACCTGCATCTGGTGTGTGAAGTAACTGTGAGCCACAGAGGACTCAGCAATCCCGTTACCGGGTAACAAGACTATCAAAGCCTTTGGGTGAGGAAAAGGCTGAAGAAAAGAATAAGTCTGCAGCAGCAACTAGCATCTAGCTTACGTAAGTGAGAGCGAGAAGAGAAGGCCTCGGCGAGAAGTGATCACGAAGTGATCCTAGCTACAAGCTCCACAAGCATAACCCCTCCGTGTTCAACTCCCGAATCCCTATTCGGAAATTGACAGTCACGGAACACACGCTGGTAGTGTATTAGTAACATTGTGTCAAGTTATCTACAACCGGAATTAACAAGCTCCCATCTGCCACATAACCGCGGGCACGGCTTTC
>LR738713.1:643306807-643359935 GCA_902687465.1 Secale cereale | reverse complement strand
CAACCCTCTAAGGGCAAAAGCCAAATGTCAAAGTACCAAACTTAGATAAATAAACCACAGGCGGATCGAATCCTAGTAAGAGTCTCCACTACTGATCGTCCGGGTATCGCACATAGTACCGACTACGCTCCTCGTCGTACTCCCAATCCAGCTCGGTGCCATCACCTGGATAGCTCACAGCTGGACCTGCATCTGGTGTGTGAAGTAACTGTGAGCCACAGAGGACTCAGCAATCCCGTTACCGGGTAACAAGACTATCAAAGCCTTTGGGTGAGGAAAAGGCTGAAGAAAAGAATAAGTCTGCAGCAGCAACTAGCATCTAGCTTACGTAAGTGAGAGCGAGAAGAGAAGGCCTCGGCGAGAAGTGATCACGAAGTGATCCTAGCTACAAGCTCCACAAGCATAACCCCTCCGTGTTCAACTCCCGAATCCCTATTCGGAAATTGACAGTCACGGAACACACGCTGGTAGTGTATTAGTAACATTGTGTCAAGTTATCTACAACCGGAATTAACAAGCTCCCATCTGCCACATAACCGCGGGCACGGCTTTCAAAAGTTCAAACCCTGCAGGGGTGTTCCAACTTGACCCATTACAAGCCCACGATCCGCGGAGTCGCAACTCCAAAGTGGGAAGACCCGAGTATCCTCGGAATCCCGTGCTCAAGATATACCGAGCTAAGGTAAGGCTAATCCAGTAAATCCTCCCGGCGTGCCGACACCCTGATAGTAGCCGCGCGTATCTCGTCTCAGGCCACGACCGGATGGGCGATCCCACAGGTTTTTACCAGACCTTGAGTTTCCTCGAGGTGGCCCCGCGTAACCCCTAGTTTGGACCAACACTCATGTGGAGCACTGGCCCGGGTTGTTGAATTAAGAAAAAGGGTTTATAACTCCCTATGCAAGTTTAGTTTGTTATTAGGCAAATAGTACCAATGTTGGGACTTGCTGGAAAAGACTTAGCACTTAGCGGTTTATCAAGGGGGTCCCATACACCCCAACCGTGTTAGGAACGCATAATCAAGGAACATAACACCGGTTTATACGGTTCCTAACGGCATGAGTGGAACAAATCACCAAGCAAAAGGCTTAGCCTTCCACCCTTGCCAAAATATATAGATGATTTCAGTTATAGCATTTATATAGTGTGATATAACCCAACCAAACTTCAACATGAAGCAAGCATCTTCGATCTTCACCTGCAACTAGCAATGCTATAAGAAGGGCTGAGCGAAGCGTACTTAGCCAAGCAACGGTTTGCATAGGTGGGTTGGTTAAACATGGCAATTGGCTACAAGTAGGAGGCTGACAAGAAGATCATGGGCATCGAGGCAAAACTATAGATCGAGACTACTAGCAATAGGCAAAGATAGTAATGTTATCGGGGTTCGGTCATCTTGCCTGAAGAGAAGTCGTTCGGATCGTAAGAAGGGTCCTCGTGCTCAACCTCGTTGGAAACCTCGTGCTCGACCTCGTACTCGGTCTCAGCTTCCGGCTCTAAACCAAACAATCACACCAAGCACAATCAACAAGATGCAATGCGCACTCGGAAAAGATGAATGCATGATGGATGCACTAAGGATGCACACGGAGCACGGAAAATATCACTCAAGCAAAACACCTCAAAACATGATAACAATCTGATATTATTAATCTACACAGAAAATCAATCAAGTTTGATATAAGATTCGTTGAAATCGGAGTTACGGGCTAAAAGTTATGCCCGAAACAAGATTTGAGCGAAAGCTGAAAATTACAGCAACATAGCATCTTCGGAGCTCAAAATAATTGAGCTACAGCACCCAAACAACATGGCAAAGGACATGAACACAAACTAGACATATAGTACAGCAACTAAGTCCAAAGGTGCACCCCAACGGAGCCACGGATCAATAGCAATGATCTTGGACATATTGAACTTGACAATAAAATTCTGGCAGCAGAATTTTATTGAAACTTTAGAGCAAAAGATAAACATGCTACAGCCACTTAAATGGACATGTGAGGACATGAATGGAAAGACAACAATATATACTACAAGGAACAATCAAGATCCACTCCAAAACTAACATGCTTTGTCCTAGAACATCACACGAACATGGCATCGGAACGTTACCGATTTCAGACTTAGTGAAAAAAAACACTAAGTCCTAAAACAGCAATATCATCATGGCATATAAAAGAGCATGTTTAAGTCACCTCGAAACTAGTCATGGCAAAAGGTAAGCGCCTCATCAAAGTACACATGAAGGTGATCCCGAAACACACAAGCATGCATCATGTAGGTAAACCCAACGATTTCAACGAGCTCAACAAGATGGCATTTCATAACAAGTGAAATAACATCACAGCCACATGGCACTTTGCAACGATGATAACAAGGCAATAATAAACCTACCATGCAACCTATCACAAGCAACACGTAGTTCGTGGCAAGACGAACACGTGGACATGTCATTTGCATCAATCGGACAAACGAGCTAAAAGATATCACATGGCAAAGGTGGCATAAAAATAACACATAGCAGCAGTTTATATCATGATGCACTCTTACAACAGCAAAACAAGCACCTAGATGATCTCTAACATGCATGACAACAACAGGTAAAACGTAGAGCATGCTCCCACGAACGTCTGGACATGCTACACGCGCAAAACGGAGCAGCAGGCAAAAAGTTAGAGCAGTTCAAACATAGCATTTCAGATAAACAGATCTGGGACTTAGGAGTGGGGAAACAACCTCAAAACAGATCAGATCTGGAAACGATGACGGGCCGGCGGCGGTGTGGGCCTCGGGGCGGCTCGGCCCGCGGAGGAGGGCGCGGCCTGAGGCGCGGTGGCGAAGGGGCCCGGCCCGTGGTGGCGGAGGCGGCTAGGAGCCGGCGGAGGCGGCGGCCCAGGGAGAGGCTACGGCCCAGGCGACCTCGGCTGGGAGGCGGCGGCCCGGTCGCGGCGCGGTGGCGATCTGGCGAAGCGCCGGCTGGAGGAGCGGAGGAAGCGGCCCACGGCGAGGCGGGGCGGATCGGCCCGGCGAGGAGGTGGCCCACTGCGGAGGGAGGGGCCTGGACTGGCGACGCGGCTGTCGCCTGCCGACGCGGGAGCGAGGCGGCCAAGTGGTCCTCGGCCTGGCGCTTGGGCTGGGCCCCGCCGATCGGGAAGGAGTGGGGCGAAGCAGCGGCCCGGCCAAGTGGTCCCGCTGGCCCGAGCCTGGCGCTCGATGCGGCCAGCTGGGGCGACCGATCGGCCGTTGACCCCGGCGGCTGGGTCCAGATCGAAGCGGCTGCGTGGTGGAGATCGAGGGACTGGCCGGATCGGCTGGTTCCTCGGGATCCAGGAGGATATTTTCAAGTGGAGAAGAAGGGAAAGATTGGATCTGAGAAAAAAAATAGGGGATGCCAAAATAGACCTAGAGGGGTCTATATATAGCAGTTTTTCTAGGTTTAGGGGGATTTAGGGGCGTTAGGAGCCCTCCGATCGCGATCCGACGGATCCGATCGCGGGGATAGATTTAAAAGGCCTAGGAGGAGATAAAAGACTGCAGTAGGGGTGTTTCCGGGACACGAAGTGAAGGCACTTTGGACCCACACGAACAACGGATGGAAAAGCCAACGGAGTCCAAACGAGACGAGATTTGAGAGGCGGGTTGCACACAACAAAACAACAACACACACAACAACCTCGCGGCACACCGGTAACGTTAAACGCCCGAACAACAAAGTAGGCCTACGGGACGTCACGGACACGTGAGGGAGCTCCGGAACGCGAAACGGACAACGGGAAGAAACACGCGGAACCGGATGCAACCGACAACACAAATGCAATGCGATGCACATGTCTACATGATATGAATGAATGCCACACACTCACACAACAAAACGACGAAACCCGAAAGACAAAGAACCCGGAATGGAAATAGATGAAGCCGGAGATATATTATATACCCAAAAGGGAAAGTATTACATCCGGGGCATTACAATAGGTGCCTCGATCATGTAGGGCAGCTCACGAGGACTAATCAGTGAAGCACAAGAACGGGAGGAGAACATCACATAGCTACTGGTCATGGACTCATGGTCCAAGGGAGACTACTCATGAGTCATCCGGGAGGCGTCCATGGTGGTGGAGAAGCTCCCGGTGGTGATCCTCCCCTCCGGCAGGGTGCTGGGAAGAGTTCTCCTGGTGCTCCCGATCTTGGAAGCGGCGGCGGCGGCGGAACGGATATGGGATCGCGAAAAGAGTTCATGTTCTGAGGGTTTCGGAGGGTCCTTTAAATATATGCCAAAGTAGGGCACCGGGGGAGCCTCGGGGGGGCCAGGCGCCCCCCCGGCACGGCCCAGGGGGGCGCGCCCACAGGGCGCCTGGAGCCCCTGTGCCCCCCCCCCAGGCTGCCCTTCGGACGCAGTGTTGTTTCCGGATCGCTGATTTTTTATATAATTTTTCTGGATTTTTCTGGGCAGTTCTCGAAACGTGAAAACCTGAAATACAAAAACAGCCGAAAACAGAAACTAGCACTGGGGTGCACTGGATTAGTAAGTTAGTCCAAATATGATCAAAAGTGTATGGAAGTGTATGAATATCATAGCAATATCACCCAAAAGTGGCATGGAGCAAGCAGAAATTATAGATACGTTTTGGACGTATCAACATCCCCAAGCTTAATTCCTGCTCGTCCTCGAGTAGGTAAATGATAACAAGAATAATTTCTGTGGTGACATGCTATTAACCATATAGGACTTTCTCATAGTCATATGACAAAAGCTTACTGAGACAATGATTCTATAGTAATTAAGTTGCCTCAAGAGAAAATCACAAATGACTGATAGTTTTACAACATGAAACTGAAACATCAAAAAGATTTGCAATGAACATGATGTGCAAATATGATAAAGTGATATCTAGCTTGCCCCCTTTAGTGATGCAAAACATAAATGCAAGGGCACCTTCAAGGTTTAAGTGATGACTAGATACAATCATTTTAGAATAAACGATATCACAATCATGCAAAAGACAATGCTACTTTGGGACAATGCACATTACACTCAGAATGACAATCATGCTCTCAGTAGTTGGTGCTTCAACATAAAGGTAAAAGAAAGGTTAAGTGCTAAAGCTTTTTATTTTGAAAACATGGAAGAAATTGTGTCAACGGTAGTAGTACTTCATATGTGTCATGCATAAAACATCCTATAAGTTGCAAGCCTCATGCATCGAATACCAATAGTGCTCGCTCCTTGTCCTAATTAGCTCGGATGCCCATGGGTTATCATTGCATTGCATATGTTTTAACCAAGTGTCACAAAGGGGTACCTCTATGCCACATGTACAAAGGTCCAAGGAGATAGATCGCATTTGATTTCTCATTTTTGATAGATCTCAACTTGAGGACATCCATACCGGGACAACATAGAAAATAGATGATGGACTCCTCTTTAATGCATAAGCATATTCTCATAAGAGATTGAGGATTAAGGTCCAAGCTAAAACTTCCACCATGATGCATGGCTTTGGTTGGCGGCCCAATGTTCTTCTCTAACAATATGCATATTAATTCAACCCACGGTAAATCACCCTTACTTCAGACAAGACGAACATGCATAGCAACTCACATGATATTCAACAAAAGTGTGACAGTTGATGGCGTCCCCAAAAACATGGTTACCGCTCAGCAAGCAACTTATAAGAAATAAGATACATAAGCAACATATTCTTTACCACAATAGTTTTTAGGCTACTTTCCCATGAGCTATGTATTACATGGTTAGTTTGCTTAGTGCAGGTGGAGGTTAGCAAAAGACTGGGAGCGACCAACTAAGAGAGCAATGGCGGTCATAATCATGCAGAGCGACAAAGCAATATTGAATCAGGCATGGTAGTTATATCGCTACTCAGAAATAAAAGATCATCAAGGCTTGACAGACTTTCTTTACAGTCTTAAATATGCGTGAGCATACGCCAAGTCAATCAAAATAAATTCTCGAAGGAAGATATTACTAAACCATACCACATCATAGGCAAACAAACCAAGTTGGTACTCCAATAACACATTGGGAACCCCCCAACTATTTGAGATTAACCAAAAGAAAACCTGAACTACTAAGCACCATCATGCAAGTAGCATCTTTATCATAGACACATTAACCAATGCAACGGAAGCAAACTCTCTTAATAAGGTGAGCATGGTAGTTAAAGAGAGTTCAAGCAACCAACTAAATAAAAGCTCTTGAAAAGATAAGCATGAATACTAAGAGCAGAGCACGATAGTAGCTATTAAAAGACAAAGAACACACACAGCATAGATAGACATGAAAATTCTATGTAATGTTCTAGGTAGAGGTGGAGCGTGTTTCTCTCCCACATAAAGGAATGCTGGGTTCCGACTCGTTATGAAAAACTGAAAAGAAGACTAAAAGCAAGACGCTCCAAGCATAGCACATAACACATGAAGTGATAAAAATATAGCGAAACGAAAGACGAACTTATAATGTTGATGGAGAAGGGGATGCACGGGGGCATCCCCAAGCTTAGACGCTTGAGTCTCCTTGAATATTTCTTGGGGGTGCACGGGGGCATCCCCAAGCTTGAGCACTTGACACTCCTGAATCTTTTTATCATCTTCCCTCGCACACTTGAAAACTCCCTTCATACATAACTCATCATAATCTGATTAGCGAGGTTAGTACCCTTAATAAAATAATTATACCTTGCTGGAAATAAGGATATTCTTGAAGTTCTACTGTTTCTCAAGATTGCCAAAAGGTTTTTGCAAAGAAAAAGCAAGTTCTTAATTTGCAAAGTGAAGGTAAGGCAAAACAGGACAGAATCTGTGAAAAACAGAACAGCAGGCAGTAATTGATCTGTTCGGGATACTTCTCTAACTCAAATCAAAAAACTCAGAACTGACGCACGAAAGAAAATTATATAGAGAATGCTGTCGAAAAAAATCAGACCAAAAAGATGATCTGGTGATTTTATACGAATTTTTCTATCCAAGGACAGAATCTGTTTCCTGGACAGCACCTCACAACTTTTGAACTTTCTAGCAATCAGAGGCTATACTTGGCACAAATATGAAAAGCAAAGATACAATGATGATGCTACAGCAGTAAACAACATCAAGACACAACAAAAACAAAAATTTTATTCATGTGGGCTGCCTCCCAAAAGCGCTTTCTTTTATGCCTTTAAGCTAGGCATAATGCATAGAGGAATCAATAATCATCATAATAATCGGAGTCATAAATTGTTTCAAATGGTTCCTCAATAAGTTCATTCTTGTTCCTTCTAGGAAAGGGGTACACACCTTTTGCCTTCCCGCTTAAGCGGATTTGTCCCTTACCTATATCGATGAAGCCTTTAACTGCTCGGAGGAAGTCCCTTCCAAGCACTATATTTCCTTGGTTTGGCTCCACGATGAAGAAATCAATCATTGCAATCCCTTTAAGGAATTTAACCGGTACGTCTTTTATTTTTCCCTGGATTTCAGTAATATCTCCATTAGTGTGTTCATGATAAGATGGTAATCTATCCATGTTAAATTTTAAAGAAGCATGAACAATTTTTGGCATAGTAGAAACCATAGATCCAATATCACAATAAGCAAGGAAGTCTTGATTAGAGATGCTAATCCTAACAAGAGGTTCCCAGTCATTATCTATTTCCAAAATATCTCTCTTATTGGGTTTGGGTTTCTCTACCTTCATTAAGTCTAGAGCATCCATTCTTTTCTCAATAGTAGCAAGTCTATCTATGATAGTATCAAAGTTATGATCATAAACAAAGTAACTAGATAAACCATGTATAATCTCAAGAGCTCTAGCTTCATCACATTCTAAGAAATCTCCCTCAGCTATAATGTCAAGGGAGTGTTTACACCATTTAAAAAGACCATGGTAAAAATTCCTAAGCACAATTTTTATAGGTATCCAAGGCATAATTCTCCTATGTGCATCAGAAATTCTGTCCCATGCCTTCTTTATATTTTCTCCATCCCTTTGATGGAAATCTAAAACTTCTGATTCCCTCAAAGCACCAAATCCTAACATGTTTGGCTAAACAGAAAGGACTACTAATAAAAAGACAAATAATTTTTTTGTGATTTTTGATAAAAAGGTACTAAAGCAAAAATGAAAGGTAAACTAACAAGACTAAAAAGCAAAGGTAAAAGATAGCATGCAACTCCCCTATCCTGAAGAGTGGAGTCCCCGGCAACGGCGCCAGAAAATACTCCTTGATGGGCCTCGAACCCCTCGTTGGTTACCCCAAGTGGAAGGTGTAAGATGCAGTAAGAAGAAGTGTTTTCCCTTAGCAAAGATGCCAAGGATCGAATCCCCAGAGACTCCTAGGTTCAACAAGTAGGTGTCAATTGCTAACGGCGCAATTAGCAATCAACGTGGACCTGCACACAGATACAAATAACTTTGCTCCCAACGAGTATAGAGAGGTTGTCAATCCCTCCGGCCTTGTAGTTCACAAAGGGTTAAAAGCAATGATAGTAGTGATAGATAGTTTTTGCAATAGTAAATAATAACGAAAAGTAAATAGTGGATGTGATCAATGATGGTAATATGGACCGGAGTCTCATGATGTTCACTAGTGATGTCTCTCTCCCAAAAGACGATAAAACAGCTATGTGAGGTAACAAATTACAGCTGGGCAATTGATAGGACCACGAACGCAAACCAATGCTGACTACATTGCAAGAAAGGTTGAGGTTCAAAGCATGGGCGGTACGCCAAAGTAAGTAGACCGAAATCCATCAATATCTACTACTAATCATCCACCTTGAGATATCTATCCAGAACATCTCGCTGGTATTAAGTTGTGAGTCCCACCCATAGTGTAAACTCAATGCAACAGACAACTGCATTAAAAGAACTTTGCGTAAAGTAAACAATCCTTGCACCCGCGGGCACAAGCACCGTTGTTTTCCCCCTTGTGGCAACAGCACATCCCCTAGACTCATGTTTCTGTCACTCAAGCTAGTCATCGAGGGGCATGAACCCACAATCGAGCATAACGTTCCCTCTTGGAGTCACTACCTACTACTCGGCCAAAGCAATAAGTAACAACGGAGAACATGCAAGAATTACTTATGAACTAAAATATAAAAGAGGTGAATCAAATATATTACTCAAGATCAATCTGAACATAATCTCATAATCCATCGGATCCCAGCAAACTCAACATAGCAACAGCATAAGGATTACATAGGTGCCTCGATCATGTAGGGCAGCTCACGAGGACTAATTAGTGAAGCACAAGAACAGGAGGAGAACATCACATAGCTACTGGTCATGGACTCATGGTCCAAGCGAGACTACTCACGAGTCATCCGGGAGGCGTCCATGGTGGTGGAGAAGCTCCCGGTGGTGATCCTCCCCTCCGGCAGGGTGCCGGGAAGAGTTCTCCTGGTGCTCCCGATCTTGGAAGCGGCGGCGGCAGTGGAACGGAGATGGGATCACGAAAAGAGTTCCTGTTCTGAGGGTTTCGGAGGGTCCTTTAAATATATGCCAAAGTAGGGCACCGGGGGAGCCTCGGGGGGCCCAGGCGCCCCCCCGGCGCGGCCCAGGGGGGGCGCACCCACAGGGCGCCTGGAGCCCCTGTGCCCCCCCCCCCCAGGCTGCCCTTCGGACGCAGTGTTGTTTCCGGATCGCTGATTTTTTATATAATTTTTCTGGATTTTTCTGGGCAGTTCTCGAAACGTGAAAACCTGAAATACAAAAACAGCCGAAAACAGAAACTGGCACTGGGGTGCACTGGATTAGTAAGTTAGTCCAAATATGATCAAAAGTGTATGGAAGTGTATGAATATCATAGCAATATCACCCAAAAGTGGCATGGAGCAAGCAGAAATTATAGATACGTTTTGGACGTATCACACTGCAAGCATGATCTTTGGCAAACCTAACATTTGTTAGTCCACGGACATGGTCCCCCTTGAGAAGACTTTGCAAAGATCTCATGTTGGCATGGGCTAACCGGCGATGCCAAAGCCATCCCACATCAACTTTAGCCATTAGGCATGTCGCGGTCTTAGTGGGTTGCTCCGAGAAGTTAACCACATAGAGACTGTTCTCGACATGCCCAACATAGGTTACTTTAAGAGTCTTGCTCCACAAGAGGGCCACGGTATCAATATCAAAGAATGTGGCAAAACCCATGAGTGCAAGTTGACGAACAGAAAGTAAGTTGTATGCAAGGGACTCAACAAGCATGACTTTCTCGATCGTGAGATCATGAGAAACAATAACCTTGCCAAGCCCCAATACCTTAGAAGATGAAGCATCACCCCATTCAACGTTGGTGGCCATGGATGAACCTTGATGCACATCTACCACCAAGTCTTTGCTTCCGGTCATATGATTTGTGGCTCCACTATCGAGCAACCATGATCCCCCACCAGAAGCAAACTCCTACACAAAATCAATGCTTGGATTTAGGTACCCATTTGGTAATGGGTCCTTTGAGGTTAGTAAAAAGGGTCTTAGGAACCCAAATAGACCATTCAATGTACTCATAAGAAGAACCAACAAATTTAGCAAAAACATGACCATCACTAGCACGACATAAAACATATGAAGGATTAAAGTCGCCGGCTATGTTTGATGGCATGGCGCGGTTTTTCTTGACTCCATCACTTTTCACATCGTTCTTCTTCTTAGAAGCACCCTCTCCCTCTTTCACAAAGGTTTGTTTGAGAGGAGGAGGTTGCTTGGTCTTGTCGTTCTTCTTCTTCTTGGGCTTGGGAGCAAACCCAATTCCTTCCTTTGCCACAACTTCCTTTTGATTGCTCAAAAGATCGTTGAGGTTCTTGTCACCTTGTATACATGACACAAGGCCTTTCTCAACTTGCTTCTTCAACTTGGCATTCTCTTCAACAAGATGCACATGCTCGCAACATGGGTTAGTAGCATTTGCATTATCAATCAACACCATGCGAGGAAAGATAGCTTTCTCCTTGGTTAGCGAAACTTGAAGTTGATCATGAGACTCCTTCAGGGAAGTATGTACACCTTTAAAGACCTTGTGAGCCTTGTCAAGCGTAACAAACTCCTCCTTGAGTCTAGCATGATCAACCACAAGCTTTGCCTTCTCGGAATTAATCACACGCGAGACAACTAAAGCATGATCAAGATCTTTCCTTAATTTAGCACGATCATCATTGTGTGACTCCTCAAGAGCCAAACAAAGACCACGCTCTTCCTCAAGAGCATTAGAGAGATCCGATATCTCACCGGCATAGTCTCGACTATGACCTTCCATTTTAGAAATGGTCTCCTCGTGAGCCTCGATCATGTCAATGGCCGCACCGAGTTGTTCCAAGAGAGCAACGAAGTGCTTCTTGGGTTTTCCCTTGAGTTTACTCATAAACAACTCAAATTCATTTTCTTCCTCCTCTTCCCCCTCACTCTCATCAATACAATCCGTCAATGAAGGATTAGAGGTGATGGTAGTGTTGATGTTGGGAGTTACCTTGTTGGTGGTCTTAGCCATGAGGCACTTGGCGGTGATGTTCTCATTTGGTGAGTCAAAGAGAGATGAACGTGGAGTAGTTGAAATAGCAATGGTGGCCATAGTGACCATCTCATCATCTTCATCATCATCATCATCCTCAACATATTCTTCTCGGGCCACCAACCCTTTGGGAGGGGTCTTCTTGTTGAGGTTGTTCTTGTTGGGATAAGACTTGGCCTTGTCCTTTCGGATAAGCTTGCCTCCATTGTCTTCTCTATTCTCATATGGGCAATCTACAACAAAGTGGCTCACATTCCCACAGTTGTAGCACGTCCTCACTTGTTGCTTGCCCTTGTTGCCACCTGAGTTGTTCTTGTTGAAGTTGGGCCTTGAGTTCTTCTTGTTGCCCCCAAAATTGTCGTGATGCAAGAGCCATGTGCTCATCATAAGCATATTTGGTGTCCTCAGGGCAACTCTCATCGTAATCCTCTTCCTCCTCTTCTTCCACACAAGCCTTGGCCTTCAAGGCAAGGTTAGGCTTCTTTGATCGTTGAGCTCTTAAAACCGCATTGTCGACGGTCTTTGATACGTCTCCAATGTATCTATAATTTTTTATTGTTCCATGCTATTATTTATGAAGTCCTCGATGTTTAATGGGCTTTATCATTCACTTTTATATCATTTTTGGGACTAACCTACTAACCCAAAGGCCCAGTCTAGATTGCTGTTTTTTCCCTATTTCAGGGTTTTGCAGAAAAGGAATATCAAACAGAGTCCAAACGGAATGAAACCTTCGCAGGAGATATTTTTGGAGGAAATCACGCACGAAAGACTTGGGCCAAGCCAGAGGATAGGGGACCCACCCTCGAGGGTGGGGGGCGCGCCCCCCTTCCCAGGGCGCGCCCCTGCCTTGAGGGCAGCCCATGTGGCCCCCGGTGCCCCTCTTCTTCCTATATATACCTATGTACCCCAGAAACTCCATACGCAGAGAGAAAACCCTAATTCCACCGCCGTAGCTGCTGTTCCCATGGAGATCCCATCTTGGAGCCTATTCCGGGAGGGGGATCCATCACGGAGGCCTTCATCATCATCATCATCGCCCTCACCATGAGTTGTGAGTAGTATACCACAGACCTTCGGGTCCATATCTAGTATCTAGATGGCTTCTTCTCTCTCTCTCTCTCTCTGGATCTCAATACAAAGTTCTCCTCGGTCTTCGAGGAGATCTATTCGATGTAATCTCTTTTTGCGGTGTGTTTGTCGAGATCCGATGAATTGTGAGTTTATGATCAAGGTTATCTATGAAAGATATTTGGTTCTTCTCTGAACTATTTATGTGTGCTCATAGTATACTTGCAAGTCTCTTCGAATTATTGGTTTGGTTTGGCCTACTAGATCTATAGCTCTTGCAATGGGAGAAGTGCTTGGCTTTGGGTTCAATCTTGCGGTGTCCTTTCCCAGTGACAGTAGGGGCAGCAAGGCACGTATTGTATTGTTGTCATCGACGATAAAAAGATGGGGTTTTCATCATATTGCTTGAGTTTATCCCTCTACATCATGTCATCTTGCTTAAGGTGTTACTCTGTTCGTATGAACTCAATACACTAGATGCATGCTGGATAGCGGTCGATGTGTGGAGTAACAGTAGTAGATGCAGGCAGGAGTCCGTCTACCTGTCTCGGACGTGATGCATATATACAATGATCATGCCTAGATAGTCTCATAATTATTTGCTTTTCTATCAATTGCTCGACAGTAATTTTTTTACCCGCCGTAGAATATCGCTATCATGAGAGAAGCCACTAGAGAAAACTATGGCCCCCGGGTCTATCTTTATCATATTACTTCCCCGTAAATTTATATTTTCGTTGTTTATTTGCTGTTTTATTAAACTAAAAAATACCAAAAATATAGTCTATCATCTCTATCAGATCTCACTCTCGTAAGTGACCATAAAGGGATTGACAACCCCTTATCGCGTTGGCTGCGAAGTTCTTATTTGTTTGTGCAGGTGCGAGGGACTGGCGTGTGGTCTCCTACTGGATTGATACCTTGGTTCTCAAAAACTGAGGGAAATACTTACACTACTGTGATGCATCTCCCTAATACAACGCAAGCTTAAGAGGTAGCAAGTAAAATTTCTGGCGCCGTTGTGAGGGAGGCTTATGCAAAAGTCATATACCAAGTACCTATCACAAACCCTTATCCTTCGCATTACATTTATTTGCCTCTCGTTTTCCTCTCCCCCACTTCACCCTTGCCGTTTTATTCGCCCTTCTTCCGCCATGTGTTTATCGTTTGCTTGCCTTTTTTTTGCTTGTGTTGCTATGTGCCCTCTATTAGCTTGCATCTTCGCTTGCTAAATTATGGATCCTCATCCACTTGGTAATCTCTTTAAGAGATCCAATTATGTTGAACCTATTGCTAGTGAGCTACGTGCACTAGATTATCTTTATGGGGTTTTGCTTGAAATTTATGAATCTGAAAATTGTGAGGAATTGTTAAAAGAAAAAGTGATTCATGATAGCTTGTTAAATAAAAAGCATGATTGCAATGATGTTATTGTAAATTCTATTAATGGTAATTGTGCCAATGATATGCAAAACCCTAAGCTTGGGGATGCTTGTTTCGCTATGCCCACTACTTGTTGCAATGATCATGATTGGGGTGATGATTCTTACGATCTTGAAAATTTATTTAAACCCCATCATGAATATGAGATTGATAATAATGTTTGCCATAATATTGAAAGTGGGTTTAAAAGAATGTCAACTTTTGATCCCACTACTTTAGATATTGATCAATCTTATGAGATTTTTGATAAAAGTGTGCTTGGAGAAGCAATGACTTTGCTCTATGGTAGTCCCACTATTTTGGAAGAGTGTCAACTTCGTATGCATATGGATCGTGTTGATAATATGTTATGTGATAGCTATTTTGTTGAATTTGATCATGATCCTACATGCAATTATTACAAGAGAGGGAAATATGGTTGTAGAAATTTTCGTGTTACTAAATTACCTCGATTGCTATTGTTTCTTTCTCCTTCCTTGCTAGATCTTGCTTGTCTTGGTAATTTGTTTTCCTATAAGATGCCTATGCATAGGAAGTATGTTAGACTTAGATGTGATTTTCACATGCTATATGATGCTCCCTTTGTGCTTCAAGTCTTGTCTTTCATGTGAGCATCATTAAAATCGTGCCTAGCTAGGGGCGTAAAACGATAGCGCTTGTTGGGAGGCAACCCAATTTTATGTTTTTTGCTTTTGTTGCTGTTAGGTAATAAATATTGCATCTAGCCTCTGATTAGATGTGTTTTAATGTTTTGTTTAGTGTTTGTGCCAAGTAGAACCTTAGGTAAGACTTGTGTGAAGTTTATTTGATCTTGCTGCAAAAAACAGATTCGTTAGCGCTCGCTAAAGTAGACTTAAGATTTTACTGGAGCGTGATTTTTAGTTGATTCTTTTTTCTGCTGATTCGTAGACAAATTTCGCAAATTTACCAATTTAGTTTGAATTTTTTGGAGTTTCATAAGTAGGCGAACCCAGCATATTACTACAGACTGTTCTGTTTTTCATGTGTTGTTTGATTATTCCGAAGCATCTATGAGTAATATTGGAGGATATGAACCATACAGAACTTAGAGTACAGTAGGTTTAACACCAATAAAAACAAATAATGAATTCCTTGTTGTACCTTTGAGTGGTGATTTGCTTTCTCTTACTAACGGAGCTCACGAGAATTTTTGTCTAAGTTTTGTGTTGTGAAGTTTTCAAGTTTTGAGTATTGCTTTGATGGACTATGGAACAAGGAGTAGCAAAGGCCTAAGCTTGGGGATTCCCATGGCACCCCAAGTAAATTCAAGATAATCAAAAGCCTAAGCTTGGGGATGCCCCGGGAAGGCATCCCATCTTTCGTCTTCATCCATCGGTAACTATACTTGGAGCTATATTTTTATTCGCAACATGCTATGTGTTTTGCTTGGAGCGTCTTGTATAATTTGAATATTTGCTTGTTAAGTTTCCACAATCATACTTGCTGGACACACCTATTTTAGAGAGTTAAATATGGCCTATAAATTGTTAGAACACTCTATGTGCTTCACTTTTATCTTTTGAGTTGAATAGTTTTTGCTCTAGTGCTTCACTTATATCTTTTAGAGCATGGTGGTGGTAATATTTTGTAGAAATTATTCAACTCTCATGCTTCACTTATATATATTTGAGAGTCTATTAGAACAGCATGGTAAAGTGTTTAGGCTAGAGAAACTAGTCTTCACATGATAAACATCCAATGTCAATGTAGTAAAAAAATCACATCAAGTGCATTGAATAGAAAGAGATGTTGGATGCTTGATAATTGTTTTGAAACATGAGGATAGTGATATTAGAGTCATGCTAGTGGAGTAATTATGAAATTTATAAATATTTGTGTTAAGGTTGGTGATTCCCGTAGCATGCATGTATGGTGAACCGTAATGTGACTAAGTTAGAGCATGAGGTATTTGTAGAGTGTCAACCTTTGTGTGGAGGTCGGGGGCGCGCGATGGTTAACTCCTACCAACCTCCCCCCTAGGGGCATGCGTTGATTGCTTTGTTTTGATGACTCGTAGATTTTTGCAATAAGTATATGAGTTCTTATTACTAATGTTGAGTCCATGGATTATACGCACTCTCACCCTTCCACCATTGCTAGCCTCTCTTGTACCGCGCAACTTTCGCCGGTGCCATAAACCCACTATATATCCTT
This sequence comes from Secale cereale, assembly GCA_902687465.1. Taxonomy (NCBI): domain Eukaryota; kingdom Viridiplantae; phylum Streptophyta; class Magnoliopsida; order Poales; family Poaceae; genus Secale; species Secale cereale. The sequence goes on along the minus strand of LR738713.1, from coordinate 643,343,733 downwards.
CCTCAAAACAGCCACCATATTGTTCCTCAAAACAGCCACCATACCTATCTATCATGGCATTTCCATAGCCATTCCTAGATATATTGCAATGCAACTTTCCACCGTTCCATTTATATGACACGCATCATATTGTCATATTGCCATTGCATGATCATGTAGTTGACATCGTATTTGTGGCAAGGCCAACATGCATAATTTTTATACATGTCACTCTTTTTTCATTGCACATACCGGTACACCGCCGGAGGCATTCATATAGAGTCATACTTTGTTGTTGTAGTATCGAGTTGTAATCTTCTGTTGTAATGAAAGTGTGATGATCATCATTTTTAGAGCATTGTCCCATGGGAGGAAAGGCTGAATCTATAAAGACCCTCCGCAAAAAAAGGAAAAAAAGGAAAAAAAAGAAAGGCCAAAGAAAAAAAAAGAAAGGCCCAAAAAAGGAAAAAAGAAAGAAAAAAAGGGACAATTGCTACTATCTTTTTCCACACTTGTGCTTTAGCACCATGTTCTTCATTGTAGAGAGTCTCATGCTTAGTCACTTTCATACACTAGTGGGAATTTTCATTATAGAACTTGGCTTGTATATTCCAACGATGGGCTTCCTCAAATGCCCTAGGTCTTCGTGAGCAAGCAAGTTGGATGCACCCCCACTAGTTTCTTTTGTTGAGCTTTCATTTATATTTAGCTCTAGTGCATCCGTTGCATGGCAATCCCTACTCACTCACATTGATATCTATTGATGGGCATCTCCATAGCCCGTTGATACGCCTAGTCGATGTGATACTATCTCCCTCTTTTTGTCTTCTCCACAACCACCACTATTCCACCCATAGTGCTATATTCATGGCTCACGCTCATGTATTGCGTGAAAGTTGAAAGGTTTGAAAAGATAGAGCATGAAAACAAATGCTTGGCTGAAATCGGGGTTGTGCATGATATGAATATTTTGTATGATAGCAAGGGAGCATAGCCAACACTATATGATTTTGTAGGGATAACTTTCTTTAGCCATAGTATTTTGAGAAGACGTGATTGCTTTGTTAGTATTGTTTGAAGTATTGTAATTTCTTATGTCAATATAGACTTTTATCTTGAATCTTTCAGATCTTAACATTCATGCCACAATTAAGAGAATTACATTGAAAACTATATTGGTTAGCATTCCACATCAAAAATTCTTTCTTTATCATTTACCTACTCGAGGACGAGCAGGAATTAAGCTTGGGGATGCTTGATACGTCTCCAACGTATCTATAATTTTTTATTGTTCCATGCTATTATTTATGAAGTCTTGGATGTTTAATGGGATTTATCATTCACTTTTATATCATTTTTTGGACTAACCTACTAACCCAAAGGCCCAGTCCAGATTGTTGTTTTTTGCCTATTTCAGGGTTTTGCAGAAAAGGAATATCAAACGGAGTCCAAACGGAATGAAACCTTCTCAGGAGATATTTTTGGAGGAAATCACGCACGAAAGACTTCGGGGCCAAGCCAGAGGACAGGGGACCCACCCTCAAGGGTGGGGGGCGTCCCCCTACCTCGAGGGCAGCCCCTGTGGCCCCCTGGTGGCTTCTCGCCCCTCGTTGGTTACCCCAAGTGGAAGGTTGAGATGTAGCGTAGCGGCAAATTTCCCTTGGCAAAGATACCAAGGATCGAATCCCGTGAGACTCCGAGGGTCGACAAGTAGGTGTCAACGGCGCCAACTTAGCGGTTGACGGGACCTGCACACAGATACAGATAACTTTGCTCCCAACGAGTACAGAGAGGTTGTCAATCCCTCCGACCTTGTTGTTTACAAAGGATCAAACACAAGAGATAATAATGATAGCTATGACTGCAACTAGGAAATAAAAACAGGAAGTAAATAGAAGGTGTGATCAGCGGTGGTAATATGGACCGGGGTCCCATGATGTTCACTAGTGATGTCTCTCTCCCAAAAGACGATAAAACAGCAAAGCGAGGTAAACAAATTACAGCTCGGCAATTGACAGGATTATGTGCGCAAACCAATGCTAACTATGCTGCAAAGAAAGGTAGAGGCTCAAAAGCATGGGCGGTACGCCAAGGCAAGTAGACCGAAATCCATCTGCATCTACTACTAATCATCCACCTTGAGATATCTATCCAGAACATCTCGCTGGTATTAAGTTGCGAATCCCACCCAAAGTGTAAACTCAAAGCAACAGACAACTGCATTAAAAGAACTTTGCATAAAGTAAACAATCCTTGCACCCCGCAAGTACAAGCACCGTTGTTTTCTCCCTTGTGGCAACAGCACATCCCCTAGACTCATGTTTCTGTCACTCAAGCTAGTCATCAGGGGGCATGAACCCACAATCAAGCATAACGCTCCCTCTTGGAGTTACTACCTACTACTTGGCCAAAGCAATAAACAGCAACGGAGAACATGCAAGAATTACTCAAGAACAAAGATATAAAAGAGGTGAATCAAATATATTACTCAAACACAATCTGAACATAGTCTCATAATCCATCAGATCCCAGCAAACTCAGCAAAGCAACAGCAGAAAGATTACATATGTGCCTCGATCATGTAGGGCAGCTCACGAGGTCTAAACCATGAAGAGCAAAGAGGGGAGGAGAACATCACATAGCTACTGATCATGGACCCATGGTCCAAGGTGGACTACTCACGACTCATCCGGGAAGCATCCATGGTGGTGGAGAAGCTCCCGGTGGTGGTTCCCCCCTCCGGCAGGGTGCCGGGGAGAGTTCTCCTGATGCTCCCGATCTTGGAAGCGCTGCGGCGGTGGAACAGAGGCGAGATCGCGAAAAAGGGTTCTGTCCTCGAGGGTTTTGGGACGAGAGGGATATATATGCGAAGGGGGGCAGCCAGAGGCGGAGCAGGGGCCCCAGGCGCCCCCCTGGCGCGGCCAGGGGTGGGGCCGCGCCAGGTGGCCGCCTGGGCCTCCCCTGGCTCCCCTCTGGCCCATCTTTGGTTCTTCGCGAAGCTTCCTGTACGCTTATTTTTCCTGTATTTTCCCTGGAATTTTTGGAGCACTTTTAATATGGGGGAAACCTGAAATAGAAAAACAGCAGAAAACAGGAACTAGCACTGTGGTGCACTGAGTTAATAGGTTAGTCCAAATATGATCAAAAGTGTATGAAGTGCATCAATATCATAGCAATATCACACAAAAGAAGCATGGAGCAAGCAGAAATTATAGATACGTTTTGGACGTATCAACATCCCCAAGCTTAATTCCTGCTCGTCCTCGAGTAGGTAAATGATAATAAGCATAATTTCTGTGGTGACAAGCTATCAACCATATAAGAACTTTTTAAGTAAAGCAATCAAGGCATGTAATTCAATTCGAGTCATAACAAGCAAGAGTCTATATTAGCATTGTAACAAGCAACATAAGAACATAAAGGTGCAAGAGCTCTCGCTGTCCGTGACTCGAATGTCTCCAAATGGTGTTTGCGTGCAAGAAAGGGGATAGGGATATACGAGAGAGTAAAACATAGTTTTTGTATTGTTGAGAACTTAATCTACTAAAGTTTCACACTTGGTCTTCTTTGGAATCTTATCTTGACTCATCCCCAGACCACTAGCCAGGTACAAGTCAAAATGATCCACTCCCTTTCGATATTTTGAGCACTCATGCAATGGATGAGCGTAAGCAAGAAAGTTGACACTTAGGATGGCAAAGAGAGAAAAATGATGAAGGGGGAAGACAAAAAAGGTGTGAAAGGCTCACATCAATGAGGACAATCATAGGCGAGAGAAAGCCAAATGATAGATATGATGTGAGGAGTAGGGATTGCCATGCAACGGATGCACATATGAGCTAAGGTAAGCTCTCCAATGGAACTAGTGGGGGTGCATCCAACTTGCTCGCTCAAGAAGACCTAGAGCTCTTTTGAGGAGGCTCATCATTGGAATATACAAGCCAAGTTCTATAGTGTGAAGGTCCCCACATAGCTATATGCATGAATGATAATCTCTATGGAGTACAAGGTATAAGATGAAGTACGAGTGTGGATCTCTCAAAAGGAATAGTAGTGTGCCCCCTTCTCTCTTTTTATTTATTTTTCTCTTTTTTCTATTTTTTTATTTTTTTATGGCCTCAATGGCTCTTTCTATTTAACTCTCATTTGTCCTCTTTGGGATCTTTTGATTTTGTCCTCTTTGGGATCTTTTCCTCACTTTAGGGGCAACACTCCATATATTACAAGAAGTGTAGAAGATCTTTCACACTTTACAAAAGTACTCAACATAAAGATGAAACTATCATGATGTATGCAAATGTATGCCTCTGCCGGTGTAGCAGGATATGCAATGATACTAGCGCGTCATGTAGCAATGATTAGGGCAAGGCCCAACTAGCATGCGGCTCATCGATCAAGCAAAAAGCATGTATGACATGAAGATCAAGTCATGAGAAGATGGATGTTGCATGGCAATGTATCTCGGAAAGGCTATGGAAATGCCTTGATAGGTAGGTATGGTGGCTGTTTTGAGGAAGGATATAATGAGGCTTATGATGACAGAGCGTATCGTGCCAAGGATTTGGATGCACCGGTGAAGTGTGCGCCAACTCTCGAGGTGAGAAAGGGCAATGCATGGTACCGAAGAGGCTAGAAAAATATGGCTAGGTGGAAGTGTCAACTTTCAAATACTCACATTAGTCCGAAGAACTCATGCACTTATTATCGGTAACTCTCAATCTAATTAGGAGGTTCACAAAGAGACAAGTACCCCGAGGAGGAGTGTATGGGGGTTTGGTTATCCTTGCGCATCCTCGACTCATGGTACGTGAGTTTACTCTAATATTCGATCCCTCCAAAGATTAGCGATCCATCTAGTAGCTAAAGTTCTCAACTATTTTGTAGGTTTTCGAAAATAAACACGGATTGCCCAAAATACGACATCTATCACTAATAGGCTAAAGCTCTTGACACCAAAAGTTCAGACATTACTCATGGCAATACCTCAAAACTATTGCAAGTTACTACTAAAATTAAATAGCAACCTCAATTACCTACTTTAAGTTAAGACACACAACTCAGTGCAACAGGCAAACTCTCTTAACAAGATAAACATGAAAACTCAAAAGAGTTCAGCAACCAACTAAACAAAAGCTCTTTAAAAAGAAAAGCATGAAAACTAAGAGCTAAACATGACAGCAGCTATGGAAAGACAAAGAACACACACAGCAAAGATAAGCATGAAAATCCTATGTTGTGTTCTAGGTTGAAGTGGAGCGTATTTCTCTCCCAGACAAAGAAAGCTGGGTTCTAACTTGTTATGAACAGCAAACAAAGCTAAAGAAAACTAAAAAAAGAAACTAAGAGCAAGACGCTCCAAGCATAGCACATAACGCATGAAGTGATAAATTATAGTGGAACGAAAGACGAACTGATAATTGTTGATGGAGAAGGGGATGCATGGGGGCATCCCCAAGCTTAGATGCTTGAGTCTTCTTGAATATTTCTTGGGGGTGCACGGGGGCATCCCCAAGCTTGAGCGTTTGACCCTCCTGAATCTTATTTTATCATCTTCCCTCGCACACTTGAAAACTCCCTTCATACATAACTCATCATAATCTGATTAGCGAGGTTAGTACCCACAATAAAATAATTTTTCCCTACTGGAAATAAAGATAATCTTGAAGAGCTACTGTTTCTCAAGATTGCCAAAAGGTTTTTGCAAAGAAAAAGCAAGCTCAAGGTTTGCAAAACGAAGAAAAGGCAAAACAGGACAGAATCTGTGAAAAATAGACCAGCAGGTAGTAAATATTTTTTCGGGGTACTTCTGCAACTCAAATAAAAAAACTCAGAACAGGCGCTCGAAAGCCAATTGTATAGAGCACGCTGTAAAAAAATTCATATCAAAAAGATGATCTGGTGATTTTATTCGAATTTTTCTGTCCAAGCACAGAATCTGTTTTCTGGACAGCACGTCACAACTTTTGAACTTTCTTGCAATCGGAGGCGAAACTTGGCACAAAGCTGAAAAGAAAAGATACAATGATGATGCTACTATAGTAACAAACATCAAGACACAACAAAAGCAAAATAAAACCTAATTCGTTGTGGGCTGCCTCCCAAAAGTGCTTTCTTTTATGCCTTTAAGCTAGGCATGATGCAAAAAGATCAAGTTGTATCAATTGAACCATCATCAAGATCATCAAAAAGCTCTTCAATAGTACAACTAGTCTTAAGAGGACTTTCAAATAAAGGCCTAATAAAGATACTTCTAGGGAGAAAACCAAAGGTGGAAAGTCAATGGGAGATTCATTTATATTATCAAAGAGAGGTATTTCTTCCAAAGTATTCACAGTTTCAACCCCTTTGGCAATAGATGGATTACTTTTGGAACGAGGAGCCTTTGGAACGTAAACGAACTTAGGTTCCTTCTTTGCCGGAGTTTCTACCTTTTTGGCTTTGATTGAGGAGAAAGTAGTTCCTAAAGTGTCAAAGGTTTCCTCAATCTTGTCTATCCTAGAAGAATCCAAGTCATGGGATTTGATGGTCTCCAAAGTTTTGAGAATTTTATGCATGGAGCTATCAAGCCTATTCAAATTCCCTTGGATCTTACGGTCCAACTCATTTATCTTATTAATGCTTGGCATCTCTAGCTCTATCTTTTCAAGTTTTTTCATAATGTGAGCTAGGGTAATGTCCTCTTGAATGCTAACAACAGGGGGATTTCCAACAAGATTTTCCATAATACTAAGAGATTCCCAAACTGGGGCTTCTAGGAAATTTCCATTGATAGCAGAATCTAGAATAAACCTATTCCAAGAAGTAATTCCAACATAAAAATTTCTAAGGAGGATAGTAGTAGATTGCTTCTTGGTGGCTCTTTTTTTAAAATCATTAATTCTATACCAAGCATCTTTTAGACTTTCACCACCTCTTTGTTTAAAGGTGAGCACTTCTGCCTCACCAAAGGCAAAAGGACCAGACATAATGCCAACTAAAAGCAAGATAACTATTTTTGTGATTTTTGGTAAGGGACACTAAAGCAAAAACTGCAAGGTAAACTAACAAGACTAAAAAGCAAAGATAAAAGATAGCGTGCAACTCCCCTATCTTGAAGAGTGGAGTCCCCGGCAACGGCGCCAGAAACTTGCTTGATGGCTTCTCGCCCCTCATTGGTTACCCCAAGTGGAAGGTTGAGATGTAGCGTAGCGGCAAATTTCCCTTGGCAAAGATACCAAGGATCGAATCCCGTGAGACTCCGAGGGTCGACAAGTAGGTGTCAACGGCGCCAACTTAGCGGTTGACGGGACCTGCACACAGATACAGATAACTTTGCTCCCAATGAGTACAGAGAGGTTGTCAATCCCTCCGGCCTTGTTGTTTACAAAGGATCAAACACAAGATATAATAATGATAGCTATGACTGCAACTAGGAAATAAAAACAGGAAGTAAATAGAAGGTGTGATCAGTGGTGGTAATATGGACCGGGGTCCCATGATGTTCACTAGTGATGTCTCTCTCCCAAAAGACGATAAAACGGCAAAGCGAGGTAAACAAATTACAGTTGGGCAATTGACAGGATTATGTGCGCAAACCAATGCTAACTATGCTGCAAAGAAAGGTAGAGGCTCAAAAGCATGGGCGGTACGCCAAGGCAAGTAGACCGAAATCCATATGCATCTACTACTAATCATCCACCTTGAGATATCTATCCAGAACACCTCGCTGGTATTAAGTTGCGAATCCCACCCAAAGTGTAAACTCAAAGCAACAGACAACTGCATTAAAAGAACTTTGCGTAAAGTAAACAATCCTTGCACCCGCAAGTACAAGCACCGTTGTTTTCTCCCTTGTGGCAACAACACATCCCCTAGACTCATGTTTCTGTCACTCAAGCTAGTCATCAGGGGGCATGAACCCACAATCAAGCATAACGCTCCCTCTTGGAGTTACTACCTACTACTTGGCCAAAGCAATAAACAGCAACGGAGAACATGCAAGAATTACTCAAGAACAAAGATATAAAAGAGGTGAATCAAATATATTACTCAAACACAATCTGAACATAGTCTCATAATCCATCAGATCCCAGCAAACTCAACAAAGCAACAGCAGAAAGATTACATATGTGCCTCGATCATGTAGGGAAGCTCACGAGGTCTAAACCATGAAGAGCAAAGAGGGGAGGAGAACATCACATAGCTACTGATCATGGACCCATGGTCCAAGGTGGACTACTCACGACTCATCCGGGAAGCATCCATGGTGGTGGAGAAGCTCCCGGTGGTGGTTCTCCCCTCCGGCAGGGTGCCGGGGAGAGTTCTCCTGATGCTCCCGATCTTGGAAGCGCTGTGGCGGCGGAACAGAGGCGAGATCGCGAAAAAGGGTTCTGTCCTCGAGGGTTTCGGGACGAGAGGGATATATATGCGAAGGGGGGCAGCCAGAGGCGGAGCAAGGGCCCCAGGCGCCCCCCTGGCACGGCCAGGGGTGGGGCCGCGCTAGGTGGCCGCCTGGGCCTCCCCTGGCTCCCCTCTGGCCCATCTTTGGTTCTTCGCGAAGCTTCCTGTACGCTGATTTTTCCTGTATTTTCCCTGGAATTTTTGGAGCACTTTTAATATGGGGGAAACCTGAAATAGAAAAACAGCAGAAAACAGGAACTAGCACTGTGGTGCACTGAGTTAATAGGTTAGTCCAAATATGATCAAAAGTGTATGGAAGTGCATCAATATCATAGCAATATCACACAAAAGAAGCATGGAGCAAGCAGAAATTATAGATACGTTTTGGACGTATCACCCCCGGTGCCCCTCTTCTTCTTATATATACCTACGTACCCCAGAAACTCCATACGCACAGAGAAAACCCTAATTCCACCGCGTAGCTGCTGTTCCCGTGGAGATCCCATCTTGGAGCCTGTTCCAGGAGGGGGATCCATCACGGAGGCCTTCATCATCATCATCATTGCCCTCACCATGAGTTGTGAGTAGTTTACCATAGACCTTTGGGTCCATAGCTAGTATCTAGATGGCTTCTTCTCTCTCTCTCTGGATCTCAATACAAAGTTCTCCTCGGTCTTCGAGGAGATCTAATCGATGTAATCTCTTTTTGCGGTGTGTTTTCGAGATCCGATGAATTGTGAGTTTATGATCAAGGTTATCTATGAAAGATATTTGGTTCTTCTCTGATCTTTTTATGTGTGCTCATAATATCCTTGCAAGTCTCTTTGAATTATTGGCTTGGTTTGGCCTACTAGATCTATAGTTCTTGCAATGGGAGAAGTGCTTGGCTTTGGGTTCAATCTTGTGGTGTCCTTTCCCAGTGACAGTAGGGGCAGCAAGGCACGTATTGTATTGTTGCCATCGACGATAAAAAGATGGGGTTTTCATCATATTGCTTGAGTTTATCCCTCTACATCATGTCATCTTGCTTAAGGCATTACTCTGTTCGTATGAACTCAATACACTAGATGCATGCTGGATAGCGGTCGATGTGTGGAGTAATAGTAGTAGATGCAGGCAGGAGTCGGTCTACTTGTCTCGGAAGTGATGCCTATATACAATGATCATGCCTAGATAGTCTCATAATTATTCGCTTTTCTATCAATTGCTCGACAGTAATTTGTTTACCCGCCGTAGAATATCGCTATCATGAGAGAAGCCACTAGAGAAAACTATGGCCCCCGGGTCTATCTTTATCATATTACTTTCCCGTCAATTTATATTTTCGTTGTTTATTTGATGTTTTATTAAACTATACCAAAAATATTATCTATCATCTCTATCAGATCTCACTCTCGTAAGTGACCGTAAAGGGATTGACAACCCCTTATCGCGTTGGCTGCGAAGTTCTTATTTGTTTGTGCAGGTGCAAGGGACTGGCGCGTGGTCTCCTACTGGATTGATACCTTGGTTCTAAAAAACTGAGGGAAATACTTACGCTACTGTGCTGCATCTCCCTTTCCTCTTCGAGGGAATACAACGCAAGCTCAAGAGGTAGCAGTCTTGTCCAAGATCCTCATGGCAACGAACTCATCCAACACTTCACTTGATGAAAAAGTGTGGAAGTCCGGTCTTTGGCGAATGCCGGAGGACATGGCCTTGCGGTAAGGCATCATGGCCTTGAGAAACTTGCGCTTGATCCAATTGTCATCCGTGTCCTGCTCCCATGATCTCGAAGTGAAACCGCAAGAGTGGTTAATCTCCGATAAAGTTCACGAGGATCTTCATCTTTGATCATAGCAAACTCATCGGCTTCATCTTGCACAACTTCATAGTTTGAGCGTTGAATTCTTGCGCTTCCCTTGTACATGGAACCAACATGCTCCCATGCTTCCTTGGCCATGGTGAAGGGTCGAAGATGTGCAATGTCTTCGGGAGGGATAGCATCTTGAAGTATGCAAAAAACGGACTCGTTGAATTGATGATCCGCAGCTTCTCTTGGAGTTAAGTTGTAGGGATCATGCGGGTAGAAACCTTGCTCAATGATTCTCCAAAGATTAGTAGAACAATGATTTAAATGATGTCTAAAGCGAAACATCCAAGTAGCAAAATCAGATTTTTTTCACAAACTTAGGAGGAGGACCAACGGAATTTAAATGTGGAGTAGGAACGGGTCCTCCATAGTGGGTAGGAGGAGCGGAGTGGGCAAAAATATCACTCCCATTCTTAGTAACCGGGACTTGCTCACTACTAGCTTCTCCCTTGTCGGGAATAGCATCCGACATGTTGGTAGCGGGACGAACCACTTCCAACGGTGTGGTGGATAATTTGAGTCCCTCAAGTAAGTCCTTAAACATGACTTTGACCTCGGTCGCTAGTGATTCTTTCAATGTGTCCATCGCCACATTGAACTCCTCACGAGAGACCGTGGTTCCCCCATCGGACGTAGGCAAGGATGGAGTTCCACCGGAGTGTCCCTTCGTCTCGACTATGTTGTCACCCATACTCTTTGGACGGTAAAGTCCCTATAAAGAGACGAGGCTCTGATACCAATTGAAAGGATCGATATGGTTGACTAGAGGGGGGGTGAATAGGCAACTAACAATTTTTAGCTTTTCTTAACCAAATTAAACTTAGCAACAAAGTAAGTTGTCTAGATATGCAACTAGGTGGACAACCTATAGGAAGCAACAATAACAACCACACAAGCAGGCAAGCTAAGGTATACAAAGAAAGCTTGCACAAGTAAAGGAAAGAAATAACCACAAGTGGAGCCGGTGAAGACGAGGATGTGCTACCGAAGTTCCTTCCCTTTGAGAGGAATTACGTCTCCGTTGGAGCGGTGTGGAGGCACAATGCTCCCCAATAATCCACTAGGGCCACCGTATTCTACTCACGCCCTCACACAATGCGAGGTGCCGTTATTCCACTAGTGGTGCCCTTGAAGGCGGCGACCGAACCTTTACAAACAAGGTTGGGGCAATCTCCACAACCAAATTGGAGGCTCCCAACGACACCACGAAGCTTCACCACAATGGAATATGGATCCGAGGTGACCTCAACCGTCTAGGGTGCTCAAACACCCCAGAGTGACAAGATACGCAGGGGATTAGTGGGGGGGATCAAATTTCTCTTGGTGGAAGTGTAGATCGATGCCTTCTGAAGCAATCCCTAGGAAATCAACAAGTTTGATTGGCTAGGGAGAGAGATCAGGCGGAAATGGAGCTTTGAGCAACAATGGAGCTTGGGGAGGAAGAGGTAAGTCTTCTTGGAGAAGAAGACTCCCTATATATAGTGGAAGGACAAATCCAACCGTTATCCCTCAATTCTACCTGCAGAGCATGGTACTACCGCACTTAATGTGTGGTACTATCGCACGGCCCAGCGGCACTACCGCACAGGGTGCGGTACTACCGCTGGTGCTGTACGAGCCAGAACTAGCCCCTATTGCTTAAAAACACCGGGCGGTAGTACTGTCGGAGCGGCACTATCGCACGTCCTTGCGGTACTACCGCAAGGCAGGGTCAGACTGACCGAGGAAGAGTGCAGACTAAATAAAATACGTCTGCAGCTACTTCCGCAGAGTTACGGTCATTGCAAACACCCGACAGGTACTACCGCTTGCACGAAGCAGTACTACCGCGTAGGACGCGGAAGTAAAAAATTACTTACTTCTGCGCCTACTACCGTACTAGTTACGACGCTGGGGCCGGTCACACGGTACTACCGTGTCCACGGTATGGTACTACCGCATGGTGCGGTACTACCGTAACCCTGGAGCAGTACTACCGTGGGGACGTGCGGTACTACCGCCTTCTTTGAGCGGTACCGCATGCCAAGAAGTGGTAGTAGTAGGACGCCACTGTTTTTGTAACGACAAGGAAAAAACAGCCGGAGCTCTAGAGAAGCGAAGGAAAGGTGGTGCGAATGACGTGTACGTGTTGATTCCACCCAAACCTTTCCGAAGTGGACCCCCTCTTAATAGTACGGCTTTCCTATGACTCAAATCCACCGAAAAGAAACAAAAGGAAACACCATCTTCTATAGGTCCCGAGGGGCACTTAATTGTCTTGTGCCTAGGTGTGATATATCTGAAAAGCTCAGTGCACACGATTAGTCCGCAAAAGCATTGTCATCAGTCACCAAAACTATTTAGGGAGAAATATGCCCTTACACCCACTTCTAAAACGATATTCGAAACGATTTGTCTTTTCTTCGCCCTTCTTCTGTTCATCTTGTTCTCTCGCTTTTTGTGTGCTTGTGTATTGGATTACTTGCTTTGTCATGATGGCTCAAGAAAATACCAAATTATGTGACTTTTCCAACACCAATAATAATGATTTTATCAGTACTCCGATTGCTCCCGCTACTAATGCGGAATCTTGTGAAATCAATGTTGCTTTATTGAATCTAGTTATGAAAGATCAATTTTCTAGCCTTCCTAGTGAAGATGTCGCATCTCATCTGAATAATTTTGTTGATTTGTGTGATATGCAGAAGAAAAGATATGTGGATAATGATCTTGTTAAATTGAAGCTATTTCCGTTCTCACTACAAGATCGGGCTAAAACTTTGGTTTTCATCTTTGCCTAAAAATAGTATCAATTCATTGAATAAGTGTAAAGATTCTTTTATTGCCAAGTATTTCCCTCCCGCTAAGATCATCTCCCTTAGGAACGATATTATGAATTTTAAACAACTTGATCATGATCATGTCGCACAATCTTGGGAGAGGATGAAACTTATGATAATAAATTGCCCTACGCATGGTTTGAATTTATGGATGATTATACAAAAAAAATATGCTGGATTGAACTTTGCTTCTAGAAATCTTTTAGATTCAGCCGCGGGAGGTACTTTTATGGAAATCACTTTAGGAGAAGATACTAAACTCCTAGATAATATAATGTTTATCTATTCTCGGTGGCATACCGAAAGATCTTCCACTAGTAAAAAAGTGCATGCAATTGAAGAGATTAATATTTTGAGTGGAAAGATGGATGGGCTTATGAAATTATTTGCTAGCAAGGGTACTCATTTTGATCCTAATGATATGCCCTTGTCCACTTTGATTGATAATAATAATGAATCTATGGATGTGAATTTTGTTGGTAGGAACAATTATGGTAACAACGCATATAGAGGAAATTTTAACCCTAGGCCTGTCCCTAGTAATTCCTCTAACAATTATGGTAATTCCTACAATAATCTTATGGAAATTATAATAAGATGCCCTTTGATTTTGAGAATAGTGTTAAAGAATTTATGAGTGCTCAAAAGAATTTTAATACTTTGATTGAAGAAAAAAATGCTTAAGATTGATGATTTGGCTAGGAACGTGGATATATTTTCTCTTGATGTCGATTATTTGAAACTTAGATCTGTCCCACCCAAGAATGATATGAATGAGTCTCTCAAAGCTATGAGAATTTCCATTGATGAGTGCAAAGAAAGAACCGCTAAGATGCGTGCTAAAAAAGATTGGTTTATAAAAACATGTTCTTCTAGTTTTCGTGAAAATAATGATGAAGATCTTAAAGTAATTGATGTGACTCATATTGAATCTTTGTTTTCCAATATGAATCTTGATAAAGATGGGACCGGAGATGAGTCAACTTTAGCTAAAAGGCATTCCAATGATACAGAGTTTCTAGATTTTGATGCAAACATTGATAAAAGTGGGATTGGTGAGGTTAAAACTTTAAGTAGCAATGAACCCACTGGTTTGGATTACAAGGAATTTAATCATGATAATTGTTCTTTAATAGATTGTATTTCCTTGTTGCAATCCATGTTGAATTCTCCTCATGCTTACAAACAAAATTAAGCTTTTACTAAACATATTGTTGATGCTATGATGCAATCTTTTGAAGAAAAGCTTGAATTGGAAGTTTTTGTCCCTAGAAAACTTTATGATGACTGGGAACCTACTATTAAGATCAAGAATAAATATTATGAGTGCCATGCTTTGTTTGAATTGGGTGCTACCGTTTCTACAATTCCAAAACTTTATGTGATGTGTTAGGCTTCCGCGAATTTGATGAGTGTTCTTTAAATTTGCATCTTGCGGATTCCACTATTAAGAAACCTATGGGAAGGATTAATGATGTACTTATTGTTGCAAATAGGAATTATGTGCCCGTAGATTTCATTGTTCTTGATATAGATTGCAGTCTTACATGTCCTATTATTCTTGGTAGACCTTTCCTTAAAACGATTGGTGCAATTATTGATATAAAAGAAGGAAACATTAGATTTCAATTTCCATTAAGTAAGGGCATGGAACACTTTCCAAGGAAAAAATAAATTGCCTTATGAATCTATTATGAGAGCTACTTATGGATTACATACCAAAGATGAGAATACCTAGATCTATTCGTGTTTTATGCCTAGCTAAGGGCGTTAAACAATAGTGCTTGTTAGGAGGCAACCCAATTATGCACACCCATTTAGTTTCCTTTTGAGCTCTCATACACTTATGGCTCTAGTGCATCCGTTGCATGACAATCCTTACTCACTCAGTTGATATCAATTGATGGGCATCTCCATAATCCATTAATTTTCCTAGTTGATGTGAGACTTTCTCCCTTCTTTTTGTCGAGTACCACCTTCTATCCCACTTATAGTGTTATATCCATGGCTCACGCTCATGTATTGTGTGAAGAGTTGAAAAAGCTGAAGTACGTTAAAAAGTATGAACCAATTGTTTGGCTAACACCGGGGTAGTACATTATTTATACTTTCTGTTGAGAAGAGGGAGCAAAACAAGGCTATATGATTTTGTAGGGATAACTTTTTTAGCCATGATATTTTGAAAAGGCATGATTGCTTTTTAGTATGCTTGAAGTATTATTGTTTTTATGTCAATATTAAAATTTGGTTTTGAATCTTATGGATCTGAATATTCATGCAACATAAACAAAGATTACATGATAAACATGATAGGTACCACTCCACATAAAAAATATGTTTTTATCATCTACCTACTAAAGGACGAGCAGGAATTAAGCTTAGGGATGCCTGATACATTTCCAACGTACCTATAATTGTTGATTGGTCCATGCTATTATATTGTCAATCTTGGATGTTTTATATGCATTATTATGCTATTTTATATCATTTTTGGGGACTAAGCTATTAACCTAGTGCCACTGCTAGTTGTTGTTTTCTCCTTGTTTTCATCTTAACAGAAAATCAATATCAAACAGAGTCCAAATGAAATGAAACTTTTTGACGATTTTTCTTGGACCACAAGACATCGTAGAAGCTTCGAGAGGAGGCCAGAAGGGCCACAAGATGGCCACAAGCTCACAGGGCACGCCCCAAGGGGCGCCCCCAAGCTTGCGGACCCCACGGAATTCCTCCAACCCTAATTCTTCTTCTACAAATTCCCAAATTTTCCCTGAAGACCAGGGGGCACACAAAATATACTTTTGCGCTGATGCACGTTTCTGTCTCCATGAGATCCCATATGGGGACCTTTTCATGTACTATGCGGGAGGGGGTCGATCATGGAGGGCATCTACATCAATTTCCGATGATGTGTGAGTAGTTTACCACAGACCTACGGGTCCATAGCTCGTATCTCTCTCTCTCTCTCTCTCTCTCTCTCTCTCTCTCTCTCTCTCTCTCTCTCTCTCTCTCTCTCTCTCTCTGATCTTCAATACAATGTTCTCATCGATGTTCTTGGGGATCTATTCGATGTAATCTTCTTTTACGGCGTGTTTGTTGAGATCCGATGAATTGTGGGTTTATGATCAGATTATCTATGAATATTATTTGAGTCTTATCTGAACTCTTGTATTCATGATTTATATAGCTTTGTCTCTCTGTCCGATATATTGACTTGGTTTGCTCAACTATATTTACTTTTCTTGCAATGGGAGAGGTGCTTTGTAATGGGTTCAATCTTGCGGTACTCAATCCTAGTGACAGAAAGGGACATGACACGTATTTGTATTGTTTCCATTAAGGATAAAAATATGGGGTTTGTTCACATTGATTGGATCTATCCCTCTACATCATGTCATCTTGCTTAAGGCATTACTTCGTTCTTGTTAACTTAATACACTAGATGCATGCTGGATAGCGGTCGATGTGTGGAGTAATAGTAGTAGATGCAGGCAGGGGTTGATCTACTTGTCTCGGACGTGATGCCTATATATATGATCATTGCCTTGGATATCGTCATAACTATGGTCGTTTCTATCAATTGCTCAACCGTAATTTGTTTACCCATCGTATTTCTTAGGGAAAGAAGCCTTTAGTAAAAATTATGGCCCCCTGGTCTGAAGAAATATGCCCTAGAGGCAATAATAAAGTTGTTATTTATATTTCATTATATATCATGATAAATGTCTTTTATTCATGCTAGAATTGTATTACCGGAAACTTGATACATGTGTGAATACATAGACAAAACAGAGTGTCCCTAGTATGCCTCTACTAGACTAGCTCGTTAAACAAAGATGGTTATGTTTCCTGACCATAGACATGTGTTGTCACTTAAAAAACGTGATCACATCATTAGGAGAATGATGTGATGGGCAAGACACATCCATTAGCTTAGCACTTTGATCGTTTAGTTTTACTGATATTGCTTTCTTCATGACTTATACATGTTCCTATGACTATGTGATTATGCAACTCCCGAATACCTAAGGAATGATACGTCTCCAACATATCTATAATTTTTTATTGTTTCGTGCTATTATCTATGAAGTCTTGGATGTTTAATGGGCTTTATCATACACTTTTATATCATTTTTGGGACTAACCTACTAACCAAGGGCCCAGTCCAGATTGTTGTTTTTCGCATATTTCAGGGTTTTGCGGAAAAAGAATATCAAATGGAGTCCAAACGGAATGAAACCTTCACGAGAGATATTTTTGGAGAAAATCACGCACAAGGGACTTGAGAACCACGTCAGGGGTGCCTCGGGGTGTCCACGAGGGTTGGGGGCGCGCCACCTGCCTCGTGGGCCCCTCGAGCACCCCCCCCCCCCGGTGTCCTCCTTCCTCCTATATAAGTCTACGTACCCTGAAACCTTCGACAAGAGAGAGAAAACCCTAATTCCACCGCCGTAACCTTCTGTTCCCATGAGATCCCATCTTGGAGCCTGTTCCGGAGCTCCACCGGAGAGGGATTCATCACGGAGTTCATCATCATCATCATCATCGCCCTCACCATGAGTTGTGAGTAGTTTACCACAGACCTTCGGGTCCATAGCTAGTATCCAGATGGCTTCTTCTCTCTCTCTCTGGATCTCAATACAAAGTTATCCTCGGTCTTCGAGGAGATCTATTTGATGTAATATCTTTTTGCGATGTGTTTGTCGAGATCCGATGAATTGTAAGTTTATGATCAAGATTATCTATGAGAAATATTTGGTTCTTCTCTAAACTTTTTATGTGTGCTCATAATATCCTTGCAAGTCTCTTCAAATTATTGGTTTGGTTTGGCCTACTAGATCTATAGCTCTTGCAATGGGAGAAGTGCTTGGCTTTGGGTTCAATCTTGCGGTGTCCTTTCCCAGTAATAGTAGGGGCAGCAGGGCACGTATTGTATTGTTGCCATAGAGGATAAAAAGATGGGGTTTATATCATATTGCTTGAGTTTATCCCTCTACATCATGTCATCTTTCTTAAGGCGTTACTCTGTTCATATGAACTCAATGCACTAGATGCATGCTGGATAGCGGTCGATGTGTGGAGTAATAGTAGTAGATGCAGAACGTTTTGGTCTACTTGTCTCGAACGTGATGCCTATATACAATGATCATGCCTAGATAGTCTCATAATTATCTGCTTTTCTATCAATTGCTCGACAGTAATTTGTTTACCCGCCGTAGAATATCGCTATCATGAGAGAAGCCACTAGAGAACACTATGGCCCCTGGGTCTATTCTCAACATATCAATCTACATCTACTTTACTTTTATTGCTTTTATTTTATGTTCTTATAAACCAAAATACCAAAAATATAAACTATCATCTCTATCAGATCTCACTTTCGTAAGTGACCGTAAAGGGATTGACAACCCCTTATCGCGTTGGCTGCGAAGTTCTTATTTGTTTGTGCAGGTGCGAGGGACTCGCGCGTGGTCTCCTACTGGATTGGTACCTTGGTTCTCAAAAACTGAGGGAAATACTTACGCTACTGTGCTGCATCTCCCTTTACTCTTCGAGGGAATACAACGCAAGCTCGAGAAGTAGCAAGAAGAATTTCTGGCGCCGTTACCGGGGAGGCTTACGCATAAGTCATATACCAAGTACCTATCACAAACCCTTATCCTTCGCATTACATTTTTTTGCCTCTCGTTTTCCTCTCCCCCACTTCACCCTTGCCGTTTTATTTGCCCTTCTTCTGCCGTGTGTTTACCGTTCGCTTGCCTCTTGTTTGCTTGTGTTGCTATGTGCCCTCTATTAGCTTGCATCTTCGCTTGCTAAATTATGGATCCTCATCCACTTGCTAATCTTTTTAAGAGATCCAATTATGTTGAATCAATTGCTAGTGAGCTGCGTGCACTAGATTATCTTTATGGTGTTTTGCTTGAAATTTATGAATCTGAAAATTGTGAGGAATTGTTAAAAGAAAAAGTGATTCATGTTAGCTCCTTAAATAAAAAGCATGATTGCAATGATGTTACTATGAATTCTATTCATGTCAATTGTGCTAATAATATGCAAAACCCTAAGCTTTGGGATGATAGTTTTGCTATGTCTACTGCTTGTTACAATGATCATGATTGGGGTGATGCTTCTTATGATCTTGAAAATTTATTTAAGCCCCATGATGAATGTAAGATTGATAATAATGTTTGCAATAATATTGAAAGTGGGTTTGTAAGATTGTCAACTTTAGATCCCACATATTTGGAGAATGTTCAATCTTATGAAATTTTTGATAAAAGTGGGTTTGGAGAGGTCATGACTTTAGTTAATGTTGATCCCACTATTTTGGAAGAGTGTCAACTTCGCATGCATGTGGATCGTGTTGAGAATATGTTATGTGATAGCTATATTATTGAATTTTCTTATGATCCTGCATGCAATTATTATGAGAGAGGAAAATATGGTTGTAGAAATCTTCATGTTACTAAATTACCTCTCTTCATGTTGAGATTGATCTTGTTTCTTTCTTCTTCCTGGAATATGCTAGATCTTGCTTGTCTTGCTAATTTGTTCTCCTATAAAATGCCTATGCATAGGAAGTATGTTAGACTTAGATGTGATTTTCACATGCTATATGATGCTCTTTTTGTGCTTCAAGTCTTGTCTTTCATGAGAGCATCACTAAAATTATGCCTAGCTAGGGGCGTAAAACGATAGCGCTTGTTGGAAGGCAACCCAATTTTATATTTATTTTTTGCTTCTGTTTAGGAATAAATATTGCATCTAGCTTCTGTTTAGATGTGGTTTCATGTTTTGTTTAGTGTTTGTGCCAAGTAGAACCTTTGGGAAGACTTGTGTGAAGGTCGTCAGATTTTACTGGAGCGTGCTATTTAGTTGATTATTTTTGTAGATGATTAATAGACAAATTCCTCAAATTTAACAATTTAGTTTGAATTTTTTGGAGTTACAGAAGTATGTGAAACCTGCAGATTACTACAGACTGTTCTGTTTTTGACAGATTCGGTTTTTCGTGTGTTGTTTGCTTATTTCAATGCATCTATGACTAATATTTGGAGGTATGAAACATAGAGAAGTTGGAACATAGTAGGTTTAACACCAATATAAACAAAGAATGAATTCATTGTAGTACCTTTGAGTAGTGGTTTGCTTTCTTATACTAACGGAGTTCACGAGAATTTTTGTCTAAGTTTTGTGTTATGAAGTTTTCAAGTTTTGAGTATTGCTTTGATGGACCATGGAACAAAGAGTAGCAAAAGGCCTAAGCTTGGGGATGCCCATGGCACCCCAAGTAAAACTCAAGGATAATAAAAAGCCTAAGATTGGGGATGCCCCGGGAAGGCATCCCCTCTTTCGTCTTCATCCATCGGTAAATATACTTGGAGCTATATTTTTATTCACCACATTATATGTGTTTTGCTTGGAGCATATTGTATAATTTGAGTCTTTGCTTGTTAGTTTGTCACAATCATCCTTGCTGGACACACCTATTTGAGAGAGTTAAATATGGCCTAGGAATTGTTAGAACACTCTATGTGCTTCACTTATATCTTTTGAGTTGAATAGTTTTTGCTCTAGTGCTTCACTTATATCTTTTAGAGCACGGTGGTGCTTATATTTTGTAGAAATTGTTGAACTCTAATGCTTCACTTATATCTATTTGAGAGTCTATTAAAACAGCATGGTAATGTGTTTAGGCTAAAAAACTAGTCTTCACATGATAGACATCCAATGTCAATGTAGTAAAAAAAATCACACTAAGTGCATTGAATATGATGAGATGTTGGATGCTTGATAATTGTTTTGAGACATGAGGATAGTGATATTAGAGTCATGCTAGTGGAGTTATTATGAAATTGAGAAATACTTGTGTTAAGGTTAGTGATTCCCGTAGCATGCAGGTATGGTGAAGTGCCAACCTTTGTGTGGAGGTTGGGGGCGCGGCGATGGTTAACTCCTACCAACCTCCCCCCTAGGAGCATGCGTTGATTGCTTTGTTTTGATGACTCGTAGATTTTTGCAATAAGTATATGAGTTCTTATGACTAATGTTGAGTCCATGGATTATACGCACTCTCACCCTTCCACCATTGCTAGCCTCTCTTGTACCGCGCAACTTTCGTCGGTACCATAAACCCACTATATATCCTTCCTCAAAACAGCCACCATATTATTCCTCAAAACAGCCACCATACCTACCTATCATGGCATTTCCATAGCCATTCCGAGATATATTGCCATGCAACTTTCCACCGTTCTGTTCATATGACACGCACCATATTGTCATATTGCCATGCATGATCATGTAGTTGACATCGTATTTGTGGCAAGGCCACCATGCATAACTTTTCATACATGTCACTCTTGTTTCATTGCACATACCGGTACACCGCCGGAGGCATTCATATATAGTCATACTTT
Organism: Secale cereale; assembly: GCA_902687465.1. Classification (NCBI taxonomy): domain Eukaryota; kingdom Viridiplantae; phylum Streptophyta; class Magnoliopsida; order Poales; family Poaceae; genus Secale; species Secale cereale. Next base: position 643,322,284 of record LR738713.1, on the reverse strand, counting down.
CTTGTAGTATCGAGTTGTAATGAAAGTGTGATGATCATCATTATTAGAGCATTGTCCCATGGGAGGAAAGGCTAATCTATAAAGCCCCTCCGCAAAAAAATAGAAAAAAGAAAGGCCCAAAAAAAGGGACAATTGCTACTATCTTTTTGCAAACTTGTGCTTCAAAGTAGCACCATGTTCTTCATTGTAGATAGTCTCATGCTTAGTCACTTTATATACTAGTGGGAAATTTTTGCTATAGAACTTGGCTTGTATATTCCAACGATGGGCTTCCTCAAATGCCCTAGGTCTTCGTGAGCAAGCAAGTCGGATGCACACCCACTAGTTTCTTTTTGTTGAGCTTTCATTCATATTTAGCTCTAGTGCATCCGTTGCATGGCAATCCCTACTCACTCACATTGATATCTATTGATGGGCATCTCCATAGCCCGTTGATACGCCTAGTCGATGTGAGACTATCTCCCTCCTTTTTGTCTTCTCCACAACCATCTCTATTCCACCCATAGTGCTATGTCCATGGCTGACGCTCATGTATTGCGTGAAAGTTGAAAGGGTTTGAAAGAATAGAGTATGAAAACAAGTGCTTGGCTGAAATCGGGGTTGTGCATGATATGAATATTTTGTGTGATGAAGGGGGAGCATAGCCAGACTATATGATTTTGTAGGGATAACTTTCTTTAGCCATAGTATTTTGAGAAGACATGATTGCTTTGTTAGTATGCTTGAAGTATTGTTATTTCTTATGTCAATATAGACTTTTGTCTTGAATCTTTCAGATCTGAACATTCATGCCACAACTAAGAGAATTACATTGAAAAACTATATTGGTTAGCATTCCACATCAAAAAATCTTTCTTTATCATTTACCTACTCGAGGACGAGCAAGAATTAAGCTTGGGGATGCTTGATACGTCTCCAGCGTATCTATAATTTTTTATTGTTCCATGCTATTATTTATGAAGTCTTGGATGTTTAATGGGCTTTATCATACACTTTTATATCATTTTTGGGACTAACCTACTAACCCAAGGGCCCAGTCTAGATTGTTGTTTTTCGCCTATTTCGGGGTTTTGCAGACAAAGAATATCAAACGGAGTCCAAACGGAATGAAACCTCTGCGAGAGATATTTTTGGAGAAAATCACGCACATGGGACTTGAGAACCACGTCAGGGGAGCCTCGGGGTGTCCACGAGGGTGGGGGCGCGCCCCCCTTCCCAGGGCGTGCCCCCGACCTCTTGGGCCCCTCGAGCACCCCCCCCCCCGGTGTCCTCCTTCCTCCTATATAAGTCTATGTACCCCGAAACCTTTGACAACAGAGAGAAAACCCTTATTCCACCACCGTAACCTTCTGTTCCCGTGAGATCCCATATTGGAGCATGTTCCGGAGCTCCACCGGAGGGGGATCCATCACGGAGTTCTTCTTCATCATCATCATCGCCCTCACCATGAGTTGTGAGTAGTTACCACAGACCTTCTGGTCCATAGCTAGTATCTAGATGGCTTCTTCTCTATCTCTCGATCTCAATACAAAGTTCTCCTCGGTCTTCGAGTAGATCTATTCAATGTAATCAGTTTTTGCGGTGTGTTTGTCGAGATCCGATGAATTGTGAGTTTATGATCAAGATTATCTATGAGAAATATTTGGTTCTTCTTTGAACTTTTTATGTGTGCTCATAATATCCTTGCAAGGCTCTTCGAATTATTGGTTTGGTTTGGCCTACTAGATCTATAGTTCTTGCAATGGGAGAAGTGCTTGGCTTTGGGTTCAATCTTGCGGTGTCCTTTCCAAGTGACAGTAGGGGCAGCAAGGCACGTATTGTATTGTTGCCATCGAGGATAAAAAGATGGGGTTTATATCATATTGCTTGAGTTTATCCTTCTACATCATGTCATCTTTCTTATGGCGTTACTCTGTTCTTATGAACTTAATACACTAGATGCATGCTGGACAGCGGTCGATGTGTGGAGTAATAGTAGTAGATGCAGAATCGTTTCGGTCTACTTGTCTCGGACGTGATGCCTATATACAATGATCATGCCTAGATAGTCTCATAATTATTCGTTTTTCTATCAATTGCTCGAGAGTAATTTGTTTACCCGCCATAGAATATCGCTATCATGAGAGAAGCCACTAGAGAACACTATGGCCCCCGGGTCTATTCTCAACATATCAATCTACATCTACTTTACTTTTATCGCTTTTATTTTCAGTTCTTATAAACCAATATACCAAAAATATAAACTATCATCTCTATCAGATCTCACTTTCGTAAGTGACCGTAAAGGGATTGACAACCCCTTATCGCGTTGGTTGCGAAGTTCTTGTTTGTTTGTGCAGGTGCGAGGGACTCGCGCGTGGTCTCCTACTGGATTGATACCTTGGTTCTCAAAAACTGAGGGAAATACTTACGCTACTGTGCTGCATCTCCCTTTCCTCTTCGAGGGAATACAACGCAAGCTCGAGAAGTAGCAAGGAACACCTTGTGTTCTATCAAACGTCACAACCTCTACAGGTGTCTCCGAAGGTGTTTGTGGTGTTGGCATAGATCAAGAATAGGATTTGTGATACGTATCCAACGTATCTATAATTTTTTATTGTTCCATGCTATTATTTATGATGTTTCGGATGTTTAATTTGCTTTGTTATACACTTTTATTTTATTTTTGGGACTAACCTACTAACCCAAAGGCCTAGTCCAGATTGTTGTTTTTTGCCTGTTTTAGGGTTTTACAGAAAAGGAATATCAAACGGAGTCAAAACGGAATGAAACCTTCGAGAGAGATATTTTTGGAGCAAAATACGCATGGGAGACTTGAGAACCACGGAGTAGGGCTGACGTGGCGTCCACGAGGGTGGGGGGCGTCCCCCCTATAGGGCGCGCCCCCTGCCTCGTGGGCACCTCGTCTGGCCCCCGGTGCCCTCCTTCCTCCTATATATACCTACGTACCCCGAAACTATCAAAACAACAGAGAAAACCCTAGTTCCACCGCCGCAACCTTCTGTTCCCGTGAGATCCCATCTTGGGGCCTGTTCCGGACCTCCGCCAGAGGGGGGGATCTTCCACTGAGTGCTTCTACATCATCATCATCGCCTCACCATGAGTTGTGAGTAGTTTACCACAGACCTTTGGGTCCATAGCTAGTATCTATATGGCTTCTTCTATCTCTTTGGATCTCAATACCAAGTTCTCCTCGGTCTTCGAGGGGATCTATTCGATGTAATCTCTTTTTGCGGTGTGTTTGTCGAGATCCGATGAATTATGGGTTTATGATCAAGATTATCTATGAGAAATATTTGCTTCTTCTCTGAACTCTTTATGTATGATAATAATATCCTTGCAAGTGTCTTCGAATTATTGGTTTGGTTTGGCCTACTAGATCTATAGTTCTTGCAATGGGAGAAGTGCTTGGCTTTGGGTTCAATCTTGCGGTGTCCTTTCCCAGTGATAGTAGGGGCAGCAAGGCACGTATTGTATTGTTGCCATCGAGGATAAAAAGATGGGGTTTGTATCACTATGTTTGAGTTTATCCCTCTACATCATGTCATCTTGCTTAAGGCGTTACCCTGTTCTTATGAATTTAATATTCTAGATGCATGCTGGATAGCGGTCGATGTGTGGAGTAATAGTAGTAGATGCAGAATCATTTCGGTCTACTTGTCTCGGACGTGATGCCTATATATAATGATCATGCCTAGATAGTCTAATAATTATTCGCTTTTCTATCAATTGCTCGACAGTAATTTGTTTACCCGTCGTAGAATATCGCTATCATGAGAGAAGCCACTAGAGAAAACTATGGCCCCCGGGTCTATTCTCAACATATCAATCTACAATCTACTTTACTTTTCTGCTTTTACTTTCTGTTCTTATAACCAAAAAATACCAAAATTATCAAACTATCATCTCTATCAGATCTCACTTTGGTAAGTGACCGTAAAGGGATTGATAACCCCTTATCGCGTTGGCTGCGAAGTTCTTGTTTGTTTGTGCACGTGCGAGGGACTCGCGCGTGGTCTCCTAATGGATTGATACCTTGGTTCTCAAAAACTGAGGGAAATACTTACGCTACTGTGTTGCATCACCCTTTCCTCTTCGAGGGAATACAACGCAAACTCGAGAAGTAGCGAGAAGAATTTCTGGCGCCGTTGCAGGGGAGGCTTACGCAAAAGTCATATACCAAGTACCTATCACAAACCCTTATCCTTTGCATCACATTTTTTGCCTCTCGTTTTCCTCTCCCCCACTTCACCCTTGCCGTTTTTATTTGCCCTTCTTTTGCCGTGTGTTTATCGTTTGTTTGCTTCTTGTTTGCTTGTGTGTTGTATTGCTTGCTTGTCACTATGGCTCAGAACAATACCAAATTTTGTGACTTCTCCAATACCAACAATAATGATTTTATCAGCACTCCGATTGCTCCTATTACAGATGTTGAATCTTGTGAGATCAATGCTACTCTTATGAATCTTGCCATGAAAGATCAATTTTCCGGCCTTCCTAGTGAAGATGCCGCTACCCATCTAAACAACTATGTTGATTTGTGTGATATGCAAAAGAAAAGGGATGCGGATAATGATATTGTTAAATTGAAGTTATTTCCGTTTTCACTTAGAGATCATGCTAAAACTTGGTTTTCCTCTTTGCCTATAAATAGTATTGATTCGTGGAATAAGTGCAAAGATGCTTTTATCTCTAAGTATTTCCCTCCTGCTAAGATCATCTCTCTTAGAAACGATATTATGAATTTTAAGCAACTAGATCATGAGCATGTTGCACAAGCTTGGGAGAGAATGAAATTAATGATACGTAATTGCCCTACACATGGTTTGAACTTATGGATGATTATTCAAAACTTTTATGCTGGCTTGAATTTTGCTTCTAGAAATCTTTTAGATTCGGCCGCGGGAGGCACTTTCATGGAAAGTACCTTAGGAGAAGCTACCAAACTCCTAGATAATATTATGGTTAATTATTCTCAATGGCACACTGAAAGATCTACTAGTAAAAAAGTACATGCTATTAAAGAGATTAGTGTTTTGAGTGGAAAGATGGATGAACTTATGAAGTTATTTGCTTTTAAGAGTGCTTCTTCTGATCCTAATGATATGCCTCTGTCCACTTTGATTGAAAATAACAATGAATCTTTGGATGTGAATCTTGTTGGTAGAAATAATTTTGGCAATAATGCTTATAGAGGGAACTTTAATCCTATGCCTTTTCCTAGTAATTCCTCTAATAATTATGGTAATTCTTACAACAACTCTTATGGAAAGATGCCTTCTGAATTAGAAACTAGTGTTAAGGAGTTTATGCTTTCGCAAAAGAATTTCAATGCTATGCTTAAAGAAAAATTGCTTAAGATTGATGAATTGGCTAGAAGTGTGGATAGAATTACTCTTGATGTTGATTATTTGAAACTTAGATCTATCCCACCTAAGCATGTTATCAATGAGTCTCCCAAAGCCATGAGAATTTCCATTGATGAATGCAAAGAAAGAACCGCTAGGATGCGTGCTAAAAGAGAGAATTATATAAAAGTGTGTTCTTCTAGTTATCATGAAAATAAAGATGAAGATCTGAAAGTTATTGATGTGTCTCCTATTAGATCCTTGTTTTCTAGTATAAATCTTGATGAAGATAGGATTGGAGATGATTCTACTTTAAGGTGTCCCAATGATTCGGAGTTTTGAGATCTTGATGCTAAAATTGTTAAAAGTGGGAGTGAAGAGATTAAAACTTTGCATAGTGATGAACCCACTACTTTGGAATTCAAGGGATTCAATTATGATAATTGCTCTTTGATTGATTGTATTTCCTTGTTGCAATATGTACTAAACTCTCCGCATGCTTATAGTCATAATAAAGCTTTTACCAAACACATAGTTGATGCTTTGATGCAATATTATGAAGAAAAACTTGAGTTAGAAGTTTCTATCCCTAGAAAGCTTTATGATGAGTGGGAACCTACTATCAAAATAAAAAATAAATATCATGAATGATTTGCTTTGTGTGATTTGGGTGCAAGTGTCTCCACTATCCCAAAAACTTTGTGTGATTTGCTAGGATTCCATGAGCTTGATGATTGTTCTTTAAATTTGTATCTTGCGGATTCCACTATTAAGAAACCTATGGGAAGGATTAATGATGTTCTTATTGTTGCCAATAGGAATTATGTGCCCGTAGATTTCATTGTTCTTGATATAGATTGCAATCCTTCATGTCCTATTATCCTTGGTAGACCTTTCCTTAGAACGATTGGTGCAATTATTGATATGAAGGAAGGAAATATTATATTCCAATTTCCGTTAAGGAAAGGCATGGAACACTTTCCTAGAAATGAAATCAAATTACCATATGAATCTATTATGAGAGCCACTTATGGATTGCCTTCCAAAGATGGCAATACCTAGATCTATCCATGTATCATGCCTAGCTAGGGGCGTAAAACGATAGCGCTTGTTGGGAGGCAACACAATTTTATATTTTTTGTTTTTGCTCCTGTTTAGGAATAAATATTGCATCTAGATTCTGTTTTGATGTGGTTTTGTGTTTTAATTAGTGTTTGTGCCAAGCAGAACCTTTGGGAAGACTTGTGTGAAGTTTATATGATCGTGCTGTGAAAAACAGAATCGTTAGCGCTCGCTAGAATGGTCACCAGATTTTACTGGAGCATGCTATTTAGTTGATTCTTTTTGCATATGATTAGTAGAAAAATTCCTCGCGTTTACCAATTTAGTTAAAAAAATTGGAGTTACAGAAGTATGCGAAAACTGCAGATTCCTACAGACTGTTCTGTTTTTGACAGGTTCTGTTTTTCGTGTGTTGTTTGCTTATTTCAATGCATCTATGAGTAGTATTGGGAAGTATGAATCATAGAGAAGTTGTAATACAATAGGTTTAACACCAATATAAACAAAGAATGAATTCATTGCAGTACCTTTGAGTGGTGGTTTGCTTTCTTATACTAACGGAGCTCACGAGATTTTTTTCTAAGTTTTGTGTTGTGAAGTTTTCAAGTTTTGAGTATTGCTTTGATGGACTGTGGAACAAAGAGTGGCAAGAGCCTAATCTTGGGGATGCCCAAGGCACCCCAAGGTAAAATTCAAGGACAACCAAAAGCCTAAGCTTGGGGATGCCCCGGGAAGGCATCCCCTCTTTCGTCTTCATCTATCGGTAACTATACTCGGAGCTATATTTTTATTCACCACATGATATGTGTTTTACTTGGAGCGTCTTGTATAATTTGAGTCTTTGCTTGTTAGTTTTTCACAATTATCCTTGCTGGACACACCTATTTGAGAGAGTTAAATATAGCCTAGGAATTGATAGAACACTCTATGTGCTTCACTTATATCTTTTGAGTTGAATAGTTTTTGCTCTAGTGCTTCACTTATACCTTTTAGAGCACGATGGTGATAATATTTTGTAGAAATTGTTGATCTCTCATGCTTCACTTATATCCATTTTAAAGTCTATTGAAACAACATGGTAATGTGCTTTGGCTATAAAACTAGTCTTCACATGATAGCCATCCAATATCAATGTAGTAAAAACTTTCACACTAAGTGCATTGAATATGATGAGAAGTAGGATGCTTGATAATTGTTTTGAGATATGAGGATAGTGATATTAGAGTCATGCTAGTGGAGTTATTATGAAATTGAGAAATGCTTGTGTTAAAGTTAGTGATTCCCGTAGCATGCACGTATGGTGAACCGCTATGTGACGAAGTTAGAGCATGAGGTATTTGTAAAGTGTCAACCTTTGTGTGGAGGTCGGGGGCGCGCGATGGTTAACTCCTACCAACCTCCCCCCTAGGAGCATGCGTTAATTGCTTTGTTTTGATGACTCGTAAATTTTTGCAATAAGTATATGAGTTCTTATGACTAATGTCGAGTCCATGGATATTACACACTCTCACCCTTCCACCATTGCTAGCCTCTCTTGTACCGCACAACTTTCGCCGGTACCATACACCCACTATATATCCTTCTTCAAAACAGCCACCATATATATTCCTCAAAACAGCCACCATACCTACCTATCATGGCATTTCCATAGCCATTCCGAGATATATTGCCATGCAACTTTCCACCGTTCCGTTCATATGACACACATCATATTGTCATATTGCCATGCATGATCATGTAGTTGACATCGTATTTGTGGCAAATCCACCATGCATAAGTTTTCATACATGTCACTTTTGATTCATTGCACATCCCGGTACACCGCCGGAGGCATTCATATAGAGTCATACTTTGTTCTAGTATCGAGTTGTAATTCAATGAAAGTGTGATGGTCAGGAAAGGCTAAATCAAGAAAGCCCCTCCAAAAAAAGAGAAAGGCCAAAAAAGGGACAATTGCTACTATCTTTGTCCACACTTGTGCTTCAAAGTAGCACCATGTTCTTCATGATAGAGAGTCTCATGTTTAGTCACTTTCATATACTAGTGGGAATTTTCATTATAGAACTTGGCTTGTATATTCCAACGATGGGCTTCCTCAAATGCCCCGGGACTTCGTGAGCAAGCAAGTTGGATGCACACCCACTTAGTTTCTTTTGTTGAGCTTTCAAACATTTTTAGCTCTAGTGCATCCGTTGCATGGCAATCCCTACTCACTCACATTGATATCTATTGATGGGCATCTCCATAGCCCGTTGATACGCCTTGTCAATGTGAGACTATCTCCCTCCTTTTCGTCTTCTCCACAACCACCACTCTATTCCACCCATAGTGCTATGTCCATGGCTCACACACATGTATTGCGTGAAAGTTGAAAGGTTTGAAAGAATAGAGTATGAAAACAAGTGCTTGGCTGAAATCGGGGTTGTGCATGATATGAATATTTTGTGTGATGAAGAGGGATCATAGCCAGACTATATGATTTTGTAGGGATAACTTTCTTTAGCCATAGTATTTGAGAAGACATGCTTGCTTTGTTAGTATGCTTGAAGTATTATTATTTCTTATGTCAATATAGACTTTTGTCTTGAATCTTTCAGATCTGAACATTCATGCCACAATTAAGAGAATTACATTGAAAAACTATGTTGGTTAGCATTCCACATCAAAAAATTTGTTCTTATCATTTACCTACTCGAGGACGAGCAGGAATTAAGCTTGGGGATGCTTGATACGTCTCCAACGTATCTATAATTTTTGATTGTTCCATGCTATTATTTATGATGTTTTGGATGTTTAGTGGGATTTGTTATACACTTTTATATTATTTTTGGGACTAACCTACTAACCCAAAGGCCCAGTCCAGATTGCTGTTTTTTGCCTGTTTTAGGGTTTTACAGAAAAGGAATATCAACCGGAGTCCAAACGGAATGAAACCTTCGGGAGAGATATTTTTGGAGCAAAATACGCATGGGAGACTTGAGAACCACGAAGTAGGGCTAACGTGGCATCCACGAGGGTGGGGGGCACGCCCCCTATAGGGCGTCCCCCTGCCTCGTGGGCACCTCGTCTGGCCCCCGGTGCCCTCCTTCCTCCTATATATACCTACGTACCCCGAAACTACCAGAACAACTGAGAAAACCCTAGTTCCACCGCCGCAACCTTTTGTTCCCGTGAGATCCCATCTTGGGGCTTGTTCCGGAGCTCCGCCGGTGGGGAGGGGGGGGGTCTTCCACGGAGTGCTTCTACATCATCATCATCGCCTCACCATGAGTTGTGAGTAGTTTACCACAGACCTTCGGGTCCATAGCTAGTATCTAGATGGCTTCTTCTCTCTCTTTGGATCTCAATACCAAGTTCTCCTCGATCTTCGAGGAGATATATTCGATGTAATCTCTTTTTGCGGTGTGTTTGTCGAGATCCGATGAATTGTGGGTTTATGATCAAGATTATCTATGAGAAATATTTGGTTCTTCTCTGAACTCTTTATGTATGATTATAATATCCTTGCAAGTGTCTTCGAATTATTGGTTTGGTTTGGCTTACTAGATCTATAGTTCTTGCAATGGGAGAAGTGCTTGGCTTTGGGTTCAATCTTGTGGTGTCCTTTCCTAGTGACAGTAGGGGCAACAAGGCACGTATTGTATTGTTGCCATCGAGGATAAAAAGATGGGGTTTATATCACTATGTTTGAGTTTATTCCTCTACATCATGTCATCTTGCTTAAGGCGTTACTCTGTTCTTATGAACTTAATACTCTAGATGCATGCTGGATAGCGGTCGATGTGTGGAGTAATAGTAGTAGATACAGAATCGTTTCGGTCTACTTGTCTCGGACGTGATGCCTATATATAATGATCATGCCTAGATAGTCTCATAATTATTCGCTTTTCTATCAGTTGCTCGATAGTAATTTGTTTACCCGCCGTAGAATATCGCTATCATGAGAGAAGCCACTAGAGGAAACTATGGCCCCCGGGTCTATTCTCAACATATCAATCTACAATCTACTTTACTTTTCCGCTTTTACTTTCTGTTCTTATAACCAAAAAATACCAAAAATATCAAACTATCATCTCTATCAGATCTCACTTTCGTAAGTGACCGTAAAGGGATTGACAACCCCTTATCGCGTTGGTTGCGAAGTTCTTATTTGTTTGTGCAGGTGCGAGGGACTCGCGCGTGGTCTTCTACTGGATTGATACCTTGGTTCTAAAAAACTGAGGGAAATACTTACGCTCCTGTGCTGCATCACCCTTTCCTCTTCGAGGGAATACAACGCAAGCTCGAGAAGTAGCAATTTGTCACTCTGAGTGTTGGAGAGGTATCTGTGGGCCCTCTCGGTAATACACATCGTAATAAGCCTTGCAAGCAAACGACTAACGAGTTAGTCACGAGATGATGTATTACGGAACGAGTAAATAGACTTGCCGGTGGCGAGATTGAACTAGGTATGATGATACCGACGATCGAATCTCGGGCAAGTAACATACCGATGGCAAAGGGAACAACGTATATTGTTATGCGGTTTGACCGATAAAGATCTTCGTAGAACATGTAGGAACCAATATGACCATCCAGGTTCCGCTACTGGGCATTGACCGGAGATGAGTCTCGGTCATGTCTACATAGTTCTCGAACCCGTAGGGTCTGCACGCTTAACGTTCGATGACGATCGGTATTATGAGTTTATGTGTTTTGATGTACCGAAGGTAATTCGGAGTCCCGGATGTGATCACGGACGTGACAAGGAGTCTCGAAATGGTCGAGACATAAAGATTGATATCTTGGAAGGTTATATTCACACACCGGAAGGGGTCCGGGGGTCACCGGAAAAATACCGGAGTACCAGGAGATTACCGAAACCTCCTGGTGAGTTAATGGGCTTTAGCGGTCTTTTAGGGGAGAGAGAGAGGGGGCTGCCTAGGGCAGGGCCGCGCCCCCCAAGCCTAGTCCGAATTGGACTAGGGGAGAGGGGCGGCGCCCCCTCCTTCCTTCTCTTTCTCTCCCTCCCTTCCCTCTTCTCCTACTCCTACTAGGAAAGGGGAGTCCTACTCCTAGTGGGAGTAGGACTCCCCCCTTGGCGCGCCCCCTCCCTAGGCCGGCCGCCTCCTGCCTCTCCATCCTTTATATACGTGGGGAGGGCACCCCTTGGACACACATCAATTGTACCTAGCCATGTGTGGTGCCCCCCTCCACAGCTACACACCTCAGTCATATCGTTGCGGTGCTTAGGCGACGCCCTGCACCGGTAACTTCATCATCACCGTCACCACGATGTCGTGCTGACGGAACTCTCCCGCGATATCAACTGGATCAAGAGTTCGTGGGCGTCATCGAGCTGAACGTGTGCTGAACGCGGAGGTGCCATACGTTCGGTGCTTGGATCGGTTGGATCGCGAAGACGTTCGACTACATCAACCGCGTTACTAAAGGCTTCCCGCTTTCGGTCTATGAGGGTACGTGGACACACTCTCCCCGCTCGTTGCTATGCTTCTCCTAGATAGATCTTGCGTGATCGTATGATTTTTTTTTGAAATGCTATGTTCTCCATCAGGGTCTATCTTTTATCATCTTGCTTTCAGATCTATAAAATAAAAAAAACACAAAAATACCTTGTTGCAATTTATTTACATTTATTTTATTTTGCACTTTTACCTGTCTTTTATAACTATCACTATCAGATCTCATCTTTGCAAGTAACCGTGAAGGGATTGACAACCCTTTTACCGCGTCGGGTGCGAGTATTTGTTTATTTGTTTGTTTGTGCAGGTGCAATTATTGGAGACTTGTGTATTCCTCCTACTAGATTGATACCTTGGTTCTCAACTGAGGGAAATACTTATCTTTACTTTGCTGCGTCACCCTTTCTTCTTCAAGGGGAAACCAACGCAAGCTCAAGAAGTAGCAATGTACAACTTGTAAGATCGGATTAAGAACACAAATATATTGGTGAAAACATAAAGGCTTCAGTTTTGAAATCATGGCCCTAGGGCCCTAATGACAAGCATTCAGCATAACAAAGTCATAGCAACATCAATCTCAAAACATAATGGATATTAGAGATCAAGCCCTAACAAACTACCTCAATTGCATGATAAATTTCATCTAACCCATCACCGCCGAGCAAGTCTATGAAGCAATTACTCACTCCTGGTGGCGAGCATCATGAAATTGGTGACGGAGCATGGTTGAGGATGACGAAGACGGAAGACCACCCTCTTCGGAGCCCCGAACGGACTCCAGATATGGCCTCCTGATGAAGAACAGGAGGGACGGTGACTCCGTATTGTAAAACATGATAAATCTTCCTCCCCTATTTTTCTCTCGAGAAATAGGATTTTATAGTGCTGAGATTAGGGTCTGGGGAGCCACATGGCCCCCACAAGCCGCCAGGGCGCGCCCTGGGGCCTAGGGGGTGGGCGTGCCTTGTTGCCTCATGGGCACGCGGTGCCCCCCTCTAGTGGTTCTTTGCTCCAGTATTTTTCATTTATTCCATAAAAAATCTTCAAAAAGTTTCGTCCAATTCTGAGAAATTTTATTTCTGCACAAAGACAACACATGGTAGTTATACTTAAAACATCGCCAATCCCGTTTAGTTTCTCTTAAATCATGCAAATTAGAGTCCAAAACAAGAGCAATAGTGTTTGGAAAAGTATATATGACGGAGACTTATTAACCGTTGCTATCTGAAAGGCAAAGCGAGAGACCAGCACCAAGCTACCGCGAGCACACAAAGGGGCTTAAACATTGACAGGGATCTGAACACAAGGAGAAGCACTTGCTCGACAGGGCTGCTGAAGACCAAGCACCGTGGAAGAAGGACGCCGAGGCGGAGCACATAGGCAACACCAACTCAAGGTAATCATAGAGCTCCACCATCCACGAATGACCAAGGAGCATCCAAAGGGCAATGGGAGCAGCAACACGCCGCCACCAGACGAATTCCGACCACGCCACCATCTATCGCCAAGCCACCAAAGCATCGCATCCACCCCAAGCTCACCACAAACGACACCCCAAGGGGACGACGATGCCTGGAGCGTCGCTACCGCTCGATCGAGCAAGGATTTGGGCTTTCACCCGGCATACGAGCCGGGGGGAGGGAGGAGGCAACCTGGACGGCGCCTACAAGAAGAGTACGACGCCCATCGACTCCGCCGCCGTTGTGGCCAACACCGTCGGCCTCAGATTTCTCCGGAGCCACCTCCCACCTCTAACCTCCAAACATGTCCTACTCCGCTACCGAAGGCCACCCAAGGCAAGACTAGCGGAGGCAACCCTGGTTGAAGCAGACGAAGGCCTCCAGATCTGGATCGAACGCCACCGAGACACCCGCACCGTAGCCGCCACCCGCCGCTGCCTCACCACACATGCGATCGATGAAGAATGACTAGCACCAACGAGCCCCGATCGCAGCACCTGTCGTCGATCCACCAGCCGAGGCCGCCACCATAGATCCGGAGCCCCTCGAGGAAGAACAGGGCGGCCATATCCTGGCCGCCACCTTCACCGACATCCTATGCGATGAGCCGGCGGCCACCTACGGTGGCGATGAGGGAGAGGAGAGGTGGGGGAGAGGGCCGGCGACGAGCTAGGGTTACGCCGCCCGAGTCGCCCGTGCGGGAGCGACGTGGGGGTCGAAGGGGGCTTGGACATGGGTGCTTTCAGTTTCATGTGGGTACATGCCAACACCTCACACGAGGAACCAAACCATTTTCATGCCATCCACCCGGCGTGTTTGGGTGACCGAGACCAACCAAACATGCCCCGAATAGAACACCAATGCGTAAAAGTCTCGATGCCGTGAATCAACCTGTGGTTGAGATGGTTAGAGCATCTCCAGCCGTTGCGCCCCCAAGACGCGCCGAAAACCGCCGCTTGGGGGCGAGCCGACGCTATTTTAGGCATGGGGGCGAGCACGTTCCCAGTCGTCGCCCTCAGGCTGCCCCCACAGTTCGGCCAAAATTCAGCAAACACGGCCAAAATTCAGCAAACACGACCAAATTTGAACAAACACGACATATTTCTGCTAAATTTAGGCGTTTTTACACGAAAAAGGGGCGAAAAACCCTAAACTACGGGCCGAAGTAGGCGCTGAGCAGGGCGTAGTCGTCGCGGGCGTCGTCCTCCTGCTTCTCCTCCTTGACATGGCCGGCGTCGCTGCTCGACCCCTCGCCCCGGCGCGCTGCTTCACGGCGGCGGCGTTCGGCGATCTCCTCCAGGGCGCGGCGCTGGCGGTCCAGCTCGATGCGCGCGTAGTCCTCGCGCGCCCACTTCAAGGCGGCGTCTTCTTCATGGACCTCCTCGGCGAGAGTAGGCTCCGGCTTCACGGCGGCGAGCCCCGACTCCGGCTTCACCGTCGCCAGCCCTGGCTCCCTCTTCGGCTTGATGAGGCGAGGAGGGGCCGATGAGGAGGAGCCACTGCCGCTGTCGTTGATGACGAGGCCGGCGCCGCGGGTGCGTCTACCGAGCGGCGTCTCGGTCGGCTCTGGCTTGACGTTGACCAACGCCGGCGCGTCGGAGGAGTGAGAGGAGGATCGGGAGGAGGAGGAGTGAGAGGAGGATGACCAACCCATCATCATCCTCGGCAGCCACGCGCCGCCGCTCCGAGCGGTCGGGTACTCGAACGGCGTGTCGCTGCCGCCCTCGAGGTGCGCGAGCACGCCGCTGAGCGTGCGGCCCGGGACGCCCCACCACAGGCGGTGACCCTCGCTGTTGTTGCGCCCCCGCGGCGCCGGCGCGTTGTTGGTGGAGGCGAGCCGCTCCTCCTACCGTCGTTCGAAGTACGCCGCCCACGCCGTGTGGTTGCCGGTGGCGTACTCCGGGAGCGCCCGCTCCGCGATCGTCAGGGACGCCCGCGCACGCTCGATCTCGGCGTGGAAATAGGCGGGCGTCTCGGGGACGGGCAGAGGGGGGACAGGGACCCCGCCGTCGATGAGCTTCCACCGCGACGGAGCGCGTACGTCGGGCGGCGCGGGGTAGTTGGCCTCGTGGAGGAGGTACGCCTCCCACTCATGCAGCGAGCGGCGGCCGAAACCGTTGGCCGCCGTCGCGTCGCCGGGGTACC
>LR738713.1:643244347-643286910 GCA_902687465.1 Secale cereale | reverse complement strand
CATCGTCATGCGACCAATACCCAAAGGGTTTACTAGAGTCAACAATCTAGTTCACATCGCCATGTGATTAACACCCAAAGAGTACTAAGGTGTGATCATGTTTTGCTTCGTGAGAGAAGTTTAGTCAGCGGGTCTGTTATATTCAGATCCGTATGTATTTTGCAAATTTCTATGTCTACAATGCTCTGCATAGAGCTACTCTAGCTAATTGCTCCCACTTTCAATACGCATCCAGATTGATACTTAGAGTCATCTGGATTTAGTGTCAAAGCTTGCATCGGCGTAACCCTTTACGACGAACTCTTTATCACCTCCATAATCGAGAAACATTTCCTTAGTCATCCAATTACTAAGGATAATTTTGACCGCTGTATAGTGATCTACTCCTGGATCACTATTGTACCTCCCTGTCAAACTCATGGCAAGGTACACAACATGTTTGGTACACAACATGGCATACTTTATAGAACCTATGGCTGAGGCATAGGGAATGACATTCATTCTCTCTATATTTTTCTGCCGTGGTCTGGCTTTGAGTCTTACTCAACTTCACACCTTACAAGTCAGGCAAGAACTCCTTCTTTGACTGATCCATTTTGAACTACTTCAAAATCTTATCAAGGTATGTACTCATCGAAAATCTTATCAAGCATCTTGATCTATCTCTATAGATCTTGAAGCCCAATATGTAAGTAGCTTCACCAAGGCCTTTCTTTGAAAAACTCCTTTCAAACACTCCTTTATGCTTTCCAGAAAATTCTACATCATTTCTGATCGACAATATGTCATTCACATATACTTATCAGAAAGGTTGTAGTGCTCCCACTCACTTTCTTGTAAATACAGGCTTCACCGCAAGTCTGTATAAAACTATATGCTTTGATCACCTCATCAAAGCGTATATTCCAACTCCAAGATGCTTGCACCAGTCCATAGATGGATCGCTGGAGCTTGCATACTTTGTTAGCACCTTTTGGATCGACAAAACCTTCTGGTTGCATCATATACAACTCTTCTTTGAGATATCCATTTGGGAATGTAGTTTTGACATCCATTTGCCAGATTTCATAATCATAAAATGCGGCAATTGCTAACATGATTCGGACAGACTTAAGCATCGCTACAGGTGAGAAAGTCTCATCGTAGTCAACTCCTTGAACTTGTCGAAACCCTTTCGCAACAAGTCGATCTTTGTAAACAGTAACATTACCGTCTGCGTCAGTCTTCCTCTTGAAGATCCATTTATTTTCGATGGCTTGCCGATCATCGGGCAAGTCAACCAAAGTCCATACTTTGTTCTCATACATGGATCCCATCTCAGATTTCATGGCCTCAAGACATTTTGCGGAATCTGGGCTCATCATCGCTTCCTCATAGTTCGTAGTTTCATCATGGTCTAGTAACATGACTTCCAGAACTGGGTTGCTGTACCACTCTGGTGCGGAACGTACTCTGGTTGATCTACGACGTTCAGCAGAAACTTGAACTGAAGTTTCATGATCATCATCATTAGCTTCCTTACTAATTGGTGTAGGAATCACTTGAACTAGTTTCTGTGATGTTCCACTTTCCAATTCGGGAGAAGGTACAATTACCTCATCAAGTTCTACTTTCCTCCCACTCACTTCTTTCGAGAGAAACTCCTTCTCTAGAAAGGATCCACTCTTAGCAACAAAGACCTTGCCTTCGGATCTGTGATAGAAGGTGTACCCAACAGTTTCTTTTGGGTATCCTATGAAGATTTACTTCTCCGATTTGGGTTCGAGCTTATCATGTTGAAACATTTTCACATAAGCATCGCAGTCCCAAACTTAAAGAAATGACAGCTTAGGTTTCTCGTCAAACCACAGTTCATACGGTGTCATCTCCACGGATTTAGATGGTGCCCTATTTAACGTGAATGTAGCCGTCTCTAATGCATAACCCCAAAAGCGATAGTGGTAGATCGGTAAGAGACATCATCGATCGCACCATATCTAATAAAGTACGGTTATGACGTTCGGACACACCATTACACTGTGGTGTTCCAGGTGGCGTGAGTAGTGAAACTATTTCACATTGTTTTTACTGAAGGCCAAACTCGCTAACTCAAATTTTTACCTCTACAATCATATCGTAGAAACTCTTATTTTCTTGTTACGATGATTCTCCACTTCACTCTGAAATTCTTTGAACTTTTCAAATGTTTCAGACTTGTGCTTCATTAAGTAGATATACCCATATCTGCTTAAATCATCAGTGAAGATCAGAAAATAACGATACCTGCCGCGAGCTTCAACACTCATTGGTCGGCATACATCAGTATGTATGATTTCCAACAACTCTGTTGCTCGCTCCACAGTTTCGGAGAACGGAGTTTTAGTCATCTTGCCCATGAGGTATGGTTCGCAAGCACCAAGTGATTCATAATCAAATGATTCCAAAAGTCCATCACTATGGAGTTTCTTCATGCGTTTTACACCAATATGACCTAAACGGCAGTGCCACAAATAAGTTGCACTATCATTATTAACCTTGCATCTTTTGGCTTCAATATTATGAATATGTGTATTACCACGATCGAGATCCAACAAACCATTTTCATTGGGTGTATGACCATAGAAGGTTTTATTCATGTAAACAGAACAACAATTATTCTCTAACTTACATGAATAACCGTATTGCAATAAACATGATCAAATCTTATTCATGTTCAACACAAACACCAAATAACACTTATTTAGGTTCAACACTAATCCCGAAAGTATAGGGAGTGTGCGATGATGATCATATCAATCTTGGAACTACTTCCAATACACATCGTCACTTCATCCTTTAACTAGTTTCTGTTCATTATGCAACTCCCATTTCGAGTTACTACTCTTTAGCAACTAAACCAGTATCAAATACCGACGGCTTGCTATGAACCCTAGTAAAATACACATCAATAATCTGTATATCAAATATACCTTTGTTCACTTTGCCATCCTTCTTATCCGCCAAGTATCTAGGGAAGTTCCACTTCTGATACGTCTCAAACGTATCTACTTTTCCAAACACTTTTGATATTGTTTTGACCTCATTCTTGCATGATTTGGACTAAACTAACCCGGACTGACGCTGTTTTCAGCAGAGCTGCCTGTATGGTTTATTTGTGTGCAGGAAAACGGATTTTTAAGCATCTCAGAAAAATCCACGAAAAATCACGAAAAATCCACGCACCCGAGGAAACCAAATGCCAGAAGTGGGGCTAGAGGGGGGCCAGGGGGTGCCCAGGCGCCCTGTGGGCGCCCCCCCTGGGCCGCGCCGGGGGGGCGCCTGGGTGGGCCCCACACCCCCTGGTGCCCTACTTTAGTCCGTATTTTTCCTCGCGATGCAGAAACCCCAGATCGGAAGTCCTTTCACTGTTTTTTGTCGCGGAGCCGCCGCCACCCTCTGTTCTTCTTCGGGAGGGCTAATCTGGAGGCTGATTTGGCCTCCGGAGAGGGGAGATCGTCGCCATCGTCATCATCATCACCACTCCATCATCCCTCTATGACTTCCCCCTTCATGTGTGAGTAATTCCCTTGCTGTAGGCGAAGGGGATGGTAGGGATTGGATGAGTTAGATCATGTAATAGTTCGTCAGATTGTTGGGGGCATGTTGCCTATCATCTAGTATGGTGTTTATCATCTTTGCTACAACTTGTTATTCTTAATGCTTGACACTTAGGGCCCGAGTGCCATGATTTTAGATCTGAACCATATGTGTTTGCATGAATATATTTTTGTTCTTGATCCTATCTATGAGTTGTATGCACCTGTTACGGTTCGGAACCGGCGATCCCAAAAGTGACAGCTTGGGACACCAAAGGGGATGGTCCGTAGTTTGAGGATTACATGTATCCATTGAGTTCATTGCTTTGTTCCGGTGCTCTTTGATAGGAGCACCTTAATATCCATTAGTTCCTTTTGGCCCCGTTCGTAGCGGGATGGTAGGACAAAAGATGTTGTGCAAGTTCTTATTGCAAGCACGTACAACTACCTACGGGATACATGCCTAATGTTTGATATTTGCCTAGATGATCATTACTTTTTTGTGTGCCGTGCCCCAAGTTAGAATCTATCTCATCCATGCAACGCCCAACCATCCATCTCCCTAGCCTACAGTATTTTAAACCTTGCTTGTTACTAGTCGCTACTTTTGCTATTTACTTTGTTATCTACTGTTACTATTTACTTTTACTATTACTATCATCACTATCATATCACTGTTACCACTTATCTTTTGTTGCAAGTTAGTATATTTCAGGTGCGGTTGAATTGACAACTCAACTGTTAAAGCTTATAAATACTCTTTGGCTCCCCGTGTGTCGAATCAATAAATTGGGTTATTCTTACCCGCGAAGACTATCTCGATCCCTTACGGTTGAGGGTTATCAAGTACCGTTTTCTGGCGCCGTTGCCGAGGAGTATAGCAATATTTACAAGTCTACTTGAGGTATCCTACCTGCTGCACTTTATTCACTATGGGTAAGAAAGGTGACCCCAAGGTTCCGATCTTACGATCCACTACAAGAAGAGGTACTGCTCTGAGCACTAGTGCTACTCTTGATTCACCTTCTGTTATGAGTAAGTTTGCCTCACCACCACCACATGATGCTCCTACTGAATCTGTTACTATGTCTGATACTCTTGATAATGCTTCTACTACTTTTGATGATGATATTAGTTCACTTGGTTATGCTCTTGAGAAACAAATTACTGCTGCTGCTGAAAAATATGGAATTGAACTTCCTGTTACTCGCTACCCTATTGGTGAAACTTATGATTATCCTGATTTGAGTAAACTCCAGGAGAGGCTCCTTGATGATGATTACTATATACTTGATGAAGATTTATGCAGGGAACTGACAGAGTTTGCCGGCTCTGACCCTGAAACTATTAAGAAAATATTTGAAAAACACTCTTTGAAAAACAAAACCGTTCCTAATCCCGAGTTTGCTACATCTCCTATATGCATTGATGATCCTGATTTTGATTTCTCTGTTGATCTTTCACTTATACCTATGGTTGAAGCTGACCCCTTTTATGGCAGAGAAAATGATGATGCTATTGCACACCTAACTAAACTTGGTGAACTAGGTAGCCTGTTTACCACAGATGAGAAGATACGCTACTTTTATGTGACCAAGCTTCTTCCTTTCTCCTTGAAGGAAGGTGCTAAAGCATGGTATGATTCACTCCCATGCGGTTCTATTAAGAGTCCTCAGGACTTAGCTCATTCTTTTGTTGATAAGTACTTTCCTGCTCATATGCAACATGCTGCTTTACAAAGAATTTATAATTTTAAACAGTTGCAGGATGAGTCCCTCCCTAAAGCTTGGGGGAGGTACTGCGGTTTGATTCAGGCTAGACCAGGACATGGAGTTCCTAAGAATGAATTAATTGATATATTCTATGCTGGTCTAACTGATGAATCTAGGTCCTATTTGGACAGTTGTGCTGGTTGTGTTTTCAGGAAAAGAACACCGGACGACGCGGAAGATTTAATGGGCAGGATTGCCAAAAACCATGAAGATTGGTCCGTCCCTGAACCACCTCCACCAACAAAGAAGAGGGGCATGCTTGTTCTAAGCCCCGAAGATATGCGAGAAGCAAAGAAGTCTATTAAGGAGAAAGGTATTAAAGATGAAGATGTGAAGAATCTACCCCCTATTGAGAAGCTGTGTGAGCCTACCACTCACCCTCCTATGGTAGAGGTACACTCTCTTTTAGATTTCAACGCAAGTGACATCCCTTATGGTAAGCCTCCTGATCAATGTTTAGATGAGTTTGATAATTTTATTATGAAACAGAATCATTTTAATGAGAGGATAGAAAGTCAGTTGCATGATAATTCCCTTGCTATCAAAAAGTTTCTTGGTGTTTTAGATAGAACAATTAATGATGTTCAATGTCTTGTGAAGCATTTTCATATGGTTCAAACTCAGCTTGATCAAATTTCTAATGTGCAAAGAGATTTGCTTGCTAACAATGCCAAACAAGATAAATTGCAGGCTTTTGGGATTAAGACCCGAGGAGGAACTAGTACTCAAGATCCTCTTTATCTAGAGGGACATCCGAAGAGAATCGAGCAAGATTCTCAAATGCAGGAAGAAGAAATTGTTGTCTCTCCAAATAAGAAGAAGAAACATAAAGAGACTGACAATTCTAATGATCCTATTGCAAATGAAGAGCCAGCTATTGATCCCAACAGTGTATCTATCTCCGATGCTGAGACTGAAGACGGTGCTGAACCTGAAGGTAATGATAATGAGAAGAGTGATCCACCTGAAGTTCGAGAAGAAGAAGCACCGGACAAACGTAAGAGGTACACTAAAGAAGACTTCATCGCAAGAAAACATGGGAAGGATAAAGAACCATGGGTACAGAAACCCATGCCCTTTCCAGGTAAGTCCATCAAATCTAAAGAAGAAGAGCACTACAATAAGTTTTGTGAATGGATAAAACCTCTTTTTCTTCAAATTCCTTTGACTGATGCTATTAAGTTACTCCCTTACTCAAAATATATGAAAGATATTGTCACTAACAAAAGAAAAGTTCTTAATGATGCAATATCTACTATGCTTGCTAACTATTCTTTCAGTGGAAAGATTCCTGAGAAGCTCGGTGATCCAGGTATACCCACCATCCCTTGCTCCATAAAGAATAATTATGTCAAAACTGCTTTATGTGATCTTGGAGCGGGAGTGAGTGTTATGCCTCTCTCTCTTTACGAGAGGCTTTGTTTAGAGAAACTAATTCCTACAGATATCTCCCTTCAGATGGCTGACAAGTCAACCGCTGTTCCGATAGGTATTTGTGAGGATGTTCCAGTTGAAGTTGCTAATTGTTTAATTCTTACTGATTTTGTTGTGCTTGACATGCCCGAGGATGGGAGCATGTCCATTATTCTTGGTAGACCTTTCCTTAACACCGCAGGTGCTATTATTGATTGCAACAAAGGGAAGGTTACCTTTCATGTGAATGATAAAGAACACACGGTATATTTTCCGAAGAAGACCGACAGGAGGCATGCCCTCAACTCTATAGAGAATATCGAGACCGTGAAAATTGGAGAATGGGATTGTCCACTACATGTGCCTCACAAATACAAAACTATCATGGTAGGGACAATGTCCATCAAGGTAAAAGTTCAGTGATTACTTCGTAGGAGGTGAGACTTTTTGTTCTATATACCGCTTGTTTGTTGGTAAGACTTGATCAACCTTACTAGTGAACGTGTTATATACGGATAAAAAGTTGAGCTTTCTATGTTTTTATTTGTTTTTAGTGTTGTCATACTTGCTGTACCAAGTATCTATGTTTTTGAAGCTTCACAATACTACTAACTGCTTTAAGTTTTCAGAGAGTTTCGCAGCTTTTTGAACTTCGAAAAATTTTCAACAGTGAAGTTTTCAGAAAAATTCCAGAAAAATTATATTAAAAATTTCCACAACGGGAGAGACCCGGAAAGTCCTGGGGCGAGCCAGGGGGGGCCACCAGTGGCCCAGGCGGCCAGCTGGCGCGGCCCAGCCCCTGGCCGCGCCCACAGGGCGCCTGGGGCCCACGGGACCCCCCTCCAGGTACTTCTTCTTCCCCTCTCTCTCTCTTTTTCCAGAAACCCGAGTTCTGGTCGTGTTCTTCTTGTTCTTGCTGTTCTTGGGGGCGATTCTTCGATCTCTCTCTACAACCCATCATTTGAGCTGAAATTTTGAGCAAATACTCCCTGGTATGTGACTCCTCCACCCCTCCAATTAGATTTTTGATTGGTGGCCTCATTTGTGAGTATTTAGTAGTTCTTGGTGCTGTAGAGATGAGCTTGCATGCATGTGTAGAAAGTTGTTTTCCAAGTTTTGATGCAAGTTTATGCCTTGGGCAAGTGAGTTGAGTAGTTTGCCTTAGCTCACTTTGTTTTAATCCTCGTTTTTGTAAATTCTAAAAAAAAATCAGAAATGAGTTTGTTAGGAAGGGCAAAAGGATGGCTTGAGAAGAGGAGGCCCGCACACTCCGATCGAGTCACTAGAGCCGCAGCTTCACCATCGACTGCTAGGGTGAGCTATAATGAAGATCATGTGCCCTTGGAGTTGTTGGAAGACACAAGTCCAGCACGTGCGATGACATTTCCATGCGATGAATTCATGGAAGCTGCGGGAATCAAGGATGAGTTTTATAATCTTTGTGCTAATGCAGGTTTGACACGAATCGTCACGAGCCGTGTTACTCAGTATCAGAAACTCACCTCCGGTTTCATTAACAGTTTTAGATATAATCCTGATTCAGGTGCTATTGAGTTTAAAATTTATAATGATCTTATCACCATGACTCTGGGAAATTTTTGTGAAGTAATAGGTGTGCCGAACGTTGGGAGGACGACAAGGATGGCCACTCAGCCCTCCGAGCTCAAAACCGTCATCAACTCTCTCTGCAGCATGGGTACGAGGGATATTCATCGGTCGAAGATCTCCAGTATCTTGTTTCCTCACCTCAGGTATTTTGCATATTATGTTGCTAGAGGGGTGTTAGCTCGTGACAACACGAGCAACATTTCTGCTCCGGATATTGCTATCCTGGCAGCAACCCTCTCAGGGAGGTCTGATTATAATATTGGTACCTTAATTGCTCGACGCCTTGCTATGAATGGTAACAAGGGGGACTTATATGGTGGCATTTATGCCACGCTTATCTTAGAGCATCTTGGAGGCACCCCACACCCTGATGATACTCCTTTTACTTATTTAAGCTTTGATCTTGCTGCTATGAAAAGGCATAAGTTTGTTACCATGGGTTCTGAGCTTGATAACCTTGTTTATATCTTGCGTTTCGGAACTACCGCGGAACGCGATATCCGTCTACCTGCACCTCTTTTGTTTGATTCTTCTCGCAGGAACGGATGGTCCTTTGATGTTGTCCAGTTCGATGAGTTCATGGTCCAGCATCAGTTCCATAACCCCATGGAGGGGGTTGTGCCCGACGAGGAGAGGCACGGTGAGATACCACATTTTCAGGATGAGACCGCCACCGAGTTTGGTGAAGGGTCTTCCTCTGTTTGGCGCTCGGAACCTTCCTCGTGGGAGACTCCGAGGAGTTCAGTGTACGCGCCATCATCCTTCTACGACCCTTGGTCTCACCACCATACCCCTGGAGCAGGAGGCTCCTGGGGGCAGTAGCTGCTACCAACTTAGGCCAAAAGCCTAAGCTTGGGGGAGTACGTGCCCTTCTCACTTTTTCATTGTATTATCCGTTTTATTCGCTTTGATCTTTTCGAAGTTTTTGCCCATTCTTCTTTATTCCTCTATTTGCAAAAACAACAAAAATATTTTCTCTTTCTTTTGCTTTTTATTCAACTTTTGAAAAAACCCAAAAAGATTTCCTTTCTCTCTTTAGTTTGCTTTGTTTTCAGAGATCAACTCGAGTCCGTGATGGCATTTGATTATATTTCCTACGTTCGATCGTGCAAGTGACAAGCAGTAATGACGAAGATCGACTGAAAGGAAGCAACAAGGAAGACCGATATGAACTCTTATTGTTTCTACTTTTGTACATATGCCTGTACTTATGATCTAGAGACCAGCTTGTAGCGACATAGTGCTATGTTTACAATGCTCTTCCAGTGGTTCATGCTTTCCTTGTGGCTAGTCTCCAATAACTAGAGTATATAATGTGTTATTGAAATGATCTACATGCATCGCACTGTTCATAGTCTGGCATACTAGGGTGGTATTTCCCTTTAGAGAATTTTTGGATTGACTTGGCACATGCTTACACATGTTTAAGACTAAAAAGTCTACTTTGCCTTGATGATCTTTGAGTTTTAGAATAGTTATATCACTTTCATGCCCGATTCAATGTTGCTTTGTCGCTCTGCATGATTATGACCGTTATTGCTCTCTAGTTGGTCGCTTCCCAGTCTTTTGCTAAACCTCCACCCGTACTAAGCGGAATGACTGCTTGTGCATCCAAAACCTTTAAGCCTGTTATGCCATATGAGTCCACTATACCTTCCTATACATGGTATTTACCTGCCATTCCTAACGAAGACTTTCGTGTACCATCTCGAAATTAACCAAAAGCATTTCTCTTTTTGTGCCTATGTTTTAGCTCATGAGGAAGTAGTAGTTAATTCATGATCTCTTTAAGTTGGACAAGTTTCACCCCTGGATTGCATGCATAATGTGCGAACCCCTAATATGAAAAGGAACTGGCATTGAGTGCGCCCGGCTCAAAAAGATAATATAACAAACAAACCCTCCTTCACGCTTTGTTCATGAGAAATCAGAAAACTTTGGCAGTGATAAACAAAGGAGATTAAGAGGATGTGATCGTCCTCATGCGGGAGCCGTTCCTCGAGACTTGTCTGGCTTAAAAGGTGATTGAGTTATCTGCTAGCATTCGTTGACGAAATATGCACCTCTCAAAAACATATTTACTTCTGTTTTTAAAACCAAGAGTTCTGGTACATGTTTAGTTTTTGTTTCCGATCACGGGTTTTCAACTTTGCCAATAAAAGCCACGGTTCGAGAGTCTCATCTTCTTTCTTCAAAGCACTGACTAGGAGAGCATAATTGTCATTCTGAGTGTAATGTGCATTGTCCCAAAGTATTACATTGTCTTCTGCATACTTGTGATATGATCTATTCTGAAATTCTTAGTTCTAGTCTCCTTTAAAACTCTAGAGGAGTCTCTGCATTTATGTTTTGCTTCACTCATGGAGGCTAGCGAGATACCACCTTAATATGCTCAAGCTATGTGCAATGTGATCCTGTCTTGCTTTTCGGTAATATATTGTTTACTCTTAATTATTTGTGACTGGTCACTTGAAAGAAGGATTGCTCATTGCATTGTTCTCATAAGTACTGTTTTAATACTTGCTGAACTCTTTTCGTAGTACATGCTTATATACATCTAATGAAGCAAAAGAGTTTGTCAAAGTTTTCTTTGTTGCGTCCAGTTCGTTGAACTGAATTGCTTGAGGACAAGCAATATGCTAAGCTTGGGGGAGTTGATACGTCTCAAACGTATCTACTTTTCCAAACACTTTTGATATTGTTTTGACCTTATTCTTGCATGATTTGGACTAAACTAACCCGGACTGACGCTGTTTTCAGCAGAGCTGCCTGTATGGTTTATTTGTGTGCAGGCAAACGGATTTTTAAGCATCTCAGAAAAATCCACGAAAAATCACGAAAAATCCACGCACCCGAGGAAACCAAATGCCAGAAGTGGGGCCAGAGGGGGCCAGGGGGTGCCCAGGCGCCCTGTGGGCGCGCCCCCCCTGGGCCGCGCCGGGGGGGCGCCTGGGTGGGCCCCACACCCCCGGTGCCCTACTTTAGCCCGTATTTTTCCTCGCGATGCAGAAACCCCAGATCGGAAGTCCTTTCGCTGTTTTTCGTCGCGGAGCCGCCGCCACCCTCTGTTCTTCTTCGGGAGGGCTAATCTGGAGGCTGATTTGGCCTCCGGAGAGGGGAGATCGTCGCCATCGTCATCATCATCACCACTCCATCATCCCTCTATGACTTCCCCCTTCATGTGTGAGTAATTCCCTTGCTGTAGGCGAAGGGGATGGTAGGGATTGGATGAGTTAGATCATGTAATAGTTTGTCAGATTGTTGGGGGGCATGTTGCCTATCATCTAGTATGGTGTTTATCATCTTTGCTACAACTTGTTATTCTTAATGCTTGACACTTAGGGCCCGAGTGCCATGATTTCAGATCTGAACCATATGTGTTTGCATGAATATATTTGTGTTCTTGATCCTATCTATGAGTTGTATGCACCTGTTACGGTTCGGAACCGGCGATCCCAAAAGTGACAGCTTGGGACACCAAAGGGGATGGTCCGTAGTTTGAGGATTACATGTATCCATTGAGTTCATTGCTTTGTTCCGGTGCTCTTTGACAGGAGCACCTTAATATCCATTAGTTCCTTTTGGCCCCGTTCGTAGCGGGATGGTAGGACAAAAGATGTTGTGCAAGTTCTTATTGCAAGCACGTACAACTACCTACGGGATACATGCCTAATGTTTGATATTTGCCTAGATGATCATTACTTTTTTGTGTGCCGTGCCCCAAGTTAGAATCTATCTCATCCATGCAACGCCCAACCATCCATCTCCCTAGCCTACAGTATTTTAAACCTTGCTTGTTACTAGTCGCTACTTTTGCTATTTACTTTGTTATCTACTGTTACTATTTACTTTTACTATTACTATCATCACTATCATATCACTGTTACCACTTATCTTTTGTTGCAAGTTAGTATATTTCAGGTGCGGTTGAATTGACAACTCAACTGTTAAAGCTTATAAATACTCTTTGGCTCCCCGTGTGTCGAATCAATAAATTGGGTTATTCTTACCCGCGAAGACTATCTCGATCCCTTACGGTTGAGGGTTATCAACTTCCAGTGACCATTTCCTTTGCAGTAGAAGCACTTAGTTTCAGGCTTGAGTTTAGCTTTGGGTTTCTTTAATGGGAGTGACAACTTGCTTGTCATTCTTCTTGAAGTTCCCCTTCTATCCCTTTGCCCTTTTCTTGAAACAAGTGGTCTTGTTAACCATCAACACTTGATGCTCTTTCTTGATTTCTACCTTCGCCGATTTCAGCATCGCGAAGAGCTCGGGAATTACTTTCGTCATCCCTTGCATATTATAGTTCATCACGAAGTTCTACTAACTTGGTGATAGTGACTAGATAACTTTGTCAATTACTATCTTATCTGGAAGATTAACTCCCACTTGATTCAAGCAATTGCAGTACCCAGACAATCTGAGCACATGCTCACTTGTTGAGCTATTCTCCTCCATCTTGTAGGCAAAGTACTGTCAGAGGTCTCATACCTCTCGACACGGGCATGAGTATGAAATACTAATTTCAACTCTTGGAACATCTCATATGCTCTGTGGCGTTTCAAAACGTTTTTGAAGTCCCGGTTCTAAGCCGTAAAGCATGGTGCACTAAACTATCAAGTAGTCATCATACCGAGCTTTTGTCAAAACGTTCATAACGTCTACATCTGCTCCTGCAATAGGTCTGTCACCTAGCGGTGCATCAAGGACATAATACTTCTGTGCAGCAATGAGGATAATCCTCAGATCACGGAACAATTCCGCATCATTGCTACTAACATCTTTCAACTTAGTTTTCTCTAGGAACATATAAAAAATAAACGTGGAGCAACATCGCGAGCTATTGATCTACAACATAGATATGCTAATACTACCAGGACTAAGTTCATGATAAATTAAAGTTCAATTAATCATATTACTTAAGAACTCCCACTTAGATAGACATCCCTCCGGTCATCTAAATGATCACGTGATCCAAATCAACTAAACCATGTCCGATCATCACGTGAGATGGAGTAGTTTCAGTGGTGAACATCTTATGTTGATCATATCTACTATATGATTCACGCTCGACCTTTCGGTCTCCAGTGTTCCGAGGCCATATCTGTATATGCTAGGCTCGTCAAGTTTAACCCGAGTATTCTGCGTGTGCAAAACTGGCTTACACCCGTTGTATTTGAACGTAGAGCTTATCACACCCGATCATCACGTGGTGTCTCGGCACGACGAACTTTTGCAACGGTGCATACTCAGGGAGAACACTTATACCTTGAAATTTAGTAAGGGATCATCTTATAATGCTACCGTCGTTCTAAGAAAAATAAGAAGCATAATAAGATAAACATCACATGCAATCAAAATATGTGACATGATATGGCCATCATCATCTTGTGCTTTTGATCTCCATCTCCAAAGCACCGTCATGATCACCTTCGTCACCGGCGCGACACCTTGATCTCCATCGTAGCATCGTTGTCGTCTCGCCAACTATTGCTTCTACGACTATCGCTACCGCTTAGTGATAAAGTAAAGCAATTACATGGCGATTGCATTTCATACAATAAAGCGACAACCATATGGCTCCTGCCAGTTGCCGATAACTTTACGAAACATGATCATCTCATACAAAACCGTATAACTCATCATGTCTTGACCATATCACATCACAACATGCCCTGCAAAAACAAGTTAGACGTCCTCTACTTTGTTGTTGCAAGTTTTACGTGGCTGCTACGGGCTTAGCAAGAACCGTTCTTACCTACGCATACAAAACCACAACGATGTTTCGTCAAGTATGTGATGTTTTAACCTTCACAAGGACCGGGCGTAGCCACACTTGATTCAGCTAAAGTGAGAGAGACAGACACCCGCCAGTCACCTTTAAGCAACGAGTGCTCGTAACGGTGAAACCAGTCTCGCATAAGCGTACGCGTAATGTCGGTCCGGGCTGCTTCATCTCATAATACCGCCGAAGCAAAGTATGACATGCTGGTAAGCAGTATGACTAGTATCGCCCACAACTCATT
Organism: Secale cereale; assembly: GCA_902687465.1. NCBI lineage: Eukaryota > Viridiplantae > Streptophyta > Magnoliopsida > Poales > Poaceae > Secale > Secale cereale. Next base: position 643,272,537 of record LR738713.1, on the reverse strand, counting down.
GTGTTCTACTCGTGCATATCATCTACGCATAGACCTGGATCTGATGCCACTGTTGGGGAACGTAGTATTTTAAAATTTTCCTACGATCACGCAAGATCTATCTACCAGATGCATAGCAACGAGAGGGAAGAGTGTGTCTACGTACCCTCGTAGACCGGAAGCGGAAGCGTCAAGTGACACGGTTGATGTAGTCGAACTTCTTCGCGATTCAACCGATCAAGCACCGAACGTACGGCACCTCCGCGTTCAGCACACGTTCAGCTTGATGACGTCCCACGAGCTCTTTCAGGTTACGGACCCAATCCGTATAGTTGCTACCATCGTCTTTCAGCTTGGTTTTCTCTAGGAACGCGTTGAAGTTGAGGGAAACCTGTGCGTGGGCCATTTGATCTACAAGAGATATTGTAAAGAATTTTAGACTAAGTTCATGATAATTAAGTTCATCTTAATCAAATTATAATGAACTCCCACTCAGAATGACATCTCTCTAGTCATCTAAGTGATACACGATCCGAATCGAGTAGTCCGTGTCCGATCATCACGTGAGACGGACTAGTCAAAAATGGTGAACATCTTCATGTTGATCGTATCTTCTATACGACTCGTGTTCGACCTTTCGGTCTTCCGTGTTCCGAGGCCATGTCTGTACATGCTAGGCTCGTCAAGTGAACCCTAAGTGTATCGCGTGTGTAAATCTGTCTTACACCCGTTGTATGTGAACGTTAGAACCTATCACACCCGATCATCACGTGGTGCTTCGGAGCAACGAGCTTTAGCAACGGTGCACAGTTAGGGGAAACACAATACTTGAAATTTTAGTGAGAGATCATCTTATTTACTACCGTCGTTCTAAGTAAACAAGATGCAAAAACATGATAAACATCACATGCAATCAATTAAAGTGACATGATATGGCCAATATCATCTTGCTCCTTGGATCTCCATCTTCGGGGCACCATGATCATCTTGTCACCGGCTCGACACCATGATCTTCATCATCATGAACTCCATCATCGTGTCTTGAATAAGTCGTCACGCCAACTATTACTTCTACTACTATAGCTAACGTTTAGCAATGAAGTAAAGTAATTACATGGCGTTATTCAGTGACACGCAGGTCATACAATAATTAAGACAACTCCTATGGCTCCTGCCGGTTGTCAAGTTCATCGACATGCAAGTCGTGATTCCCTATTACAAAAACATGATCAATCTCATACATCACATATATCATTCATCACATCTTCGTTCTTGGCCATATCACGTCACAAAACACATGCTGCAAAAACAAGTTAGACGTCCTCTAATTGTTGTTGCAAGTTTTACGTGGCTTCTATAGGATTTCTAGCAAGAACGTTTCTTACCTACGCCAAAACCACAACGTGATTTGTCAACTTCTATTTACCCTTCATAAGGACCCTTTTCATCGAATCCGATCCGACTAAAGTAGGAGAGACAGACACCCGCCAGCCACCTTATGCATCTAGTGCATGTCTGTCGGTGGAACCAGTCTCACGTAAGCGTACGTGTAAGGTCGGTCCGGGCCGCTTCATCCCACAATACCGCCGAATCAAGATTGACTAGTAACGGTAAGAAAGTTGAACAAGATCATACGCCCACAACTGCTTTGTGTTCTACTCGTGCAAGATGCTACGCATAAAACCTAGGCTCTGATACCATTGTTGGGGAACGTAGCATAATTCAAAAATTTTCTACGTCTTCACCAAGATCCAACTATGGATACATCTAGCAACGAGCAAGTAAGAGTGCATCTACATACCGTTATGAAGATTGCGTGCGGAAGCTTTCAACGAAGTGGGGATGAAGTAGTCGTACTCTTCACGTTCTTCGTCACCGATGATCTCGCGCCGAACGGACGGCACCTCCGTGTTCAACACACGTACGGTGCAGCAACGTCACCTCCTTCTTGATCCAGCAAGGGGGGAGGAGAAGTCGTCAGAGATCCGGCAGCACGACGGCGTGATGACGGATGCAGTGGAGATCGCAGCAGGGCTTCGCCGGGCGCCCTGCGTGGGAGTTGGGAGGTGTGACGGGAGGGGGAGAGGCGCCAGGGCTGAGGTGCGGCAGCCCTCTCCCCCCCACATATATATAGGGGCCAGGGGGGGGGGGCGCCTGGACCCCCTGCAGATCCAATCTGCAAGGGGGCGGCGGCCAAGGGGGGGTTCCTTGCCCCCCAAGGCAAGTGGAGCCCCCCCTCCCCTTTAGGGTTTGAACCCTAGGCGCAGGGGAGGTGGGCCTCCCTTAGTGGTGCGCCAGCCCAGAGGGCTGGACACATCCCCTCGTGGCCTAGGGGCCCCACCCGGTGGACCCCCGGGGCCCCTCCGGTGGTCCCGGGACGCTCCCGGTGACCCCCGGAGATCACCCGTTGGCCGAAACTGGACTTCCCATATATCAATCTTTACCTCCGGACCATTCCGGAACTCCTCGTGACGTCCGGAATCTCATCCGGGACTCCGAACAACTTTCGGGTTTCCACGTGCATTTATCTCTACAACTCTAGCGTTACCGTACCTTAAGTGTGTAGACCCTACGGGTTCGGGAGACACGTAGACATGACCGAGACCACTCTCCGGTCAATAACCAACAGCGGGATCTGGATACCCATGTTGGTTCCCACGTGTTCCTCGATGATCTTCATCGGATGAACCACCGTGTCAAGGATTCACTCAATCCCGTATGTTATTCCCTTTGTCCATCGGTACGGTACTTGCCCGAGATTCGATCGTCGGTATTCCCGATACCTTGTTCAATCTCGTCATGGCAAGTCTCTTTACTCGATCCGTAATCCATCATCCCGTGACTAACTACTTAGTCACATTGAGCTCATTATGATGATGTATTACCGAGTGGGCCCAGAGGTACCTCTCCGTCATACGAAGTGACAACATCCCAGTCTCGGTTCGTACCAACTCAACAGACACTTTCGGAGATACCCGATGCGTACCTTTATAGCCACCCAGTTACGTTGTGACGGTTGGCACACCCAAAGTACTCCTACGGTATCCGGGAGTTGTACAACCTCATGGTCTAAGGAATAATTACTTGACACCGAAAAGCTTATGCATTACGAACTATACGATCTCGTGTTATGCTCAAGTTTGGGTCTTGTCCATCACATCATTCTCCTAATGATGTGATCCCGTTATCACTGACATCCTATGTCCATGGTCAGGAAACCGTGACCATCTGTTGATCAACGAGCTGGCTACTAGAGGCCTACCAGGGACTCATTATGGTCTGTGTATTCACACATGTATCGCTGTTTCCGTACAATACAATTCAAGCATGAATAACAGATAATTATCATGAACAAGGAGATATAATAATAATGCTTTTATTATTGCCTCTAGGGCATATCTCCAACAGTCTCCCACTTGCACTAGAGTCAATAATCTAGTTACATTGTGATGAATCGAACACCCATAGAGTTCTGGTGTTGATCATGTTTTTCTCGTGAAAGAGGTTTAGTCAACGGGTCTGCTACATTCAGATCCGTATGCACTTTACAAATATCTATGTCTCCATCCTGAACATAATTCCGTATGGAGTTGAAACGGCGCTTGATGTGCTTGGTCTTCTTGTGAAACCTGGGCTCCTTGGTAATAGCAATAGCACCAGTGTTGTCACAGAAGAGAGTCATCGGGCTTGACGCGCTTGGAATGACTCCTTGGTCGGTGATGAACTCCTTCATCCAGACTCCTTCCTGCGCTGCTTCAGAAGCAGCTATGTACTCCGCTTCACATGTAGACGCTGCCACCACGCTTTGCTTGCAACTGCACCAGCTGACTGCCCCTCCATTCAAAATATACACGTATCCGGTTTGTGACTTAGAGTCATCCAGATCTGTGTCGAAGCTAGCATCGACGTAACCCTTTACGACGAGCTCTTCGTCACCTCCATAAACGAGAAACATATCCTTAGTCCTTTTCAGGTACTTCAGGATGTTCTTGACCGCTGTCCAGTGTTCCGTACCGGGATCACTTTGGTACCTCCCTACCAAACTTATGGCAAGGTTCACATCAGGTCTGGTACACAGCATGGCATACATGATAGAACCTATGGCCGAGGCATAGGGAATGACACTCATCTTTTCTCTATCTTCTGCCGTGGTCGGCGACTGAGCTTTGCTCAATCTCATACCTTGCAAAACAGGCAAGAATCCTTTCTTTGACTGATCCATATTGAACTTCTTCAATATTTTGTCAAGGTATGTACTTTGTGAAAGACCAATGAGGCGTCTCGATCTATCTCTATAGATTTTGATGCCTAATATGTAAGCAGCTTCTCCAAGGTCCTTCATTGAAAAACTTTTATTCAAGTAGGCCTTTACATTTTCCAAGAATTCTGTATCATTTCCCATCAGCAATATGTCATCCACATATAATATGAGAAATGGCACAGAGCTCCCACTCACTTTCTTGTAAATACAGGCTTCTCCATAAGTCTGTATAAAGCCAAACGCTTTGATCACCTCATCAAAGCGAATATTCCAACTCCGAGATGCTTGCACCAGCCCGTAAATCGAGCGCTGGAGCTTGCATACCTTGTTAGCGTTCTCTGGATCGACAAAACCTTCCGGTTGCATCATATACAACTCTTCCTTGAGGAAGCCATTAAGGAATGCTGTTTTGACATCCATTTGCCATATCTCATAATCATAGAATGCGGCAATAGCTAACATGATTCTGACTGACTTCAGCATCGCTACGGGAGAGAAAGTCTCATCGTAGTCAATCCCTTGAACTTGTCGATAACCCTTAGCGACAAGCCGAGCTTTATAGATGGTCACATTACCATCCGCGTCTGTCTTCTTCTTAAATATCCATTTGTTTTCTATGGCGTGCCTATCATCAGGCAAGTCCACCAAAGTCCATACTTTGTTTTCATACATGGATTCTATCTCGGATTTCATGGCTCCAAGCCATTTATTGGAATCTGGGCCCGCCATCGCTTCTTCATAGTTCGAAGGTTCACCGTTGTCTAACAGCATGATTCCTAGGACAGGGTTGCCGTACCACTCTGGTGCGGAACGTGCCCTTGTGGACCTTCGAAGTTCAGTAGTAACTTGATCTGTTTCTTCATGATTATTATCATCAACTTCCTCCCTTGTCGGTGCAGGCACCTCAGGAAGAGTTTCCTGCGCTGCGCTACTTTCCGGTACAGGAGGGGTGACTGTCACCTCATCAAGTTCTACTTTCCTCCCACTCACTTCTTTCGAGAGAAACTCTTTCTCCAGAAAGTATCCATTCTTGGCAACAAAGACTTTGCCTTCAGATCTGTGGTAGAAGGTGTACCCAATAGTTTCTTTTGGGTATCCTATGAAGACGCATTTTTCCGATTTGGGTTCGAGCTTTTCAGGTTGAAGTTTCTTGACATAAGCATCGCAACCCCAAACTTTTAGAAATGACAGCTTCGGTTTCTTGCCAAACCAAAGTTCATATGGAGTCGTCTCAACGGATTTTGACGGAGCCCTTTTTAAAGTGAATGCGGCAGTCTCTAAAGCATAACCCCAAAAAGATAGCGGTAAATCGGTGAGGGACATCATAGATCGCACCATGTCCAACAGAGTACGATTTCGACGTTTCGACACACCGTTACGTTGAGGTGTTCCGGGCGGTGTCAATTGTGAAACAATTCCACAGCTCCGAAGGTGTGTGCCAAATTCATGACTTAAATATTCACCCCCACGATCCGATCGCAAGAACTTTATTTTTCTGTCACGTTGATTCTCAACCTCATTCTGAAATTCCTTGAACTTTTCAAAGGTCTCAGACTTGTGTTTCATCAAATAGATATACCCGTATCTACTCAAGTCATCCGTGAGGGTGAGAACATAACGGTAGCCTCCGCGAGCCTCAACACTCATTGGACCGCACACATCGGTATGTATGATTTCCAGCAAGTTGGTTGCTCGCTCCATTGTTCCGGAGAACGGAGTCTTGGTCATCTTGCCCAAGAGGCATGGTTCGCACGTGTCAAATGATTCATAATCAAGAGACTCTAGAAGTCCATCCGAATGGAGCTTCTTCATACGTTTGACACCAATATGACCAAGGCGGCAATGCCACAAGTATGTGGGACTATCATTATCAACTTTACATCTTTTGGCATCTACACTATGAATATGTGTATCACTACGTTCGAGATTCATCAAAAATAAACCATTGACCAGCAGGGCATGACCATAAAACATATCTCTCAAATAAATAGAACAACCATTATTCTCCGATTTGAAAGAATATCCATCTCGCATAAGACGAGATCCAGAAACAATGTTCATGCTCAAAGCTGGTACTAAATAACAATTATTCAGGTTCAAAACTAATCCCGAGGGTAGATGTAGAGGTAGCGTGCCGACGGCGATCACATCGACCTTGGAACCATTCCCGACGCGCATCGTCACCTCATCCTTCGCCAGTCTCCGTTTATTCCGCAGCTCCTGTTTTGAGTTACAAATGTGAGCAACTGCACCGGTATCGAATACCCAGGAGCTACTACGAGTGCTGGTAAGGTACACATCAATAACATGTATATCATATATACCTTTGACGTTGCCGGCCTTCTTGTCTGCTAAGTATTTGGGGCAGTTCCGCTTCCAGTGACCCGTTCCCTTGCAATAAAAGCACTCTGTCTCAGGCTTGGGTCCATACTTTGGCTTCTTCCCGGCAACAGGCTTGCCAGGCGCGGCAACTCCCTTGCCGTCCTTCTTGAAGTTCTTCTTACCCTTGCCTTTCTTGAACTTAGTGGTTTTATTGACCATCAACACTTGATGTTCTTTCTTGGTGTCTACCTCCGCTGATTTCAGCATTGAATACACCTCGGGAATGGACTTCTCCATCCCCTGCATATTGAAATTCAGCACGAAGCTCTTGAAGCTTGGTGGGAGCGACTGGAGGATTCTGTCAACGACCGCTTCATCTGGGAGATTCATTCCCAGCTGAGACAAGCGGTTGTGCAATCCTGAAATCTTGAGGATGTGCTCACTGACAGAACTGTTCTCCTCCATCTTACAGCTATAGAATGCGTCGGAGACATCATATCTCTCGACTCGGGCATGAGCTTGGAAAACCATTTTCAGCTATTCGAACATCTCATATGCTCCATGGTGCTCAAAACACTTTTGGAGCCCCGATTCTAAACTGTAAAGCATGCCGCACTGAACCAGGGAGTAATCATCACTACGCGACTGCCAGACGTTCAAAACGTCTTGGGCCGCATCGGGAGCAGGTGCATCACCTAGCGGTGCTTCTAGGACATATGATCTCTTGGCAGCTATGAGGATAATCCTCAGGTTACGGACCCAATCCGTATAGTTGCTACCATCGTCTTTCAGCTTGGTTTTCTCTAGGAACGCATTGAAGTTGAGGGAAACCTGTGCGTGGGCCATTTGATCTACAAGAGATATTGTAAAGAATTTTAGACTAAGTTCATGATAATTAAGTTCATCTTAATCAAATTATAATGAACTCCCACTCAGAATGACATCTCTCTAGTCATCTAAGTGATACACGATCCGAATCGAGTAGTCCGTGTCCGATCATCACGTGAGACGGACTAGTCAAAAACGGTGAACATCTTCATGTTGATCGTATCTTCTATACGACTCGTGTTCGACCTTTCGGTCTTCCGTGTTCCGAGGCCATGTCTGTACATGCTAGGCTCGTCAAGTGAACCCTAAGTGTATCGCGTGTGTAAATCTGTCTTACACCCGTTGTATGTGAACGTTAGAACCTATCACACCCGATCATCACGTGGTGCTTCGGAGCAACGAGCTTTAGCAACGGTGCACAGTTAGGGGAAACACAATACTTGAAATTTTAGTGAGAGATCATCTTATTTACTACCGTCGTTCTAAGTAAACGAGATGCAAAAACATGATAAACATCACATGCAATCAATTAAAGTGACATGATATGGCCAATATCATCTTGCTCCTTGGATCTCCATCTTCGGGGCACCATGATCATCTTGTCATCGGCTCGACACCATGATCTTCATCATCATGAACTCCATCATCGTGTCTTGAAGAAGTCGTCATGCCAACTATTACTTCTACTACTATAGCTAACGTTTAGCAATGAAGTAAAGTAATTACATGGCGTTATTCAGTGACACGCAGGTCATACAATAATTAAGACAACTCCTATGGCTCCTGCCGGTTGTCAAGTTCATCGACATGCAAGTCGTGATTCCCTATTACAAAAACATGATCAATCTCATACATCACATATATCATTCATCACATCTTCGTTCTTGGCCATACCACGTCACAAAACACATGCTGCAAAAACAAGTTAGACGTCCTCTAATTGTTGTTGCAAGTTTTACGTGGCTTATATAGGATTTCTAGCAAGAACGTTTCTTACCTACGCCAAAACCACAACGTGATTTGTCAACTTCTATTTACCCTTCATAAGGACCCTTTTCATCGAATCCGATCCGACTAAAGTAGGAGAGACAGACACCCGCCAGCCACCTTATGCATCTAGTGCATGTCTGTCGGTGGAACCAGTCTCACGTAAGCGCACGTGTAAGGTCGGTCCGGGCCGCTTCATCCCACAATACCGCCGAATCAAGATTGACTAGTAACGGTAAGAAAGTTGAACAAGATCATACGCCCACAACTGCTTTGTGTTCTACTCGTGCAAGATGCTACGCATAAAACCTAGGCTCTGATACCACTGTTGGGGAACGTAGCATAATTCAAAAATTTTCTACGTCTTCACCAAGATCCAACTATGGATACATCTAGCAACGAGCAAGTAAGAGTGCATCTACATACCGTTATGAAGATTGCGTGCGGAAGCTTTCAACGAAGTGGGGATGAAGTAGTCGTACTCTTCACGTTCTTCGTCACCGATGATCTAGCGCCGAACGGACGGCACCTCCGCGTTCAACACACGTACGGTGCAGCAACGTCACCTCCTTCTTGATCCAGCAAGGGGGGAGGAGAAGTCGTCAGAGATCCGGCAGCACGACGGCGTGATGACGGATGCAGTGGAGATCGCAGCAGGGCTTCGCCGGGCGCCCTGCGTGGGAGTTGGGAGGTGTGACGGGAGGGGGAGAGGCGCCAGGGCTGAGGTGCGGCTGCCCTCTCCCCCCCCACATATATATAGGGGCCAGGGGGGGCGCCTGGACCCCCTGCAGATCCAATCTGCAAGGGGGCGGCGGCCAAGGGGGGGGTTCCTTGCCCCCCAAGGCAAGTGGAGCCCCCCTCCCCTTTAGGGTTTGAACCCTAGGCGCAGGGGAGGTGGGCCTCCCTTAGTGGTGCGCCAGCCCAGAGGGCTGGACACATCCCCTCGCGGCCTAGGGGCCCCACCGGGATGGGTGGCCCCACCCGGTGGACCCCCGGGGCCCCTCCGGTGGTCCCGGGACGCTCCCGGTGACCCCCGGAGATCACCCGTTGGCCGAAACTGGACTTCCCATATATCAATCTTTACCTCCGGACCATTCCGGAACTCCTCGTGACGTCCGGGATCTCATCCGGGACTCCGAACAACTTTCGGGTTTCCACGTGCATTTATCTCTACGACTCTAGCGTTACCGTACCTTAAGTGTGTAGACCCTACGGGTTCGGGAGACACGTAGACATGACCGAGACCACTCTCCGGTCAATAACCAACATCGGGATCTGGATACCCATGTTGGTTCCCACGTGTTCCTCGATGATCTTCATCGGATGAACCACCGTGTCAAGGATTCACTCAATCCCGTATGTTATTCCCTTTGTCCATCGGTACGGTACTTGCCCGAGATTCGATCGTCGGTATTCCTGATACCTTGTTCAATCTCGTCATGGCAAGTCTCTTTACTCGATCCGTAATCCATCATCCCGTGACTAACTACTTAGTCACATTGAGCTCATTATGATGATTTATTACCGAGTGGGCCCAGAGGTACCTCTCCGTCATACGGAGTGACAACATCCCAGTCTCGGTTCGTACCAACTCAACAGACACTTTCGGAGATACCCGATGCGTACCTTTATAGCCACCCAGTTACGTTGTGACGGTTGGCACACCCAAAGTACTCCTACGGTATCCGGGAGTTGTACAACCTCATGGTCTAAGGAATAATTACTTGACACCGAAAAGCTTATGCATTACGAACTATACGATCTCGTGTTATGCTCAAGTTTGGGTCTTGTCCATCACATCATTCTCCTAATGATGTGATCCCGTTATCACTGACATCCTATGTCCATGGTCAGGAAACCGTGACCATCTGTTGATCAACGAGCTGGCTACTAGAGGCCTACCAGGGACTCATTATGGTCTGTGTATTCACACATGTATCGCTGTTTCCGTACAATACAATTCAAGCATGAATAACAGATAATTATCATGAACAAGGAGATATAATAATAATGCTTTTATTATTGCCTCTAGGGCATATCTCCAACAGTACTAAGTTTCCAGTTAATACAATTCTAGCATGAATAATAAACATTTATCATGATATAAGGAAATAAATAATAACTTTATTATTGCCTCTAGGCCATATTTCCTTCACCAGTGGCGTCGTGGCGGCCAGAAGCACCACGTCCAGCGGCGCGGTGGCGGCCGAACTGGCGGATGGCATGCATCCGACGACAGAAACGACGGAAACCACCCACACCATGATGGCGGCGACGGTAGCGGCGACCATCCTCGTGGATCAGGCGAAGGAAGAAAAAGGTGAGGTCTGTCATCTCACCGTCGGCGAACCTCTCTTCCTCTGTTGTTTCGCTCGTTGGTAGTTCTAGCGTGCGTGATAACGTGTTTGAATCAGAAACTCTGATCGATCCTTTGTCGATGGTTATAGGGAGAATTTATATCCCCTGGAGTGACACGATGATCTCGAAGAGATGCATCGGTTCCAGGCGGATGCGAGAGAAGCGACGTTGCGCCGCTGGACACAGGCGTCCGTGCGGGCGTAACCGTGCCCTCGATGTACAAGGGGAGATTTCCCTAATTACAGATTATTTTTAATCTTAACAAAAACCACAAGGAAAAAGCCACCTGGAAAAATCCGCTGTTGCACAAGGAAAAAACCAACGGCCGCTTACTGGTTCTTCAGGGATGGCCTGAGAGCGCGCCACTTGTCGCCCTCTCAGCCGCTGCCACGTGTCACGCTGTCAGCCGCTCCCTCCAGATTAGTGTTTTTTATTGTATTTTTTCGCACACATTTTTGGTTTTTCACAGGTCTTTCTTAGTTTTTCAAAAAATAATAATTCATTTTTTACGCGAACAAACATGTTTTTTTTTCTTTCGCAAGAGGTGCAATTTTGCTTTTGTAAGAGACATGGTTTTGCCACGACCTTGCCTCTCGAAACCGAAAAACGCATTTTTTTCCTTCTGTGAGATGCACAGTTTTCCTTCGGCGAGAGGTACGGCTGTGCCTCTCGGAAACGAAAAAAAAAACATATTTTTTCTTTCTTCGTGTGAAGCACGGTTTTGCTTCCACAAGAGGCACAAATTTGCTTCTACGAGCGGCACGTCCATGCGGCCCCGTGCCTCTTGAAAACAACTTTCGGAAATGGAAAAAAACATGCTTCTGATGTGGTTTTTTCGTGAAGAAAAAAGTTCATCAAAACCTATCTATATGGGATCTAATTTTTAGGATCTCAACGCGAGGAATCCAATGATGAAAATAGTTCAAGATTTGGATGCACGGTTTAAGAGATACAAACGTTTTGAATAAACGGATCTAAAAAAGGAAAAACATACAAGTACGACAAGTGACGCACACGCATGCTTGGAAGGTAAAATTAATCTTTGAAAAGATCTTTTTTTTGCGAATAATCTTTGAAAAGATTTCTCCTTAATTAGTGATGAGCAGCGCTATATGAACGATAGTTCATGATGCATGATATGTGGACGATGATTGTGATCAGATCGCTGGATTTACTATCATATACTCCCTCCGTCCCAAAATAAGTGACGCAAAATTGACTCAACTTTGTACTAACTTTAGTACAAAGTTGAGTCACTTTTGCGTCACTTATTTTGGGACGGAGGAAGTACTAGCATCGTGCAAAAAACATTGTGTGTAGTAGTTTCGATTAGTGATTTCTGTTTTGGAAGGTTAATATGTGTTTGGTAGCGTGCACCCTGCCCAACCAAGCCTGTTGGATGCAATTTTTTTCGTGTCAGGTTGTTTGGTTCTAGCAACCATTATCGGGGCTGCATCGCACGGTTCTTCAAGTAGTTTTTTGGCCGCTCGATGCTCTCCATGGCTCTGGCAAGTCATGCATGTACATGGTTAATACGTATTTACTTCTAAGCACCTTTTTAATCTCCTTCATCTCTTCTACACAATCGTGCTTCGATTTACAGTAAGCTGTACATGAAAAATATGCACCTCAGTGTTCTGATTCCATTCAGGAGATCGGATCGTAGTATCGGTCACCCTAAATGTCGAATTTCGTGTTGATATTTGAAGCTTTTTTTGGATGAATTTTGACAAATTCGTGAGACACGATCGACAGTTTGAAGTTTCCTTTGAGGAGTAGTTTCACCTCGCTGTTTCAAACGAATTTCGTATTGTGCATTTTCCGTTTCACTAATCATAGACGAGTAGATCTACAACGTGTGAAGGTTGGGGGGTGGCGTGCCGTCGTCGGCGGAGATGACTGCTAGGTAGACCTCCTCGCCGAACGAGACGACATCACAGAAGGCATCCTCGTGCGCAGAGGAGGTGTCGCCGCCGGCGTAGGCCAGGAAGTAGCCCTCGCTCCTCCAGATATCGACGCGCCTGCTCGCGCCGCAGCCGATGAGCTTCTTGGTGGCCGCGGCGAGGCACGCCACGCTCTCGGCGCGGGATCGCCCAGGCAAAGGCTCCGGGCAGCGCGACCAGGAGCGGCATGGAGGGTGTCCCGAAAGGCGGCAGCAATGTCGTCGTTCGAGGCAGGGGGACGGGCGCAGTCGTCCATGGCGTAGTTGGTCGTGAAAGGCAGCTCCATGGTGCGACTGAGCAGCAGGAGGACAAAGAAGAGGAGGGCGATGATGAGCCACTAGAGATCAAATAGTTCTGGTCGTAGTGGCAGCGAGCATTCTACTTTAATCTCTTTGTTCAGTGTAGTTGTTAACTCCTAATCATGATGCATGTATGCAATTAAACACCGTGTACATGAGTCTTCCATGATGTAGGCAACTTATATGCATGTAACCAATCAACATGCACACGTTGAATTTTGGCCTGTATCTTCTCAACCAGGTTCTACTCAGCCTCGCGTGTTCTTTCCACGCAACATCGAAAAAACGATGCAGGTAACCAAACACCCTTCACACAACATTCTTTTGTGTTTTCTTTCGTTTTTCTTTCTTTCTTTTTTAGTTTTTATTTCCTACGTAGGAACTCCTCGCCTCGCCGGTCCCCGACGTAGACGCGGAGCGGCCGGGGCGGCGACAAGTTGCTGTCGTCTGGCCGGCGATCGCTCAAACTCGAACTTTGGACGTACACAGTTGGGTGCAAGGTAGAGTACACGAGAGCACAGGTCGCTCGCATCCACCGCTTCTTTGATTCTCTATGCATCGCCTCTCTAATCGACGCATACCAATCGGCATAGCAAATCCCATCCGTGCATGCATGCGGCTTGGTCCCGGCAACCAACGCCCCCAACCCCCAGCGACGGGGAGAGGTCCTCTCCGGCCTGTACCCCTTGTCCGCCCGGTGCCCTCCCTGTGCCGTCCAGATGCCCTCTTAACTCCATCCGTGCTTGCTTGGGGGCTGGGGCCGCCCTCGCCCGGCCTCGACGTCGACGGGGAGCGCCCGGGGCAACGACATTCCGCGGCCGCGTGTTACTGCACACCACAGGCCCTCCGCATATATAGGTGCACGCGTCCGCTGTCTGCTACTCCATTCCGCCTCCGTGTCGATAGCTACGCACGTGCGTGCTCGATCTCCATCGACGACCATCGCAATACGTCCGTCACAGACTCTGGAGACGCTGGTCCGTCGTACGTGAACGCAGCAGCAGCAACATGCTCGACGTGGCCACAAGAGCGGCCGGCGGGCTGGCGCGCTCGCTCGTCGTCGCCGCCTTCGGCGCAGGTACGTGCGGCCGCACATTTTTTTTTTCCGACATAATTAAACGATCTTATGGCGATTGATTAACCGAGCCGAGGTGCATTGTGTGCAGCCGGTACGGTGATCGGCGGCATGCTCGGCCTCCTGTGGGGCTTCGTCAACGAGGACGGCCTGCTGCAGGGCGCGGTGGTCGGGGCGGTCACCGGCGCCCTCGTCTCGGTAGAGCTGGCCGACTCCATCTTCAGGATATGGACCTGCGGCGACTGCTCCATGGACGCGCGCATCAAACGCACGGTACGCTCCGCAGGCCGCCACGTTGGAGATTCGATCGCCATTGACCAAGATCAACAATCAATTTGTGGAGTTCATTTTGCAGCGGCTGGTGCTCCGGAGCGTGGCGGCCGGCCGGCTGCTGCGCGGCTCGGTGTTCCCGACCATAAGCGGCGCCCTGGACAGCCAGATCGAGGCGCTGCAGCAGCACCACTCCCCCCGGGGCGACCTTTTCGAGCCGAGCTCCGGCCCGGTGACGGCCGCGCGGAGGGCCGCCGTCGAGAGCCTCCCGGCGACGGTGCTCACCAAGGAGACCGCGGGCGCGGGCCAGCACACCACCTGCCCCATCTGCCTCCATGTCAGTGCTATAGCTAGCTTCTCATCCGAGCCAGTGATGTAGTATAGCGCCAATGTGCCATTGATTAGCTGACGAGATGATGTCCTTGTCCTGCTCAGGAGTTCCAGGCCGGCGAGAGCGCCAGGAGGCTGCCGGCGTGCGGCCACGTGTTCCACCTGGCGTGCATCGACAGCTGGCTGCTGTGGAAGCCCCACTGCCCCATGTGCCGCCACGCCGTCTACTAGCCTATCCTCCCGCCGCCGCCGCCGCCGGGGAACAAACAAACGGAGGAACGACGTACGGCGGCGTTGCTGCAGATGAAGTGTAGTAGTAGTACATCGGTCTCACGAAGCAGAGGACTCTCGAGTCCTCTCTCGTGACGAAAGATAAATTTTCCAACGAGAAATGTGTTTTTTGTGTCGTTGTACAGAAAGAAAGATGCAGATGCTGAACTATACGTACCGCTCAATTTCTGGTGATGTCTCACTCCTGGAACAGGGCCGCAGCATTTCTGCAACTAACTCCCTGTCTGTCGCTGAGATGGCGAGAGGCGAACGAGATCACATTGATTGAGAACCTAACTAATTAGCCGGGTTACATTACATCGCGACCATGGAGGGCGAAACTGACCACTCCAACAACTACGGAGTGTATGTGCATATCACGAGTCTATCAGAGTTCAAGTCTTATATTTAAGTTGCTGCATGCATTTTTCTGCAATTATTCTAGGTCTTCCAGTGATGTGCGTTCAGTGGGACGAGATGTTCCCATCGACTATGAAGACGTATGTGGCGACTTTG
The DNA here is from genome assembly GCA_902687465.1 of Secale cereale. Classification (NCBI taxonomy): domain Eukaryota; kingdom Viridiplantae; phylum Streptophyta; class Magnoliopsida; order Poales; family Poaceae; genus Secale; species Secale cereale. The sequence continues at coordinate 643,257,099 of LR738713.1, read as the reverse complement.
TTAATCTCAAGATGATGTGTAGGTTCACTCTCTCAAAGATGCTCATAGAGATAGAGTATGCATGCATGTGTTCATACACATAAATGTATGTGCATATGTATGAGCGTCTATACCGTGTTCAAAAATAATAATAATACTACAAACTCCTTTGGTTCACAAGAGTTTCATAGGAATTTTGGAGAGCAAAGATCCTTACGAATTTTTCCTATGTTGGTTATTTGATTCATAGGATATAATCCTATAGAAATTTGAAGAATTTCTTTGTACTACTTCTCGTAGTATTTCTAGCATTCACTTAAACCTCTTTGAAAAAAAATCCTTTATTTTTCCTACATGCAATTAAACAAACCAAAACCTTATAGGATTGAGATGAGCATGATATTCTAATCCTATGTTTTTACTATTCCCACGTTTTTAGAATCATACGAATCAAAGTGGTCCTACATCTCGTGAACGTATATATCCATTCTACTAACTAAACCACGCCTCTCGATGATGGAATGCACGTGGAAATCCGCTTCGGGTGATTAGTGGCAGTTGGCTCATATCCCGATGCTAGATCCGACAACATCAAGTGGTGGAGCCTGAACTTTTCTCTTTTGCATATTTGCCCTGCAAAAATTGCGCGAGCACTCTAGGCGTGTTTGGTAGGTTGCAACACATGTATGGTGTTTGGTTGCAGGTTAGTTCTAGGCAGATGCAGAGTGTGTGGTGTTTGGTTGCATGCAACACATGTTGTCTAGTAACCTTTTGTTGGAGTGGAGAGGCTACCAACACAATCACCTGCATAACATAGATAACCAGGCATCACATAAACCCATAAACATAGTCTTAACACACACTAAGACGCAATTAAGTGTCAAACAATTGCGGCAAAGTCTTGACATCCTACCCAAAATCTTAAAGGTGCAGAGATAATTTCCTAGGGATCCATGTCAAAGGCCTTCTCGTGCTTCTTTCACTTCGTCACCACCTCGACGCCATTGTTTTTGAAAATAATCACCTTCAGGGTGTTGGGAGTCATCATTTTAAAGATGATGAGGTACCCGATCATGAACTGGTGAACAACGACAAAGGGGGGGGGGGAGGGGCAATCCTGATCAAGGGTGAGCCTGCCGTTGACCGTCTGGACCATCACCCTCTAGGAGCAACCTGTGTTCGTCCTCAACACAAATTCCTCTGGTACGGTGGCCAAATGCTTGGTGAACTCGAGTGGCGTCAGCAGACACTGTAGCGTGGGTGCAAGGATGACCTTGCAGAAGTGGGTTGGGCCGGCGTGCTCATGGAAATGGTTGTAGTTCTTCAACCTCTTGGGAGTGATGCTGGGCTCCTCCACTGCCTTGCCCTTCTTGTCGGCCACAACCTCTTTGTCCTTGGAGGAGTTCCCTGAAGCAGCCACATCGATTTACACATATGAACATGAGGTCATTGGTGGGACACATATGAACATATGAATAAGAGGTTATTGCACATTCATCCCAGCCACCTACATCACTTGTGGACTCCAAAGCCCCTATTTATCTACCATAACACTGCCCTACCTATTCCAACCATCTCTCTCTCCTTCCATATCTGTGTGTGTGTGTGTGTGTGTGTGTGTGTGTGTGTGTGTGTGTGTTCTACCGTCTCCTGTTCCATAGCCCTCTCTCACCGTCTCACCATCACTCCACCACCATGAACCCATACCCCAACGGCTGGATAGAGGCAATTCCTCCTTAGGTGCTCGCTCGGTGGCCGCACCAAGTTCGCAAAGACCATGGAGCTGTGCTCTGGGTGCAAGAGCGTGAACAAGATGCATAAAGAGGCAGATGCTATGTGATACGTCTCCATCGTATCTGCTTTTCCTAACGCTTTTGCTCTTGTTTTGGACTTTAATTTGCATGGTTTGAATGAAACCAACCCAGACTGACGCTGTTTTCAGCAGAACTACCATGGTGTTGTTTTTTGTGCAGAAATAAAAGTTCTCGGAATTGGACAATTTTTTTTGGAGATTTATTTCAGAATAAAAGAAAAATACTAGAACCAAGAACCACCGGAGAGGGGGCCCTGATTGAACACAAGACACCAGGGCGTGCCACCCCCTCCAGGCGCGCCCTGGTGGGTTGTGGCCCCCTCGTGGCCCCTCTAACCCTAATTCCAACCCCATAAATACCTATTTTTGGAGGAAAAAAATAGAGATGAAGTTTCATCGCACTTTACGATTCGAGCCGCCGCCATCTCCTGTTCTTCATCGGGAGGCCATATCCGGAGTCTGTTTGGGGCTTCGGAGAGGGGAATTTTCGGTCTTCGTCATCACCAACCCTCCTTCATGACCAATTCCATGATGCTCCCCACCGGGAGTGAGTAATTCCTTCGTAGGCTCGCTGATCGGTGAGGAGTAGGATGAGATTCATCATGTAATCAAGTTAGTTTTATTAGGGCTTGATTGTTGGGGATCGTTGCAGAAATTAAAAAAATTCTATGCGTCACCAAGATCAATCTATGGAGTGACTAGCAACGAGAGAGGGGAGTGCATCTTCATACCCTTGAAGATCGCGATGCGGAAGCGTTGCAAGAACGCGGTTGGTGAAGTCGTACACGTAGCGATTCAAATCGCGGCCGATTCCGATCTAAGCGCCGAACAACGGCGCCTCCGCGTTCAACACACGTACAACCCGGTGACGTCTCCCACGCCTTGATCCAGCAAGGAGAGAGGGAGAGGTTGGGGAAGACTCCGTCCAGCAGCAGCACGACGGTGTGGTGGTGGTGGTGGAGGAGCGTGGTTCTCCAGCAGGGCTTCGCCAAGCGCTACAAGAGACGAGAAGGAGGAGAAGCAGGGCTGCGCCAAGAGGGAGGAAGAATCATGTGTTGAGCAGCCCCCAAACCCGCACTATTTATAGGGGAAGGGGAGAGGGGGCCGTCACCCTCTAGACGGGATCTAGAAGGGGGCGAGGCAGGAGGGGGGGGCTTGCCCCCCAAGCCAAGGGGAGCGCCCCTTTAGGGTTTCCCCCAAAACCCTAGGCGCATGGGCCCTAGGGGGGAGGCGCCCAGCCCACTTATGGGCTGGTTCCCGTCCATATACAACCCATAGGGCCCTCCGGGGCAGGTGGACCCTCCCGGTGGACCCCCGGAACCCCTTCGGTGGTCCCGGTACAATACCGACACCCCCCCGAACATTTCCGGTGACCGTATAATGACTTCCCATATACTCCCTCCGTCCGGAAATACTTGTCAGAGAAATGCATAAAAATGGATGTATCTAGAACTAAAACATGTCTAGATACATCCATTCCTCCGACAAGTATTTTCGGACGGAGGGAGTATTAATCTTCATCTCCGGACCATTCCAGAACTCCTCGTGACGTCGGAGATCTCATCCGGGACTCCGAACAACATTCGGTAACCACGTACATACATTCCCTATAACCCTAGCGTCATCGAACCTTAAGTGCGTAGACCCTACGGGTTCGGGAACCATGCAGACATGATCGAGACATCTCTCTGGCCAATAACCAACAACGGGATCTGGATACCCATGTTGGCTCCCACATGTTCGACGATGATCTTATCGGATGAACCACGATGTCAAGGATTCAATCAACCCCGTATACAATTCCCTTTGTCTACCGGTATAGTACTTGCCCGAGATTCGATCGTTGGTATCCCGATACCTTGTTCAATCTCGTTACCGGCAAGTCTCTTTTACTCGTTCCATAATACATCATCCCGTGACTAACTACTTAGTCACATTGAGCTCATTATGATGATGTCTTACCGAGTGGGCCCAGAGATACTTCTCCGTCACACGGAGTGACAAATCCCAGTCTCAATTTATACCAACCCAACAGATACTTTCGGGGATACCCGTAGTGCACCTTTATAGCCACCCAGTTAGGTTGTGACATTTGGCACACCCAAAGCATTCCAACGGTATCCGGGAGTTGCACAATCTCATGGTCCAAGGAAATGATACTTGACATTGGAAAAGCTTTAGCAGACGAAGTACACGATCTTGTGCTAGGCTTAGGATTGGGTCTTGTCCATCACATCATTCTCCTAATGATGTGATCCCGTTATCAACGACATCCAATGTCCATGGTCATGAAACCGTGACCATCTATTGATCAACGAGCTAGCCAACTAGAGGCTCACTAGGGACATAATATGGTCTATGTATTCACACATGTATTACGGTTTCCGGTTAACACAATTATAGCATGAACAATAGACGATTATCATGAACAAGGAAATATAATAATAACCATTTTATTATTGCCTCTAGGGCATATTTCCAACATTCATCCCTAGTATCCACTATGTTCTGAGATTGATGTTGCTATGACTTTGCTATGCTTAATGCTTGTCACTAGGCCCCGAGTGCCATGATTTCATATCTGAACTGTTTATGTTTTCACCATTATATCTACGTTGTAGATCCGATCTTGCAAGTCATATGCACCTGCTACATGTTATGATCCATAAACCCTGGGGTGATAGTAATCGGGATACTCCCTCCGGTCCTTTTTACTCTGCATATTAGGTTTGTCTGGAGTCAATCTCATCCAACTTTGACCAAGTTTATACAAAATATTATTAACATTCACATAACAACACCAATATCATTAGATCCATCTCGAAATATATTTTCATATTATATTTATTAGGTATTATAGATGCCAATAATTTCTAATACAAATTTGGTGAAACATAGCAAAGTTTGACATTCAGCAAATCCAATGTACAGAGTAAAAAAAGGACCGGATGGAGTACTTTCCGGTGATTACCGTAGTTTGAGGAGTTCATGCATTCACTATGTATTAATGCTTTGTTCTAGTTCTCTATTAAAAGGAGGCCTTAATATCCCTTATAATTTCCTTATGGACCCCGCTGCCATGGGAGGGTAGGACAAAAGATGTCATGCATGTTCTTTTTCATAAGCACGTATGACTATTATCAGATTTGCAAAGTTTGACTATAGATGCTTTAATTCACAAAGATTATTATTTGCCAGTGATGTACCTTGATTCATCAAAACTGATATTGTGATGCATAATGCTGGTGCAGCAGACAAACTGACATAGTCTCCATATGGAACAGTCGCCGGTGGACCGGAGTGCCCTTTGCCTAGTGACGCAGCGGCGGAATCAGCAAGAGTCTGTTAGCCATAGTCTTGATCTTGCATCGGTTAGGGGTTGTTAGTTGCACGCGTTGTGTTTGTTAGCAGCTAGCTGCATGCATGGAAGGAGACGACCGAGCCGTGTGGCCGTTCCGTAAGGTTATGGAGACGTGGGTGTGTGTGTGCATGCTAGTTTGTTATTTGGCTTAGTGGCCGGGTGATCTTGCGTGTGTGCGTGAGTGTGCTGGTGTGTGTGCTGGCCTGGGTATAAAAAGCCCTCAACTGTATTGCTTGGGTGGATGTGGGTTCGAGTTCGTGCTCGAGGAAGAAGACGTTCGTGCAGCAGGCGTATGTGCGCCGGAACAACACCACCGTGTCCTATGTCTCCTCTTTCTTCTACCTTCGTTCGTGCAAGAGAGAGAGAGAGAGAGTGAGAGAGCTAGGCACCGACGCAAAGAGCAAGCTAGGGCTCGACGCCAACAATTGATATCATCAGCTGGTTCATCTTGGGCGTCGTTCTCCTTGCCGGAGGCGTGCCGGCAGTGGCGGAGTTCGCCGGCGGCTGCGCGATGCTCCGGGCCGTGTGTCAGTCTATGGAGGTGCGCGGCACGGTGAGGAGGCCGCAGTGGCTGCGGCGGCACGGTGAGGAGGTCGCGGAGGACCTGAGTGGTGGCGGCTTTAAAGACACACATCGGCATGGCGACATGGAGGTGCTGCGCTGCGGTTGAGGCCGCAGCGGTGCAGGGCAATAAGCCGTGGCGGCACGCCGGGCGCGACTGGTGCGTGTTATGGGTGCGCACTGGACGCTTCGGGACCGCGGGCGCGCGTACTAGCGTGCGGTTGACGTTGGGAGGAGGTGTATGTCGCCGTTGTGCTCGAGTTCGGCTGCATCCCTCCGGCGTTTGTTGCTGGCGGCTGCCATGGCGGACGCGGAGGCGGCGCACGGTGAGCGTCTGGTGCGGTCAGGCTCGTCAGGCGCGTCGGGTGCACGCGGGACGTGCGGGACGCACTGGTGCGGTCGGGCTCGTCGGATGCGCCGGGTGCGCGCGGGACGTGCGGGACGCAGAGGGACGCCAGGCGTTTGTCGCCGGAGTCGTGATGGAGCATGGTGCGACCGGCGTCGGTGCGCTAGGTCGGTTCTATGGGCTAGGTCACGGCTGTGACGACGACACCGACACAAGCTGCATCAACTCCGGCGACGGCGGGCACACGGCACGTCGTCGCGGGCACGGAAGTATGTGATGACGGCGAGCAGGCAACACATCACAGCGTCGGGCAGAGGCGTGGCACGGCGTGGTAGCATGGAGGCGCTGCACGGCGATGGCGGAGGCTGCGGCGGCTCGGTGCGACGGCCATGCAACGACGACCGATGACAAGCCTTATCAAGACTACGGGGGAAATTGTTAGCCATAGTCTTGATCTTGCATCGGTTAGGGGTTGTTAGTTGCACACGTTGTGTTTGATAGCAGCTAGCTGCATGCATGCAAGGAGACGACCGAGCCGTGTGGCCGTTCCGTAAGGTTAGCTAGTGCGGTGCATGCATGGAGACGTGGGTGCGTGTGTGCATGCTAGTTGGTTAGTTAGCTTAGTGGCTGGGTGATTTTGCGTGTGTGCGTGAGTGTGCTGGTGTGTTTGCTAGCCTGGGTATAAAAAGCCCTCAACTGTACTGCTTGAGTGGGTGTGGATTCGAGTTCGTGCTCGAGGAAGAAACCGTTCGTGCGAGAAGCGTATGTGCGCCGGAAAAACACCACCGTGTCATGTGTCTTCTCTTTCTTCTACCTTCGTTCGTGCAAAATAAAGAGAGAGCGAGAGGGAGCTGGACACCGACGCAAAGAGCAGGGCTGGGCGCCAACAGAGTCAAGAGACGACTGCATAGGGGCATATGGTGCCAGCAGACCTATAAGCCACGATGCCAACGAACGAAATTACAAGGAACATAGAAAACTGAATTCCTGATCTCACTAGTAGAAAACAGGGCATTGGTCCAGCCCATTAGCCCCGGTTCAATCTAGAACCGGGTCCAATGGGGGTACTAGACCCGGTTCGTGTGCCCAGGGGGCCGGCCGGGCCACGTGGGCCATTGGTCCCGGTTCGTCCGGACCTATTGGTCCCGGTTGGAGCTAAAAACCAGGACCAATGGCTCTTGCTCCTGGCCCACCACTATTGGTCCCGGTTGGTATTATGAACCGGGACCAAAGGCACCCCTTTAGTCCCGGTTTGTAGTACCAACCGGGACCAATGAGTTGCCTATATATACCCCCTCACTCGAGAGCAGAGCTCACTGCTCTGTTTTTTTTTCTGGCCGAGGGGGAGAGGGGTTAGTGGTGCTCTAGCTCACCTCCTATGCACACAACGTGTTCGGTGGAATGCCCGAGCCACACTAGTTAAGCTTTTCTCCTCTCGAAGCTCTATTTTCTCTGAGATTTGTCTAGGTTTAGCGGTCCGTCACGTCCCGTCCCCGTCTTCGCCGCCGTCGATCGCCCCCGCCGATCTCGTCACCGGCACCACCGTGGTGAGCCTCTTGTTATGTCCATGCTTTTCTTACTTTTATTATTGCTTTAGATAGATATTTGTCTAATTTTCTTACGTTTATTATTGCTTGTCATTATATAGTGCGATGGTTTTGATATCCGCCCACGTGGGCCCTCGTCCGGTCTACGATTCGGATGTGGTATATTATCTATAATTTATAACTATTTGTTTTAGTGCTTATGATAGTTATACCGACCAACCTGACATGCATAGATGTTTTATTATGTCTAGGAGGTAGTTGAACCGGAAATTCCAACCGACCCTCTTGTGGAGAGGTTAAATTTAGTTGAAGAGGAAAACATTTCGTTAAAGAAAAAATTGGAAAAAATGGAGGAGGAGAAGATGGAATTGGAGTTGCATGTTGCGGAAGTTATCGATGATCACAAGATCAAGATGGACCCTATTGTCGAGAGGTTAAATTTAGTTGAAGAAGAAAACAAATTCTTGAAGGAAAAAATAAAAAAAATTGTGGACGAGAAGATGATATTGGAGTTGCATGTTGCGGATGTCGTCGATGATCACAAGATCAAGATGGATGCAATGCGGTTGAAGATTAAAAAGATTAGAAAATATGCCATTCATACCGAGGCTTGGTATCATTATGCCGTTGGATCAATTGTTACCTTGGTTGCGATTATGATAGCATTTGTTTTCGCGTTGAAATGTTTTACATAGTTTCGATGTGTATGGAGAGCTATATGTTGTTAGATAAGAACTATATATGTATGTACTTTGGTTTTAATGTGATGATGAACTTTTATCCATTTGGTCACTTAATTATCTATTTATGATCGATGTTCTGTAATGGTTTTTGACACACTTAATTATATATAAATGCACGCAGATGAACCGGCAATGGATGTACGGTGACAGACACACCTCCGAGTACATTAAGGGCGTGCGTGAGTTTCTAAATGCGGCTGAGGCAAACAAGAAGAATGGTTTTATGTGTTGTCCATGCACTAAATGTGTGAATACGATGTCTTACTCTAACCGGAAAATCCTTCACTCCCACCTGCTTTACAAGGGTTTCATGCCACACTATAATGTTTGGACGAGGCACGGAGAAATAGGGGTTATGATGGAAGACGGCGAAGAAGAAGAGTACGATGACAACTATGTGCCCCCTGAATACGGTGATGCTGCAATGGGGGGAGCTGGTGAAGATCAAGAGGAACCAGACGATGTGCCCAATGATGCTGCAACGGGTGAAGCTGCTAAAGATCAAGAGGAACCAAATGATGATCTTCGCCGGGTCATTGTCGATGCAAGGACACAATGCGAAAGTCAAAAGGAGAAGCTGAAGTTCGATCGCATGTTAGAGGATCACAAAAAAGGGTTGTACCCCAATTGCGAAGATGGCAACACAAAGCTCGGTACCGTACTGGAATTGCTGCAGTGGAAGGCAGAGAATGCTGTGGCTGACAAAGGATTTGAGAAGCTACTGAAAATATAGAAGAAGAAGCTTCCGAAGGATAACGAATTGCCCGACAGTACATACGCAGCAAAGAAGGTCGTATGCCCTCTAGGATTGGAGGTGCAGAAGATAAATGCATGCCCTAATGACTGCATCCTCTACCGCGGTGCATACAACGATTTGAACGCATGCCCGGTATGCGGTGCATTGCGGTATAAGATCAGACGAGATGACCCTGGTGATGTTGATGGCAAGCCCGCCAGGAAGAGGGTTTCTGCGAAGGTGATGTGGTATGCTCCTATAATACCACGGTTGAAACGTTTGTTTAGAAACAAAGAGCATGCCAAGTTGATGCGATGGCACAGTGAGGACCGTAAGAAAGACGGGAAGTTGAGAGCACCCGCTGACGGGTCGCAATGGAGAAAAATCGAGAGAAAGTACTGGGAGGAGTTTGCAAAGGACGCAAGGAACGTATGGTTTGCTTTAAGCGCGGATGGCATTAATCCTTTCGGGGAGCAGAGCAGCAATCACAGCACCTGGCCCGTGACTCTATGTATGTATAACCTTCCTCCTTGGATGTGCATGAAGCGGAAGTTCATTATGATGCCAGTTCTCATCCAAGGCCCTAAGCAACCCGGCAACGACATTGATGTGTACCTAAGGCCATTAGTTGAAGAACTTTTACAGCTGTGGAATGGAAACGGTGTACGTGCGTGGGATGAGCACAAACAGGAGGAATTTGACCTAAAGGCGTTGCTGTTCGTGACCATCAACGATTGGCCCGCTCTCAGTAACCTTTCAGGATAGACAAACAAAGGATACCACGCATGCACGCACTGTTTAGATGACACTGAAAGTATATACCTAGACAAGTGCAGGAAGAATGTGTACCTGGGCCATCGTCGATTTCTTCCGACCAACCATCAATGTCGAAAGAAAGGCAAGCATTTCAAAGGCGAGGCAGATCACCGGAAGAAGCCCGCCATGCGTACCGGTGATCATGTACTTGCTATGGTCAATGATTTACACGTAATCTTTGGAAAGGGCCCCGGCGCACTAGCTGTTCCGAATGACGATGAGGGACACGCACCCATGTGGAAGAAGAAATCTATATTTTGGGACCTACCCTACTGGAAAGACCTAGAGGTCCGCTCTTCAATCGACGTGATGCACGTGACGAAGAACCTTTGCGTGAACCTGCTAGGCTTCTTGGGCGTGTATGGAAAGACAAAAGATACAGCTGAGGCACGGGAGGACCTGCAACGTTTGCACGAAAAAGACGGCATCCCTCCGAAGCAGTATGAAGGTCCTGCCAGCTATGCTCTTACGAAAGAAGAGAAAGAAATATTCTTTGAATGCCTGCTCAGTATGAAGGTCCCGACTGGCTTCTCGTCGAATATAAAGGGAATAATAAATATGGCAGAGAAAAAGTTCCAGAACCTAAAGTCTCATGACTGCCATGTGATTATGACGCAACTGCTTCCGGTTGCATTGAGGGGGCTTCTACCGGAAAACGTCCGATTAGCCATTGTGAAGCTATGTGCATTCCTCAATGCAATCTCTCAGAAGGTGATCGATCCAGAAATCGTACCAAGGCTAAGGAGTGATGTGGCACAATGTCTTGTCAGTTTCGAGCTTGTGTTCCCACCATCCTTCTTCAATATCATGACACACGTCCTAGTTCATCTAGTCGACGAGATTGTCATTCTGGGGCCCGTATTTCTACACAATATGTTCCCCTTTGAGAGGTTCATGGGAGTCCTAAAGAAATATGTCCGTAACCGCGCCAGGCCAGAAGGAAGCATCTCCAAGGGCCATCAAAAAGAGGATGTCATCGGGTTTTGTGTTGACTTCATTCCTGGCCTTAATAAGATAGGTCTCCCTAAATCGCGGTACGAGGGCAGACTGACTGGAAAAGGCACGCTTGGAAGGGACTCAATAATATGCAGGGACGAATATTCTTGGTCTCAAGCACACTACACAATTCTACAGAACTCTACATTGGTGACCCCGTATGTCGATGAACACAAGAACAGTCTGCGCTCCAAACACCCGGAGCAGTGCGACGACTGGATTACACGTCAACACATCAGGACTTTCAGCAGTTGGTTGGAAACACGTCTCAGAGGTGACAACACTGTTTGTGATGAGTTGTACTTGTTGTCCAGGGGACCATCTTCGACTGTATTGATTTACAAAGGATACGAGATAAATGGGAATACATTTTACACGATTGTCCAAGATCAAAAGAGCACCAACCAAAACAGCGGTGTCCGCTTTGATGCAACAACCGAGAGGGGAAATGACACATATTATGGTTACATAGTGAACATATGGGAACTTGACTACGGACATGATTTTAAGGTCCCTTTGTTTAAGTGCAAATGGGTCAATCTGTCAGGAGGCGGGGTACAGGTAGACCCACAGTACGGAATGACAACAGTGGATCTGAAAAATCTTGGATACACTGACGAACCGTTCGTCCTAGCCAATGATGTGGCACAGGTTATCTATGTGAAGGACATGTCTACCAGACCAAGAAAAAGAAAAGATAAGGAAGCGAATACATCATACGATGAGCCAAAGCGCCACATAGTTCTTTCAGGAAAAAGGGAAATCCTGGGAGTGGAGGGCAAGACAGACATGTGTGAAGATTATGAAAAGTTTCATGAAATCCCTCCCTTCAAAGTCAAGGCTGACCCAAGCATCCTGATAAACGATGAAGATTATCCATGGTTACGGCGCAATAAGCAAATGACACAAGCGAAGAAAAAGTGAAGAGTTTTCTCCGGAACTATTATGATGATACCATGCCAACTTTGTAACAAACGAGTATGATACCATTGTCCGTTTGTACTATTCAAATTTGCACTAACAGAAAGTTTGTAATTGGTTTTACCAGAAAGAATTAAAAAATAAAACAAAAAACAAAAGAAAATAAATAATGTAGAAAACAAAAAAAAACTTGCAAAAAAAATAAAAAATAGCAACAATAAGTATTTCATTGTAAGTAGAAACAAAATAAAATAAATAAAGCAACAAAGAAAACAAATAATTTCAAATTTCAACTATTCAAATTTGAATACTACTTGCACTAACAGAAAGTTTGTAATTGGTTTTACGAGAAAGAATTAAAAAATAAAGCAAAAAACAACAAAAAAAAATAATGCAGAAAACAAAACAAAAAAACTTGAAAAAAAATAGCAACAATAAGTATTTTCTTGTAAGTAGAAACAAAATAAAATAAATAAAGCAACAAAGAAAAAAAATTAAAAATATGCCACCTGCTGGGCCCACACGGCCTGAATACGACTAGAAACCCAACCATGGGCCAGGATTTAGGCCCGTAGAAAGCCCAGCAAGCCCACAGGCAAAGCAGTGTCAGTTTGGGCCCTTAGGCCTGCAGTTTAGAGGAGTTCGAGAGGAGAGAGGCAGCGGGGCTTATAAACTGGTGCTGCCCTCTCTCAACTAGCGAGGTGGGACTAAACTTCCCACCGCACCGCGGCAAGGCCTTTCGTCCCGGTTAGTGGCACCAACCGGGACTAAAGGGTGGCATTAGTCCCGGTTGGTGGTTGAAACCGGGACTAATACCCCCCTTTAGTCCCGGTTGCTGCCATCAACCGGGACTAAATGCCCCTCCTTCCCGCCCTTTGGGCTGCTGAAAAGGGACCTTTAGTCCCGGTTGGTGGCAGCAACCGGGACTAAAGG
>LR738713.1:643129076-643240178 GCA_902687465.1 Secale cereale | reverse complement strand
GCCTAGCTAGTGTCAAAGTATTGAAGATTTCCATGACTTCATCATTTGCCAGAAGTAACCGGGGCATGTTGGTACGAAGTTATGCAAAGATGTTTTGGAACGGAGTTCCTGATAGGGTAATCCGTCTTTTGTTACGGAGTATCTTATCTGGGACTCCGTTCCAAAACAACTTTGGAGAGCTTCGTACCATCATGCTACTGTTACTTTCGCCTAATGATGAAGTATTGGTTTGTTGAATCCTTTGACACTAGACAAAATGTGACATGAGGGTGTCTAGGGTTGTGGATCGCCGAGAAGTCAGGGGGGGGGGGGTCGAGAGGTTGCCTAGCTAGTGTCAAAGTATTGAAGAATTCCATGACTTCATCATTTGCCAGAATCCTGAGCACCCTGGACAGGGTCGTGCATTTGGACGGACAAGCAATTGGAAACACCACTCAGGAAGATGCGGCATTATATCAAAGCAGCGCATGAAGGGACGTTCTTCCCCGACAGAGAGAACGACGAGCTGACAATGGCCCTCGGGAATCCTGAGCACCCTGGACGGACACGAGGCACGCCAAGCTCCCTTCCGTGGCGTGCTGGGTTTCCGGACGCAGGAGGCTACCAATGCCACGACAGGAGGAAGAAAATGGAGCAGACCGAAATCCAGGCGCTGCGGGCCAGAATACAAGCGATAGAGGAACGGGAAGCAAATCGGGAGAAAAGAATTGCCGAAGCTTCCCCCGAAGCTACCCCGCCATCTCAGCGGAGAAGCAGCGTGGCTTCCACCGAGCTGCTTCAGCCAGAGCCTGCCTTGACGGCTACTGCCAGGAATCCTGTGGATGCTATCATGCATGCACAAAATTGCCACCTTATGGCAGAGTGGATGAATCTGAAGGTCAAGGCGGCTGCTGGCTCTGTTTATCCTTCTGGACCCGACGACACTTTTCACTGCCGGCCGATTCCAGAAGGATATGCTAGGGTGATGGTCGACGAAATAACAGAGGGATTTGAGGAGCTCCAGCTTGACCACCCTACCGGTGAAGGGGAGACTCGGCTGGGTTCTTCACTGAAGACTCCATGCCTATGGCGGAAGGACCTAATCAACATTCTCAACTGGACGCCTCCGCCTCCTTCTCCTCCTCCGACGAGTCAGGGCACTCCGCCTCCTCCACCGCCTCCTCCTCCGGCGAGTGACCATCAGGGCACTCCGGCTCCTTCTCCGGCGCGTGGCGGCACTCCGCCTCCTTCGCCGCCGGCGCGTGGCGGCACTCCGCCTCCTTTGCCGCCGGCGCGCCCGAGCAGCCAGCCTGCTTCTCCTTCTCCGCCTAATCAGCAAGGGCGGAAGAGACCTGCCGCCGCTCTGGCTGCTCCTGCTCCGGCGCCTAAGCAAGTAAAAAAGACAGTCGCTTCGTCTGGTCCGGCGACGTCTACCAGTACAGCCAGAGGCGGGAGGCGATGCAGATTCGGTCCTTCTCTCACGCCTCTAGAGAAGTTACCGTACGAGAGGTCCGACGAGGAAAACACGAAGATCGCTGAAGGCGAAGTGAAGGACTTTTTTGAAGGGTTGAAAGCACAGAGACATCCACCTCCGGAGGAGAAGATAGATGCAGTGAAAGCAAAGCGCACTCTTGCTGCCCTGAAGCAACCAGCGAAAAGTAAGCCGAAGGGCAACTATGACCGCATGATTCAAAAGACATTTCAAGATGCCAAGCGGTCGGGAAGTACAAAAAGTGATCAGAGGTTAGCAGAAGGACGAGCTGGGAAACAAATTGCCCAGCTCGGCGAACAAGCGAACCAATCGTGCCCCCCGCTCAAGGTGTCTAGCGACATGGTCGCTAATGATCCGAGGATGGTGCCCGGTTATACCAATCTTGCAGGTTACGCGTCCGACGATGTACACTATGATTTCTTGGAAGTGCAGATACAAAGATACAAGTACGGGAAGCCTCTCGTCAAAAATGAAAGATCTCTATCAACGAATATGCGAAGATTGCATGATTGGTACTTCAAAATCTGCAGAGAGTCTGGGGGGAGGGATAACTTGTATTTGAGAGTTAAACCGGAGCATGACCTCGTTGGAATTGACCTGTTGCCTGTTCCATTTGAGGAGTTCTATCAGTTTTTCAATCAATTGGCCCTCGATAAAACAACGGTCACCTGCTACTGTCTGTAAGTACTACTTCTTCTGTCATTATATAGCTGATCTTCATTGCATGTATTTATGGTTATCCTCACTATATTATGCAGATTGAAGATCGTCGAATTGAAGAAAAGACAAGTAGGTGATATTGGGTTCGTTAACACATACCTCATAGATGCAACCGAGGTTAAATTGCGTCCCGACGATACCGAGACCAACTTGCTATGATCGTTGGTGGTAAATGAAAACAAAGATATAATACTCTTTCCTTACAACTTCAAGTGAGTGTTACTGTCTTGTGCATATTTGGTTTCCCTTATATATCAGTTAAGGTTATAGTGATGTAATTGATGAGTTCATGCATGCGTGCGCAGCTTCCACTATATTCTCTTAGAGATTAAGCTTGAGAAGGGAGTAGTAACTGTCTTGGACTCTAGACGTAAAGATCCCGAGGAGTATGCAGACATGACTCAAATGCTCGAGAGGTAAGTTAAATCGATCAATATTATCCACCATGCATATCAGCAACTTTGTTCATTTCTGATATATATCAAGTAATTGTTTTCTTTGTCTGGCAGGGTTTGGAGAAAATTCACCAAAAAAGCTCCGGGACTGCCGAAGAAGCTAGAATTTAGACACCCGAAAGTAAGTACTATATAGTAGCATGTTCCGCGCATCTCCTATATCTTGATTCAAGCGCTAGTTTCATCAATACCATTTGTTGGCATTCTTGCTTATCAGTTTGATTGACCTCTATTTCTTGTAAAGTGGTTGTGGCAGGAACCCGGGAATAATTACTGTGGATACTACATTTGCGAGTCCATCCGCCACACGACCTGTGAGCGGGGCTACTCTGAAGCACAATTTGAAATGCGTAAGCAATTAATTATAATATTCACAATTTTATAGCATCATTTCATGTATTGACCCCCTACTTCAAATTAGATGTTTCGGATGCGGGATGAACTCCTAACAATAGATCGTCTGCGAGCAATTCAAGAGGAATTGGCGGCATTCTTCCTTGAACACGTGATCGCGCCAGCCGGAGAATACCATGTGGACCATGCGTCCATCCTATAGGAGATTATTTTTGTAAAAGATAATTGTATATATGTACCCGGTAGTGTCGGATAGATATACGAGAACTTGTTGTTCGACCGATCTCTCGGAGAAGGAGAGGTGGTCGATATTACTTCTCTCTGTATGCATACATATATATGTTGATTATACGATCTTCTGTTTCCTTCGTTTGCTTAGTAGCTAGCAGCTAGCTAGCTAGCTAGCGTGACTAGTCCTCTCTATATACGTATGTGTTGTATGTAGCGTCGACCAAGCACGAACATAAGAGAGGACACTTCTCTCTATTAATTAGCTAGCTAACACAATATATGAAACACCTAAATTAACCCCCCAAAACCTAAAACCCCCCTCCCCTTTCAAAAAAAAACAAAAACCACAGCCACAGAAATGCTGACGCGTGGATGCCTTTTGGTCCCGGTTGGTACCACCAACCGGGACTAAAGCCCCTCCTGCCTGGGCTCGGTGCACAGGCCACGTGGACACCCTTCTGCCCCGGTTCTGGATTGAACCGGGACTAAAGGGTCAGAGCATTAGTACCGACCCTCTTGTCCCGGTTCTGGAACCGGGGCTAAAGGCCCAAATGAACCGGGTCTGATGACCCTTTATCTACTAGTGTCTTTTGGATGCACACAATCCTTTTCTAAGATGTGTACAACTAGCGATCTAGGCATCAATCATTGAGGCAACGGACGGAGCTAGAACGTATCGTTCTTTCTTCCTATCGAAGGAAGAGGCGATCTCGCCAGGGCCCGTCACCAGTGAGTTCTTCCATCATCGTCCACCGGTGGCTCCCCTCCATCGATAACCTTGGTCGTAGGTGGAGAGGGGGTCGTCGGATCCACGCATGTGGATAGTTTTAGACTAAAGTAGTTTAGTTTTTAGGTTGTCCATCGTACTGACTTTGACGGCGGTGATAGCGACGCTTAATAAAGTCGTGAGAAAATGAACTATTTCATTTAATAAAAAATGCAACGGTCTTATGGTTGGGGATGAATTTGGAATCCAGTCTGTTCAAGCAAGGATGGTGTGGTGACGGTATCCTCGTGGAGGACCTATGTCGTCGGTCTCCATTGTTGCGACGACGGTTGCTCTAGCGCCGACGCAAAGCTTGGGAGGTAGTCTAGGAGCGGATGCAAATTGTGGTCTGCATTGGCGGCATATGGAACATGGTAGTTCGTGTGCTGGATTCGTGGTACTTGGATGTGAGGTATGGTTTCCTCCTCCGACGTCTTATCATGTGGGGATACCAGATCTGAAGTTCGATGTCATATTCGAGGTGTTGCCCCGGTCTGATTTGTTCAACGATAATGGTTTCACCTTTAGCGAGCCATCTTGCAGGTCCGCAAAGCTGTATATCAACTGTGTAGCCACGCCGAGCTCGGGTGTGAAGGTGATATGCCATTTTTTTCTTTGATGGGTGTTGTGGTGGTGCCAGAGGCAGGTGACGGGCGTTGGTGTCAAGCTCAGAGGTTTGTTCGGTCTTGTTTTTAATTTTGCTTCTTGGCTAGTGTTTCTTTACGCAAAAGCTAGCGTTTTGCTATTTTTTCATTTTTATCTGGCCGATATGTAGGTGGCTTGTACTATGATCCTTATGATACAAGACACATATTATCATGAAAAAAGGTCTAGAAATCAAGCGATGCTTTCTCACGCCGGGCCTTTCGGTTGGAAAAGTGCCGTGCCAGGCCATTAGCGTTGAACATAGTAGATGACACCCCGCGCATTTCTGCGGAGACTTGTTGGAGTAAATTTTTCTACGATGAACGAAGAGAAAATTTGCATTTGCGTAGACATGAAAAGACTCGAGGTAAGCAAAAGGACAGTACATCATACCATAATAACACATTAAAAAATATGTGGCATGGTAAATAGATCAAATGTAATGAAAGAAGATCGTCTAAAATATTTTTACTTTTCTTGCCACAATATTAAGTGCATAACTAACATGATAATCAGTAGCACACGAGTTAAAGTAAAGCTTGCATCAGAGTATAACACCAAAATCATTGAATTAGTGGACTAAACACTCCATATTTTTAGAATAGGTTTAACGGTTGTCTTGGACTTTACATCAAAAGGGAAGAGATTATTCATGAACATTACCATTGAAAGGAAAGTATTGGAAGCAATATATTTCAATCTTTCAAGCTGAAAGGACCTATGAAAGATTAACCAAGAAGTGATGAAAGATTGGCATACCACACCGAAGGTACCCAATCAAAATTTTACAATAGGCTACAAATCTAATACCTTGTATTTACTCTCTTCCTAAAACTCGGCTTTAGACTAAAACAGTAAAAAAATAAATAGGTGGAAAAGATTGTGATAACACACTCACTAGTAGAAAACATGGCTTTGGTCATAACTCAATATACACATTAGTCCCGGTTGCATTATGAACCGTGACTAATGTGAGCATTAGTCCTGGTTCGAGCGGCTAAAGGCATTAGTCCCGGTTCGAATGAGACCTTTAGTCTTGGTTTGAGACACGAACCAGGACTAAAGGGCATTGCACCCTTTAGTCCCGGTTCGTGTCTCAAACCGGGACTAAAGGTAATGGTGCGATGCCCTTTAGTCCCGGTTCGTGTCTCAAACCGGGACTAAAGGGCCCATTTCTCAAATACCCCCACGGTGTATCGCCATTTCAGTTTTGAAAAAACCCAAAAGAAAATGATAAAACTTCAAAAAATAAAACTATGGTCAGCATGTTCAGCACGAAAATCCGCATCCGATTTTGACAGCCTACGGCCTGTTTGCAATTTTTTAGAATCCTCAAATTCTAAAAGGAAAAAAAGTTATGCTCATATTTTTTTTGAATTTTAGTTAAATCTGGTCAAACTATGGTCAAACTACTTAGTCAAGAAGTATTAGTGTTACTCAATAATTTTTCAAGAATATTAGTGTTACTAAATAATTATTTCAGTTTTTTTGAATTTTGGTCAAATCTGGTCAAACTGTGGTCAAACTATGGTCAAACTACTTATTCAAGAAATATTAGTGTTACTAAATAATTATTGTTTTTTAGAATAATAGTTTCAAACTCAAACAGTGAAATGTGTGACTTCATGCTCAAGCTAAACTCCTGAGGGTTAATAGGATTGACATCTTACTATTGTCAGGAAAACAACAAGTGCAGCCTCGCAAACGAGGGGGAATAGAACCCGAAAGTTAAGCATGCTCAGGCTGGAGTAGTGAGAGGATGGGTGACCGGCCAGGAAGTTAGATGATTTGGAATGATGAGGGGTGAGGTTAAATTGAGCAGTGATGAGGGGTGGGTGATTAGAGATTAAATGGTAATATAATTCAAAAATTTGAAAATCGGGATTTAAAAAAAAATTCAAAAAAAAATCTTAAAATTACCTTTAGTCTCAGTTGGTGTTGCCAACCGAGACTAAATGTGGAGCTCTAGCCAGCAGCCACGTGGAGCCCCATCTGTCCTGGTTGGTATAAGAATCGAGACTAAAGGTCTTGGGCATTTGTATCGACCGTTTAGTCCCGATTCCAGAACCGGGACAAATGGGCCTTATAAACCGGGACGAACGGGCCTTTTTCTACTAGTGACTAAAGGTCCCCAATCACGAATTTACAATAGAACATAAATCTAATAACTTGCATTTACTCTCTTCCTAAAGCTCAGCCTCAGAACAAAACAATAAATAAATAAATATGTGACACTGGAGAGATATTCACAGTTGTCATGCAACAAAAAATCATTTAAAAATGGGTAATCAACATACCATAGTTAATGGAAAATCTAAGATAAACATCCAACATTACTTACGATATGTATGTGTGAAAAGTTGCAACCTTTTGGAGGCAAAGATATACCTCATATAGTGATGATTGATAAAGGTAAATTTCCAGCATAAACTCAAGATGTGCAGGTGAAGAAAAGTGTAACCCTTCGGAGGCAAAGATGTACCTGGTATATAGTGATGACTGATAAAGAATTGTAACCTGAAAGTGCAACTATCCCTGGGTGGTTTTGGTAATTCCTAACAACATATAGCTCATTGAACTAATGCTATTACAAGATAAATATTTCAGGAAAGTTTAATGACTGGCATGGCATGGAATAGGAATGTGGACCCCTCAAAATGCTAAGGACAAAGGATTGGCTCAAGCTGAAGACTCTACATTTTCCATTTTAGTGATCCAATATCATCTTGAGTCCATAGGAAAGCCAATACTATTAAAAGGGGATGAAGTGTTGCTTAATGGGTTTCTTGCTCAAAATGCTTAGTGATTTTCTCCAAAACCCTCAACCACTTTCTCACATCCACATATGTCCCAAACCAAAAGTCAAACTCGGCCCCACCGAAAAGTTCTACCCGGCGCCACCGAGTTCATTTGACATAGCCACTGCCACTAAACCCTAATCATTTCGATCTCACCAAAAGGGATCTCGGTCTCACCGAGATGGGATTGCAAACTCTCTATTTCCCTTCGTAACATTTCGGTCTCACCGAGATGAGCGATCAGTCCCACCGAGTTCGCAATGCAAACTCTTTGTTTCCTTTTTGTAACGTTTCGGTCCCACCGAAACGAGCGAATCGGTCCCACCAAGTTTGCCTGACCAACTCTCTGGTGTGCTTATTACCAAAATCGGTCCCACCGAGTTTCTGTAATCGGTCTCACCGAGATTACGTTATGCCCTAACCATAACGAAATCGGTCCCACCGAGTTGATCATATCGGTCCCACCGAAATGCCTGACGGTCACATTATGAACTAAATCGGTCTGACCGAGTTCTCTGAATCAGTCCCACCGAGTTTGGTAAATTGTGTGTAACGGTTAGATTTTGTGTGGAGGCTATATATACCCCTCCACCCACTCTTCATTCGTGGAGAGAGCCATCAGAACATACCTACACTTCCATTATACATGTTCTGAGAAGAGAACCACCTACTCAAGTGTTGAGATCAAGATATTCCATTCCTACCATATGAATCTTGTTCTCTAGCCTTCCCAAGTTGCTTTCCACTCAAATCCTTCTTCCACCATATCCAAATCTATGAGGAGCTGCTTGAGTGTTGGGGATACTATCATTTGAAGCATTTGAGCAAGGAGTTCGTCATCAACACATCGTCTATTACCTTTTGGAGAGTGGTGTCTCCTAGATTGTTAGGTGTCACTTGGGAGCCTCCGACGAGATTGTGGAGTTGAACCAAGGAGTTTGTACGGGCAAGGAGATCACCTACTTCGTGAAGATCTACCATAGTGAGGCAAGTCCTTCGTGGGCGATGGCCATGGTGGGATAGACAAGGTTGCTTCTTCATGGACCCTTCGTGGGTGGAGCCCTCCGCGGACTCGCGCAGCCGTTACCCTTCGTGGGTTGAAGTCTCCATCAACTTGGATGTACGATAGCACCACCTATAGAAACCAAGACAAAAACATCCATGTCTACACTTGCGTTTGCTCTCTCCAAACTCCTCCCTTTACCTTCATATGCAATTGTTTTACATTCCGCTGCTATACTCTTAGAATTGCATGTGTAGGTTGATTGCTTGACTTGTGCTAAGTTGCTAAAATCTGCCAAGAACTAAAATTGGGAAAAGGCTAGATTTTTATTTGGTCAAGTAGTCTAATCACCCCCATCTAGACATACTTTCGATCCTACAAGTGGTATCCGAGCTTTGGTCTCCATTTTCCATTATTTCCATAGCTTTGGTGATCATAGCCTTGGTTTCACAACCTAGGAGAGTATGGCGTCTAGCGAGGGAAGTTACCACCGTAGAGGTCCTTACTTTGATGGTACTAATTTTGCTAGTTGGAAGCATAAGATGAAAATGCATATTCTTGGACATAACCCCGCCGTTTGGGCTATTGTGTGCATTGGCTTGCAAGGTGAATTCTTCGATGGGAAGGAACCGAATCGTGAAGCATCCGCCGAAGAGTTGAAGATGGTGCAATACAATGCTCAAGCTTGTGATATCCTCTTCAACGGATTGTGCCCCGAAGAATTAAACAAAATCAACCGTCTTGAGAATGCAAAGGAAATTTGGGATACTTTGATTGATATGCATGAAGGTACCGATTTCGTCAAGGAATCCAAGTTGGATGTGCTTCAAAGTCAACTTGACAAGTTCAAAATGAAGGATGGTGAAGGTGTCGCTGAAATGTACTCTAGGCTTGCTCTCATCACAAATGAGATTGCCGGCTTAGGAAGTGAAGAGATGACCGACAGATTCATCATCAAGAAGATCCCAAGAGCCTTGGATGGAAAATATGACACCGTGTGCACATTGAACCAAATGATGCCCAATTACAAAGATCTCAAGCCAACGGAAGTCATTGGAAGAATTGTTGCTCATGAGATGTCACTCAAAGATAAAGAATAGCTTCACAACAAGTATAGTGGTGCTTACAAAGCCTCATGTGACACTCCTACATCATCAAGTGAGAAACACGTCCTCAATGAAGAATTGAACTTAATGGTGAAAAACTTCAACAAGTTCTACAAGAATAGAAGCAAAGAGAGAAGTTCCAAGTCAAGGTCCTACAATGACAAGAGATCTTCAAGTCGTGATCGGAATTGCTACAATTGTGGAAGACCCGGACACTACTCCAATGAGTGTACGGCTCCCTACAAGAGAAGAGAAGACTCACCTAAAAGGAGAAGTAGAAGAGAAGAATCACCACCAAGAGAGAGAAGGAGTAGAGATGATCGTTATGAACGAAGACCTTCTTGGAGAAGCAAGATTCGGAAAGGAAGGACAAATCATCAAGGAGCTATACAAAACAAAGACATCAAACTCATGTTGGTGAATGGGCTTCCAGTTCTGACTCTGATAACCACTCCGAGAGAAGCTATTACTCCAACTCCGAAGATACTCAAGATGATGGTGTTGCCGGAATTGCTCTTGTGTCAACCAACTCCTACGACATATTTGACTCACCAAATGAAGGAATTGGAAGATGCTCCATGGCTAAAGGCCCTAAGGTATCACACCCCGAGTATCTTGATTTCAATAATGATGAAGATGACTTGCTAGGAGATGATGATTTACTTGTTGGTAGCAATAGTGATGAAACTTTTGATGAAAATTGTGATGAAATTGATATTAATCATGCTAATCAAGATAAAACGAATGACGATGATAAGGAGAAGATTGAGCGTCTAACTAAATAACTAAACTCTCTAAAGTTAGCTCATGAAGCTACCTTGGAAGATCATCGAGAACTTTTAAGGACTCATGAGAAGTTACGCTTTGAAAAGCTCAACCTTGAGCAAGAGCATGAGTTCTTAAAAACAATCAATGATGATCTTCGCAAGAAAAGTTCTTCTTACATTGCCAAGCGTTTACTCTTGTCTACATACATGCCACAAGTAAAATCTAGCAACAAGAACAAGAAAACCTCTAGTAGTAACATCAATCATGCTAAATCCAATGATGTTGCTTCTAGTAGTTCTCTTGATTCCACTAACGATTCTCTTAGCCAAGTTACACTTGAGCAAGAAAATAGCTTATTGAAGGGAATTATAGAGAAAGATGTTTACAAGAGCCTTGCCGGGAGTAAGCAATTTGAGGAGATTGTACGCAAGCAAGGAAGGCACCGGAAGAATCAAGGTGTTGGTTTTGAACGAAAGTTCAATGCCAATGGAGTTGAGTGGGAGGAAGATCAACACCCCAAGATGAAGTTTGTTCCTCAACAAGAGAAGTATGATCCTACTTCTTTTCAAGGGACACAAGCACAAGATGATCTTTCACCACAAGACCACTAGCTAAAGGGCAAGGACAAGCTTCAAGAAGAGATTGATGCATTT
This sequence comes from Secale cereale, assembly GCA_902687465.1. Taxonomy (NCBI): domain Eukaryota; kingdom Viridiplantae; phylum Streptophyta; class Magnoliopsida; order Poales; family Poaceae; genus Secale; species Secale cereale. Next base: position 643,229,208 of record LR738713.1, on the reverse strand, counting down.
GAAGAAGTTCCTAAGGCCTTGGTGAAGTGGGTTCCCAAGACTACTTCAAGTTCTACTTCATCAAGTACGACTACAACTCCAAGGATTACCATCAAGATGCTGTGGATCCCGAAGAAGAAGAACTAGAAAGTTCTTGAGGGTGACTCCGCCAACATACTTCACTCATATCATTTTGGCAAGGACAAGTGCAAACAACTTCCATATTTTGCACGAGTTCAAGGAGTCACAAACCCTCTTGTTGGTAATACAAGGGACAAGGTAACCAAATGCTTTCATTGACATCATCATGTGTGCCATTCACTCTATGTCTATGGATATCCTTGTTTTATCCTTGTGGGACTAACCCGTGTAGGTATTGAAAGTGCAACACACTCCAATGGATTGCTCCAAATGATCTACATCAACATTGAGCATCTACATCTTCAACACCTACATGAAGTCATCTTCGACAAAACCCAAGCTTAGTTCATCCCGCTTAGGGGGGATATCACATCTAGGGGGAGCTTTACTCTAATCAGTTGAGCTAAAGCAACCCTAATGATGTGAACACAACAATGCTTTATGTAAAATTGGTAACCCCACCTGTGCTTAAACGATGAGTATGACCTATGGTCAAATGTTCTCATTTGACTCCTAAGTCAATATACTCATATCTAGATGACCTAGTCATCGCCAATTGCTTGATAGATGCTAGAATGGTTGTGCATGCTTTGCCACATGTTTCATTTGCTATCTTATTGTGTGAGCATGTTGACTGCATATTTTTCTCATTCAAGGACACCCATTTGTTGCTTTGATTGTTTGGCTCCTTTTCTTTTGCCAAATGGATGGACAAGAATGCCTAAGAACACCCTCTAGCTATCTATGCTTTCCTCGTCTCAAACTCTATTCATGCTACATCACAAAGTTTGATCAAGTCAGATTCGAACCACTCTGTGTGAGGAGCACTCGGAGTCCTCGATTCGTCCTAGACTTAAACTTCCATAACCTCTTTGTGTATTTCGGTATGACCGAGTCATCCATTTTGGTCACACCGAGTTCACTAACTTGATCTAGGTTTTCAATCTCGGTGCAACCGATTTGAACTTTTCGGTCACACCGAGTTGTAGTAACTGCTAGCAGTTTTGCATCTCGGTGCCACCGAGTCGTTCCACTCGGTCACACCGACAGGGTCAGGTTATATATACCGACGGGTTGAATTTTGGAAAACTTTCCAAAACTCTTTGCCCGCACATAACCTGCTCTGCCTCATTGGGTCCTCGGATCGTCTCCACGCCACCAGCGACCTCCCGCCGCTGGTCTGCATCGCCGTCAACGGTAATCTCCACCGCTGTAGCAAGTTCACCGCCGAGTTAGGGTATGAACTTGACATTTTGTGCTATTATTTAATTCCAGTTCGTAGTACATTGCTTTTCCATGATTCTTGCCATGTTTGAAATCTTCATATCTAGCAGAAACTCCGTAGAAAGTAGTTTTAATTCGAAAAATTTAGGGTTAGGTCTCCGCCAAACTCATCTCGGACCGACCGAGTTGTAGAAATCGGTCTCACCCATTTGGCTTAGGCCATTGCACAAGTGATTTTCGGTCTGACCGAAAATCGCAAATCGGTGCGATTGAGTTCGACCCTCTGTGAAACCCTAGCAATCTCAGTGCTACCGAACCGTGACTCGGTCTGACCGAGTTCACTAGTTTAGGTTCCAGAATTGCTTCGGTATCACCGAGTTCAACAAATCGGTAGCTCCGAAATGCTTTCTGTAGAGAACTAAAACTAAGTTTTTCTTGTCATCTGTTTTGCAAAAATTCTGCGCTTTGTGATGCTCATCCACTCTACCTCATCTACATCTATTCACAGGGTCAGTTTTTCAGTTTGTAGTGCCAAGATGTCTGACCAGAGTGATAGCCAGAATTTGTCTGAGGAGCAAGTCAACTTGAGTGAGGGCACTAGTCCCTCTAGCAGCTCTGATGAGGGTAGCAGGAGCACACCTAGCAACTTGCCCAAGGCAGCTACCAAGACCAGGAAGAAGAAAGCCTCTGAGAGTGATGATGAGGACTTTGTGGCAGATGAGGCCACTTCAAAGAAGAAGGTGCCGAGGGAGGAGTATGGCACATCTAAGGCAACTAAGCCAGGTCAGAAAAAGAAGATCCCTGCCAAGAGAGTTCCTATGTCAAAGGACAGATCATCTACTCAAGAGACTATGGTATTCATACTTGAATCCAGAGGTGATGAGCCAGCAGGTACAAAGAAGAGAGCTAGAAAGACAACAACCAGAGTGATTGGCAAGCCATCCACGAGGGATGATGATGAAGCTGCAGAAGAAGAAGAGGTTGCTGCACCAGCTCCTAAAGCTCAGAAGCTTATGGGAGATGCTATCTGTCACATCCTGATTTTTGGCCCTTTCTTTTTCTTTTGTTTTTCTGAGGATTTTGCTCGAGTTTTCTTTTTCCGTGGCTATGTGGTCTGGAAACTGAAGAAGATGGCCTTCTCTTTCTTTCTAGAGTGGCTTGTCATCCTCATATCTATCCCTAGACCTTGCCATTTTCATCTTGGCCCAACCCCAATATTATTTTTCTAGGGAATATTCCTTTTTCTATTAAAGGAATAACCCTGCCTGCCCCTAGGTTGTGAAGCAACCTATATTTCTATCACTCCTAAAATTCCCAAATAATTCTCATAAATTGTTTGGGTCATATCTTCATCAAATATGGAAAAACATTTCCTTGCCATGTTCAAAAATAACCCTCCAATATTCCTTTTCCTATTATGCCCTAAATGGCACTTTGTGAAGCAAGTGCTATTTATCTTTGCCCATTTGTCCCCAAACTTTTTGGACACATTTTCATGTCCATATCATTGCCTCATGCAAATTTTCATACTCATTTGCCTAGCAAATATTTTTCAGCTAATTTCCAAAGTTTCTGTCCAGAAAGAAACTTTGTGAAGGAGGTACAAGCTAGGAATATCAAAATGAGTTGAAATTTTTGTATGACCTCTATATCATCAAATCATGACTCTACACCAAATTGGATCTCATTCCTTGTATCCATATGAGCACAACTTCAAATCTTTGTTTCTGTCCAAATTTTTAGTTTGTGAAGCAACTATACTTTATATTACTTCATTAGGGCTGAAAATTTTCCAGGACCTTCCCCTATCCATATAACCAATCTCCAGAAATTTTTAGAACATTGTATGTAGCCATTTTCCCTCTGGAATTTTCGTAAGTTTCTGGTCAGTAGGGATGTTTGTGAAGCAAGTACTATTTTGGCTTGTCCAATTGGTATGAAACTTTGACAGCACCTTCATATGACCAAATGACCAAGCCTTGCCAAATTTCAGCTCAAGTGGTTACTCCAAGTGAGTGCTACTTCATCATCTTGTTTCTGGACCAGTTTGGGCAGTTGCAAAGCAACTATATCAAGCATTGGTCCAAATCTCCTCAAACTCTCCAGGATTATAGTCCTTCCTAAGCTAATCACCAAAGACAAATCCTTTTGGCCCAATCACTTCCCTGTTGATCACCAGAGCAAAGCAACTATATCAAGCATTGGTCCAAATCTCGTCAAACTCTCCAGGATTATAGTCCTTCCTAAGCTAATCACCAAAGACAAATCCTTTTGGCCCAATCACTTCCCTGTTGATCACCAGTGCACGGTCAAGTTTACTGCAGTAAACTTAATATCTCACTTACCATTTAACCACACAATCTCTAACCGAGCTACCACCGTAGTTAAAACCTAATTTGGACGAACTTACCACTAGACATCATTGTCCAACCCTTGGCTTCTTCTCCTCGCCACACTACGCGGTGACCACCACTTTGGCATGCAACGGCCGCGTCCAGAACGTCGCCTAGCTCCGGACCCTCCCTCTCTCATCATCTTCACACGCGTGAGCATGTCGGGCGTCCTCCCCTCGTCGTCGCAACCTCCCTGGACCGCTCTCCCCCTCCATCAGCTTCACCGTTGGTGCTCGTCGCCGCGCGCCCACGAGAGAGCTATAGCCGACAACGCATTGATGGCGTTCGGCTCCTTCTCCCCTCCGCCCCTCGGCCCCTCCTGCATAGTACGCCTCTATAGCTCGTCCGCACCTCCCCTCATCGCGTTCCCGCGCCTCCCCGTGATCGCTGTGCGCCGCCAGAGCTTTGGCCGGACGTGCACGGCAGCACCCAAGCCCATGACCTCCCCCTCGGCTATAAAAGGCCATCCCAGGCCTCGTCCGAGCTCACCATCCGCCTCACTGATGTCTACTACGCAAACTTCTTCTTGTAGACATTGTTGGGCCTCCAAGTGGAGAGGTTTGTAGGACAGTAACAAATTTACCTCAAGTGGATGACCTAAGGTTTATCAATCCGTGGGAGGCGTAGGATGAAGATGGTCTCTCTCAAACAACCCTGCAACCAAATAACAAAGAGTCTCTTGTGTCCCCAACACACCCAATACAATGGCAAATTGTATAGGTGCACTAGTTCGGCGAAGAGATGGTGATACAAGTGCAATATGGATGGTAGATATAGGTTTTTGTAATAAGAAAATATAAAAACAGCAAGGTACAAGTGGTAAACGTGAGCATAAACGGTGTTGCAATGATAGGAAACAAGGCCTAGGGTTCATACTTTCACTAGTGCAAGTTCTCTCAACAAGGATAACATAATTGGATCATATTACTAGCCCTCAACATGCAACAAAGAGTCACTCCAAAGTCACTAATAGTGGAGAACAAACGAAGAGATTATGGTAGGGTACGAAACCACCTCAAAGTTATTCTTTCTAATCGATCTATTCAAGAGTCCGTAGTAACGTTCAATCTATCATAGAGTTCGTACTAGAATAACACCTTAAGACACAAATCAACCAAAACCCTAATGTCACCTAGATACTCCATTGTCACCTCAAGTATCCGTGGGTATGATTATACGATATGCATGACACAATCTCAGAAACATCTATTCAACCAACACATAGAACTTCAAAGAGTGCCCCAAAGTTTCTACCGGAAAGTCAAGACGAAAACGTGTGCCAACCCCTATGCATAGATTCCCAAGGTCACGAAACCTGCAAGTTGATCACCAAAACATACATCAAGTGGATCACATGATATCCCATTGTCACCACAGATAAACACGTGCAAGACATACATCAAGTGTTCTCAAATCCTTAAAGACTCAATCCGATAAGATAACTTCAAAGGGAAAAGTCAATCCATTACAAGAGAGTAGAGGGGGAGAAGCATCATAAGATCCTACTATAATAGCAAAGCTCGCGATACATCAAGATCGTGCCATCTCAAGAACACGAGAGAGAGAGAGATCAAACACATAGCTACTGATACATACCCTAAGCCCCGAGGGTGGACTACTCCATCCTCATTATGGAGAGCGCCGGGATGATGAAGATAGCCACCGGAGAGGGATTCCCCCCTCCGGCAGGGTGCCAAAACGGGTCTAGATTGGTTTTTGGTGGCAACAGAGGCTTTCGGCGGCGGAACTCCCGATCTAGGTTAATTTCCGAAGGTTTCATTATTTATAGGATTTTTTGGCGTATGGCACAAGTCAGGGGGCCCTCCGGGCCGTCCACGAGATAGGCGGTGTCACCACCTGCCCAGGGCGCGCCCCCACCCTCGTGGGCAGCCCGTGGCTCTCCTGGCCCAACTCTTTTACTTCGGGGGCTTCTTTTGGTCCAGAAAAAATCATCAAAAATTGGCACGTCAATTGGACTCCATTTGATATTCCTTTTCTGTAAAACTCAAAAACAAGGAAAAAACAAAAACTGGCACTGGGCTCTAGGTTAATAGGTTAGTCCCAAAAATCATATAAAAGTGTATAATAAAGCCCATAAAACATCCTAGAAGGATAATATAATAGCATGGAATAATAAAACATTATAGATACGTTGGAGACGTATCAGCATCCCCAAGCTTAATTCCTGCTCGTCCTCGAGTAGGTAAATGATAAAAACAGAATTTTTGATGTGGAATGCTAGCCAACATAGTTTTTCAATGCAATTCTCTTAATTGTGGCATGAATGTTCAGATCTGAATGATTCAAGACAAAAGTCTATATTGACATAAGAAATTATAATACTTCAAGCATACTAACATAACAATCATGTCTTCTCAAAATACTATGGCTAAAGAAAGTTATCCCTACAAAATCATATAGTCTGGCTATGGTCCCTCTTCATCACACAAAATATTCATATCATGCACAACCCCGATTTCAGTGAAGTACTTGTTTTCATCCTCTATTATTTCAAACCTTCAACTTTAACGCAATACATGAGCGTGGGCCATGGACATATCACTATGGGAGGAATAGAGAGGTGGTTGTGGAGAAGACAAAAAAAGGAGGAGATAGTCTCACATCAACTAGGCGTATCAACGGGCTATGGAGATGCCCATCAATAGATATCAATGTGAGTGAGTAGGGATTGCCATGCAACGGATGCACTAGAGCTAAATACGTATGAAAGATCAATGTCAGGCCCATTTCTGGGAAATAAATCACAGAATAGCCTGAAGTCACACTGGCTCCCAAGAACAACCAGTGTACAACCTTGATATAGATAACCAGTAAAATATAGCATTACACAGGGTTGAGTCAGGGTGACTCAACAATTTATTACAACAACTCAACGCACTAAGGTGGCGGAATATGACAGTGGGTGGTGGAACTCAACACTGGTACAATAGCATAGAGTCAAGCGTCAGTGTGAGGCTTGACTGTTTTATTGGTGTGGCGGAAGCTTGACGGATGATACAAGTGGTAGACTCCATGACACAGGTGTGCTGACTGGGAACCTTCTAAACGTCGGCCTCGCTAGCGCAATTCTCCTCCAAAAGCTCGTCCTCCCCCAAGTCTGGCCAAGTAAATAGCCAGGGACAAGCCAGTGAGTACTTTTGAATGTACTCGCAAACATTATGAACATAAAATATACCGAATGCGAATGCCATGATAGATGAACTACATGCATGCAAACAATTATCAAATCTTGGCATGGTGAATCATGGTTAGTGCAGAAATAAATATTAGTATCAACAATATATATAAATAAAAGAAATGCCGGTCGGATGTCAAGTGACACCACGGTAGGACTTGAAGAGAAATGCCAGACGGGTGTTTAAAAGAGTAATCGGACGATACCATCCGAGAACTCAGGCAACGCCACGAAAGGTCTTGAAAAGAAATGCCAGTCGGGTGTCCACAAGAGTAGTGGCGTGATAAACCGCCTGAAACTCGAGGGATGCCACAAAAGGACTTGAAAAGAAATGCCAGTCGGGTGTCCACAAGAGTAGTGGCGTGATAAACCGCCTGAAACTCGAGGGACGCCACAAAAGGACTTGAAAAGAAATGCCAGTCGGGTGTCCACAAGAGTAGTGGCGTGATAAACCGCCTGAAACTCGAGGGACGCCACAAAAGGACTTGAAAATAAAGGCGAGTGTCCGGGGTAGTCTAGCCAGCCCCTGAGACACTCTGGAAAGTAAAAATAAGATCAGAGGGTTAGTCCATAAGCATAATCTTCATCATAAATAAATTCATGATAATACTAACTGCGACAAGAATCTCATGCAAACATAAACATGCTCAGGTTTATTTAGTTTCCTCCAGAGACTGACACCGGGACCGATACTTGACCCACCCAACCAAGTCCTTGACCGTGGACGTGGCTATTCGAATAGATATGACTCTGCAGAGGGTGTACTCTTTACCCACGCGTATGGGATTCCCTTAGTCAGCACCAGGCACTGGCTAATACCCATTACGGACTTTGGGTTGAAAACACGCCTGACGCGCACACACCGACCAGATGCCAGGAATCACCCAAAGCATCGCTCCAGAAACCTTAAGTCAGGGAGGCTACAACCTCCGAAAAGCATGGGATCACTATTAAACGCGCGGATTACAAGGGGTGCCCCCCTCTCGGCTACAACCGGAAACACCCATGCCCCTGACCCGATGACGGCTACAACCTTCATCGTAGTTCTCTGGGTGGTGTGCACCCGAACAGGGGTTATCAACTTACTAAGCCGTACCCTCCTTTCGGAAGGACCCGTGGCAGCACGGTGTACAGCTAGGTGTATAGAGCAAGACTCGATCTAGGCCGACTCAGGAGGTGTTATTAAAATATCACCAGTGTTCTTTTAACACCGTCACATGACACTACTGTGTCAGTAAAGGACCGTGCCCTCCGGCACGTCCAAACCACTAGCAGAATTTCTGCCAACAAGTAACCACATGCATGTCAGAGATGCTAGTGTGATATGCAAGCAAAGGAAAAGGTGACATGACCATGCATGTACTTGTGATATATCATGCAACATATACGGTGCAACAGCAAGCTATGCTAACATGCAATTGCAAACACCATATCCCAAGTTCAAATAATGCTTGCCTTGTCCAAAATAGTCAGGAGAAAACCCCTCTGAAATTCCAGCAAAAGATCCTTCTTCTTTTTCTGAAAATTCAAATTTGAATTCGAATAAGAATTCCAACACAGAACAGAAAAATGTTCTCAAAATATTTTTAAATAAATCTTAAAAAAACTAGAGAGGAAAAGAAAAATTTAGCAAAAAGAATCAATTCATTTGGAGCTATAGTTTAAAAGTTATTAACTTTTTAAAACCAGGGGTCTTTCTGCAAAACAGAAGCCCCTGAGCTGTTTTTAAAAAGAAAACGCTTCGGCCTCAGTACGTCTCCCAGTAGAGAAGACGTAAACAGGAAAATACGTTTTCCTTTAAGCTGCCGAAAAAAAGAGAGAGAGCTGACGGGTGGGGGCCACCCGTCAGGTTTGAATTGAGCGCTCGCGCGCGTGTACAGAGAGGAGGCGGCGATCGCCGGCGACGATCGCCGGGGTTTCAGAGCCCGGCGCTGGTCGCAATGTGACCAGCGTTGACTTCCGCATCGGTGGGTGGTGGAGGTGGCCACCGGCGATCACCTGAACGGCGGTGAGCTCGACGCCGGCGGACGGTGGTTCGGGTGGAGTTGGGGCTCGTCGGAGAGGGCTTTGGGGTTGGAATTGGCTTAGGGGTTCGACGTGGTGGTGGAAAGGAGGTGGACTGGCGGAGTTTGGGTGGCTCTGGTGGAGTAGGGGTGAGGTTTTGTTCGTGGACAGAGGCGGCGGAGCGGTGGCCGGAGAGGGAGAAGAAGACCCTCTCGTGGTCGGGTGGGTGGCTAGGAGGAAGATTGGGTGGCGGTGGAGGCGAGTGGTGAAGCTGGAGGGGCTCGGGGGTCCCTTTTATAGGCGAGCCGAGGGTGGCCAAGACGGGCGGATGACGCCGGAGTAAATTGGGTCGCCGTGGTTGGTTTTGGCCGGTGGTCAGGGGCGACGAGGCATTTAAGAGGTCGGTGGAGTTCGCCAGAAGCCTCAGCTTGGACGGGCTCGGGCTCGTTGGCCTCGCCCGCGATGCGCTGTCCCGTACGGGTGCGGCGGCGTTTGCCAGCTCCGGCGACTGCCAAACGGGCCCGGGGCGGCGTGGTCGGCGCGTCTGGTGTGCGGAGAGGCGAGAGAGAGCGACGCGTGGGCGGGAGATTAGGTGGGGGAGTTGCGGCGCAGTGAATGGAGGCCGGTGGCCGTGGCGATCCGCTCGGCCTCGCCGTGGATGAGCTCGGGGGTGGCTGCACCGGCCAGCTGCCAGCTCACCGGCGCGGAGAGGCTGGGCGGTGGGCCAGTGAGGGCGGCGGCATTGAAGGCAGGCGACGACGCCGTGCAGGAGGGGAAAGGAAAGGAGTGCACGGCACCGCCGACCTCTGTCGACTGAACTAAGTTCAGTTAACTGAATTAGATTCAGTTATGAACAGTGTGCAGGTTAGGTGTTTGATGAAATGTTTGAGGGTGCTAGGCTCCTTGGATGGTCATGAGACTTGCTGTGGTGGTGTGTGGTTGCTCAAAATTGATATTGCCAGAAGGCCAGAATTTTTGGTGAGGTTTAGAAATGATTTGGGGCAAGAATTTGATTTCTGGACCAAATTTGAATTGAGTAGAATTTGAACTTTTTGAACTGTGGGACCAAATGTTTTTGAAGAAATGGGTTAAGGGTACCATGTATATGCAGGGATAATTTTGGTGGTGGCAAAAGAGTCATAGAAAATATAGTTCCTTTGTAATGTCAAGAAACTATGATTATTTCAAATTCCATCTTTAGAATTTAAAATATAGTGAAGGAATACTTTTGTGGAGTGGAAAGGAGTTGAATAAGATCATAGAAGGTGTGCATGACTTGAGAGGTAATTCTTGGAGTGGCAGAAAAATATTTGGAGTGGTTTAGGGTGCTAGAAGAGGTGGAAAAAGGCTTTTGCCTTTGAATTATTAAAAAACCACAACCAAAAACTCTTTAGAAAGAATTAGTTTTGAAAACCTCCAAAATAAAATAACCCAAATAATTACCACCTTCAAACAGAACCTTCCAAGAAATTTTTTTAAATCCTAACTAAAATTTGTAAAAGTTTTCGAAACTCCAAATAAATATTTTTGGGGTGTTACAACACCTACCCCCCTTAAGAAAAATCTCGTCCCCGAGATTTCAGCTGTCCCTCAAACAGGTACGGATACTCAGTCCTTAAGTGATCTTCTCTTTCCCATGTTGCTTCTTCCTCGGTGTGATTGCTCCATTGAACCTTGTAAAACTTTATTACGTTTTGTCGGGTCCTCCGTTCAGATTCCTCCAAAATCCGTATAGGACGTTCCCGATAGGTAAGATCGGGCTGAAGATCCAATTCTCGGTGCTGAACTTGCTTTTCCGGATTGCTAACACATTTCCTCAGCTGAGACACGTGGAACACATTGTGGACATCTGACAATTCTGCCGGTAATTCCAGTTGATAGGCAACCTTGCCCCTTCTTGCGGTTACTTTGAACGGTCCAATAAATCTTGGTGCTAATTTCCCCTTGACCTTAAATCTCTGTAGCCCCCTTGTCGGGGATACTCTGAGATATATGTAATCATTGGGTTCAAAATGGACATGGCGGTGTTTTTGATCGTAATAACTCTTCTGTCGGCTCTGAGCTGCTCTCAGTCGGTCCTGAATAAGCTTCACTTTGGTTTCTGCCTCTTTTAGTATTTCTGGTCCAAAAATTCGGCTGTCTCCGGTTTCAGACCAATTCAGTGGGGTCCGGCATCGTCGTCCGTATAACGCTTCGAAAGGTGACATCTTTAGACTAGCTTGATAACTGTTGTTGTAGGAGAATTCTGCATAAGGCAAACTATCCTCCCAACTGACTCCGTAGGTAAGCACACATGCTCTCAGCATGTCTTCCAATATTTGATTTACCCACTCTGTCTGTCCTCCGGTCTGCGGGTGATATGCTGTGCTGAAAGCCAGTTGCGTGCCTAAGGCTTGCTGTAGATGTTCCCAAAATCTAGAGACAAATTGGGTGCCTCTGTCAGAGACTATTATCTTGGGTACCCCGTGTAGACAAACAATCCGGGAAAGGTACAACCTGGCTAGCCTCTGTGTTGAGTAGGTGGTTTTTACCGGAATGAAGTGTGCTACCTTGGTTAGCGAATCTGTTATTACCCAGATAGCATCATTCCCATGGCGTGACCTTGGCAAACCAACAATGAAATCCATTCCAATTCTATCCCATTTCCATTCGGGCACCTTAATTGGTTGCAACAACCCTGCTGGTCTCTGGTGCTCTGCCTTCACATGTTGGCAGGTATCACAACATGCCACATATATGGCTATATCCCTTTTCATCCCGTGCCACCAAAATCTTTCCTGTAGATCCTTATACATTTTGGTCCCTCCGGGATGAATGGAATATGGAGTGGTATGCGCCTCTGCCATTATCTGCTGTTTTAACTCTTCAATGTTTGGTACGCATAATCTCTGTCCAAACCAAATAACTCCTTGGCTATCTTCAATAAATTCGGGCGCCCTGCCCAGTTTCATCTTTCTCCTAATCCCTTCAATACTTGGGTGTCCCTTTTGGGCTTCTCCGATCTGGTCCTCTAATGTTGGTTTTATTTCCAACTGGGAAATGGTCCCCTCCGTGACTAGTGCCATGTTGAGCTTGGCAAATTCCTGGCTGAACACATGCTATGAGAGTTGTACACTGCCATTACCGGCGCATGGATTCCTGCTTAGGGCATCTGCCACAACATTGGCTTTACCTGGGTGGTAGTGAATTCCTATGTCATAATCCTTAATTAGCTCAAGCCAACGTCGCTGTCTCAAATTTAATTCTGGCTGAGTGAAAATATACTTAAGACTTTTGTGGTCCGTGTATATTTCACATTGGTTCCCCAGAAGATAGTGTCGCCACTCCTTGAGTGCGTGTATTACTGCAGCAAGTTCCAAATCATGAGTGGGGTAATTTTCTTCATGTCGCCGTAGCTGTCTTGAGTTGTAAGCCACCACTTTTCCTTCCTGCATTAACACACATCCAAGGCCCTTCCTGGATGCGTCACAATATATCTCAAAATTTTTGTGCACATCGGGCACAACTAGAACTGGTGCTGTTGTTAACCTCTTTTTCAACTCCTGAAAACTCTTCTCACAAGCTTCAGTCCATTCAAACTTCTTGTCTTTCTTGAGTAACTGGGTCATGGGTTTGGCTATAGTGGAGAACCCTTCAATAAACCTTCGATAATAGCTCGCTAGACCAAGAAAACTTCTGACTTCCGTTACGCTTGTGGGTTGCTTCCATCCCAAAACATCCTTTACTTTTCCCGGGTCCACAGCGATTCCATCTTGGGTCAATACGTGCCCAAGGAAACCAACTTATCTCAACCAAAATTCACATTTACTGAATTTGGCATACAGTTGATTTTTCCTTAACTCTTCCAGTACTATCCGAAGATGCTGCTCATGTTCTTCGGGTATCTTGGAGTAAATAAGTATGTCATCGATAAATACCACCACAAATTTATCCAAATATTTCATAAAAACCTTGTTCATGAGATGCACAAAATATGCCGGGGCATTGGTTAAACCGAACGGCATTACTGTGAACTCATATAATCCATATCTGGTAGTAAACGCCGTCTTAGGTATGTCTGTCGTCCGAATCTTTAGCTGATGATAACCTGATCTTAGGTCTATCTTCGAGAAGACTTTAGCTTCTGCTAGCTGCTCAAACAAATCGTTGATTCTGGGCGGTGGATATTTATTCTTGATAGTGACCATATTAAGTGCCCTGTAATCAATACATAGCCGTAGGGTACCATCCCTCTTCTTGGCGAATAAAACTGGCGACCCCCATGGTGACGAGCTGGGTCGAACGTAACCTTTCTCCATCAATTCCTTAATTTGCTTCTTTAATTCTGCCAATTCCGTTGGAGCCATACGGTACGGCTTCTTGTATATGGGTGTCGTTCCGGGTGCTAGTTCAATAACGAACTCAATTTCGCGGTCCGGAGGCATTCCTGGTAACTCTTCAGGGAATACATCAGGATACTCACAGACTACAGGAACTTTACTTAATTCCACCGTATCCACTTGATTCAATTTCCCTTGTGATGTGGCAATCTTCCTTGTACCCACCTTTATTGTCTTTCCTTGGCAATTGGTGAGAGTTACCGTGCGGTTATAGCAGTCTATGAAACCTTTGTTTGTGGTTAACCAATCCATTCCTAGAATAATGTCCAGGTCAACTGCTTCCAATACGATGAGATTGGCTAAGAATCCCATTCCTTCAATTTCGATGCTCACATCCTTGCAGTACCATTGAGTATTTTGCTTTGATCCCGAGGACTGAATAACCATGGAATTTTGCAAAGGCAAAAAGGGAAACTGATTCTTCGAGGCAAATCTTTTAGAAATGCAAGAGTGGGAAGCTCCGGAATCAAATAAAACTGTAGCATCTACTGAGTTGGCGGGGAACGTACCAAACACGATATCCGGTGCGTTCTGAGCTTCCTCAAAAGTCACGTGGTTGATATGTCCTTGCTTATGGTTGTTATTGGGGTTGAAGTTATTGCGTCGCGGAGCTGTGGTCGCACCGCGGCCATTGTTGTTGTTGTTGGCTTTGGGAGGGTTGTTTCCCTGTTTTGGGCACTGTTTAGCATAATGCCCCTCTCCTCCACAGGAATAGCAGGTGACTCCAGGATGAAAAGCTGTATCCTTGGTCCTATTGTGGAATGCACTGCGGTTCTGTGGTGGAGCTGTAGTCGCTGGTCGGGTTATTACTGGCCTTTGAACATCACTCCTGGGCCTGTTGCTGCGAACCTGTACTGACTGGTTCATGCGACGCTTGCGAGCCTCATCCATATTGCGGTGTTCATTTTCCAGAATAATAGCCTTATCAACAAGTGTCTTAAAATCTGGAAAGGTATGAACCACCAGTTGGCACTTTAGAGATGAAATGAGTCCGTCGAGAAACTTTTCCATCTTTTTGTTCTCTGTCATATACTCATCGTTGGCGTACCGAGCCAACTGAGTAAACTGATCCAGATATTGGGTTACTGTGGAGCCCCGCTGTCTGAGATCCTCAAATTCCCTCTTCTTCAATTTCATAATGCTATTAGGGATATGTGCTCCCCGAAAATTCTCCTTGAATTGCTCCCATGTCATATTTGCTCCGTCAGGGTGGGTGTGACATAAGTTCTCCCACCACGAAGCAGCCATCCCAGAAAAATAGTGCGGTGTGTACAGCACTTTTTCCTGGTCAGTACACTGAGCAATGATCAATTTTCTTTCCATGTCTCGAAGCCAGTCGTCTGCCTCTAGTGGTTTGTCAGTGTGAGTGAAGACCATCGGGCGGGTCTTTTGTAACTCAGACAGTTTGGACCTGGGTTGCTGTTGTTCTTGGTGATTTCCCATGTTAATCAAATGTTGCATCATCTCCTGATGCTGTTGCTGACTCTGCTCATATAGGCGACATACTTGCGAGAACGCTGAATCACTGCTTTGCTGACTTGTCTGCCCTTGAGAAAAATTGTTTCCCATCTGTCCAATGTTGTTCTCAGGCGGAGTTGGCATAGAACGGGTCCAGGGACGATGCATTTTCTTTCTGGGGTATTTGTATAACACCAGAGAAAAGAATTAAATAGCAGAAATAAATTCCAAATAAGTTTTTCCCCCCAGGACAAGGTAAGACAAGGCAGCCAGTTATATTACACAGGTAGTTTAATTATACAAGAAGGAGTTAATTATACATGATGCATGCGGAAACTGTATCATACAAGATCACTTATTTCTACTAGCGCACTCTCCGTGCTCTCATCGTCCTGCGGTCCAGACCTATCATCGCTATCTTACAAAAGATAGGAAGAACAGGAGATAAATATATTACATCCGTGTTCTCAAGCGGTCATCTGGTGAGGAGAACTGCGTTCGTCCACACAGCTCATCCTAGGTCCTGCTGAGAGTGAGACTCAGATAAGGCACCGAGGATGCGATCTCGCCCTCCTCCTCCTCCTCCTCCTCCTCGGGGATCGCCTCTAGTCGTGTGGTCGTTGATGCCATGCCTGCTGGAGGTGGCACCGTACTCGTCAGTGGAGAAGCTCTGGTCGGAATAGGTGCAACCAAACGGCTAGCATCGCCAGTCGAGGTCGAGCGCTGAGCCGTGGGACTAGCCAGAGAAGTATATGGTGGAGTGGAAGTGCGTGGAGCACGAGGCGAAGGAGAGCGGTACTCGCTCCTGCGAATAACTCTCGCATGAGACAAGTCCACCCGCGCAGTGAGGTAGTCATCCACCAGGGAGGTGAAAGCTGACTCCAAGGCCATGATGTACTGGACAAGTGGCTCGATAGCCAGATCCCTTTCCCCTATGGTGCAGGAAAAGGCATAGTGGCTAGTATATGGAACGTGGCATGGCAGGTAGTAATAGGGACGGGTCTGCATAACAGGCAGGATGTCCCTGAGACGTGCGATAGCCTCACGCGCGGCCATCTGGATAGCATGCCTCTCAGTGGGCATGGCTCTCCCCACGAAGCGATAGTGGCGGAAAGACACGGAAACACCACCCCGAATATATACCGAAGCCTGGTACATAGTCAGGGTCTATGAGATCTTGTCCGGGTAAATGACGTACTCCGGACGTCCGAGAGATCCCATCGCGTCCCTCGCGATGCTCGTGAGAAGGCGGGAAAATCCCGCAGGCTCGTTGGCGAAAACCTGCGATGGGCAGCTGCCACCAGCCATCTACAACAGTAGACAAAAATCCAAGTAGCCATGTCATAAGTATATGATGACTAAGGAAAATTTGCTACGATGCATGAGATGCATGCTGGAAAAATGTCAGCACTGACTCGGTGACTAGCGATCGTGCCTAAAGCTCCTACAGTCAGCCTGGCTCTGATACCAAGGTCTGTCAGGCCCATTTCTGGGAAATAAATCACAGAATAGCCTGAAGTCACACTGGCTCCCAAGAACAACCAGTGGACAACCTTGATATAGATAACCAGTAAAATATAGCATTACACAGGGTTGAGTCAGGGTGACTCAACAATTTATTACAACAACTCAACGCACTAAGGTGGCGGAATATGACAGTGGGTGGTGGAACTCAACACTGGTACAATAGCATAGAGTCAAGCGTCAGTGTGAGGCTTGACTGTTTTATTGGTGTGGCGGAAGCTTGACGGATGATACAAGTGGTAGACTCCATGACACAGGTGTGCTGACTGGGAACCTTCTAAACGTCGGCCTCGCTAGCGCAATTCTCCTCCAAAAGCTCGTCCTCCTCCAAGTCTGGCCAAGTAAATAGCCAGGGACAAGCCAGTGAGTACTTTTGAATGTACTCGCAAACATTATGAACATAAAATATACCGAATGCGAATGCCATGATAGATGAACTACATGCATGCAAACAATTATCAAATCTTGGCATGGTGAATCATGGTTAGTGCAGAAATAAATATTAGTATCAACAATATATATAAATAAAAGAAATGCCGGTCGGATGTCAAGTGACACCACGGTAGGACTTGAAGAGAAATGCCAGACGGGTGTTTAAAAGAGTAATCGGACGATACCATCCGAGAACTCAGGCAACGCCACGAAAGGTCTTGAAAAGAAATGCCAGTCGGGTGTCCACAAGAGTAGTGGCGTGATAAACCGCCTGAAACTCGAGGGACGCCACAAAAGGACTTGAAAAGAAATGCCAGTCGGGTGTCCACAAGAGTAGTGGCGTGATAAACCGCCTGAAACTCGAGGGACGCCACAAAAGGACTTGAAAATAAAGGCGAGTGTCCGGGGTAGTCTAGCCAGCCCCTGAGACACTCTGGAAAGTAAAAATAAGATCAGAGGGTTAGTCCATAAGCATAATCTTCATCATAAATAAATTCATGATAATACTAACTGCGACAAGAATCTCATGCAAACATAAACATGCTCAGGTTTATTTAGTTTCCTCCAGAGACTGACACCGGGACCGATACTTGACCCACCCAACCAAGTCCTTGACCGTGGACGCGGCTATTCGAATAGATATGACTCTGCAGAGGGTGTACTCTTTACCCACGCGTATGGGATTCCCTTAGTCAGCACCGGGCACTGGCTAATACCCATTACGGACTTTGGGTTGAAAACACGCCTGACGCGCACACACCGACCAGATGCCAGGAATCACCCAAAGCATCACTCCAGAAACCTTAAGTCAGGGAGGCTACAACCTCCGAAAAGCATGGGATCACTATTAAACGCGCGGATTACAAGGGGTGCCCCCCTCTCGGCTACAACTGGAAACACCCATGCCCCTGACCCGATGACGGCTACAACCTTTATCGTAGTTCTCTGGGTGGTGTGCACCCGAACAGGGGTTATCAACTTACTAAGCCGTACCCTCCTTTCGGAAGGACCCGTGGCAGCACGGTGTACAGCTAGGTGTATAGAGCAAGACTCGATCTAGGCCGACTCAGGAGGTGTTATTAAAATATCACCAGTGTTCTTTTAACACCGTCACATGACACTACTGTGTCAGTAAAGGACCGTGCCCTCCGGCACGTCCAAACCACTAGCAGAATTTCTGCCAACAAGTAACCACATGCATGTCAGAGATGCTAGTGTGATATGCAAGCAAAGGAAAAGGTGACATGACCATGCATGTACTTGTGATATATCATGCAACATATACGGTGCAACAGCAAGCTATGCTAACATGCAATTGCAAACACCATATCCCAAGTTCAAATAATGCTTGCCTTGTCCAAAATAGTCAGGAGAAAACCCCTCTGAAATTCCAGCAAAAGATCCTTCTTCTTTTTCTGAAAATTCAAATTTGAATTCGAATAAGAATTCCAACACAGAACAGAAAAATTTTCTCAAAATATTTTTAAATAAATCTTAAAAAAAACTAGAGAGGAAAAGAAAAATTTAGCAAAAAGAATCAATTCATTTGGAGCTATAGTTTAAAAGTTATTAACTTTTTAAAACCAGGGGTCTTTCTACAAAACAGAAGCCCCTGAGCTGTTTTTAAAAAGAAAACGCTTCGGCCTCAGTACGTCTCCCAGTAGAGAAGACGTAAACAGGAAAATACGTTTTCCTTTAAGCTGCCGAAAAAAAGAGAGAGAGCTGACGGGTGGGGGCCACCCGTCAGGTTTGAATTGAGCGCTCGCGCGCGTGTACAGAGAGGAGGCGGCGATCGCCGGCGACGATCGCCGGGGTTTCAGAGCCCGGCGCTGGTCGCAATGTGACCAGCGTTGACTTCCGCATCGGTGGGTGGTGGAGGTGGCCACCGGCGATCACCTGAACGGCGGTGAGCTCGACGCCGGCGGACGGTGGTTCGGGTGGAGTTGGGGCTCGTCGGAGAGGGCTTTGGGGTTGGAATTGGCTTAGGGGTTCGACGTGGTGGTGGAAAGGAGGTGGACTGGCGGAGTTTGGGTGGCTCTGGTGGAGTAGGGGTGAGGTTTGGTTCGTGGACAGAGGCGGCGGAGCGGTGGCCGGAGAGGGAGAAGAAGACCCTCTCGTGGTCGGGTGGGTGGCTAGGAGGAAGATTGGGTGGCGGTGGAGGCGAGTGGTGAAGCTGGAGGGGCTCGGGGGTCCCTTTTATAGGCGAGCTGAGGGTGGCCAAGACGGGCGGATGACGCCGGAGTAAATTGGATCGCCGTGGTTGGTTTTGGCCGGTGGTCAGGGGCGATGAGGCATTTAAGAGGTCGGTGGAGTTCGCCAGAAGCCTCAGCTTGGACGGGCTCGGGCTCGTTGGCCTCGCCCGCGATGCGCTGTCCCGTACGGGTGCGGCGGCGTTTGCCAGCTCCGGCGACTGCCACACGGGCCCGGGGCGGCGTGGTCGGCGCGTCTGGTGTGCGGAGAGGCGAGAGAGAGCGACGCGTGGGCGGGAGATTAGGTGGGGGAGTTACGGCGCAGTGAATGGAGGCCGGTGGCCGTGGCGATCCGCTCGGCCTCGCCGTGGATGAGCTCGGGGGTGGCTGCACCGGCCAGCTGCCAGCTCACCGGTGCGGAGAGGCTGGGCGGTGGGCCAGTGAGGGCGGCGGCATTGAAGGCAGGCGACGACGCCGTGCAGGAGGGGAAAGGAAAGGAGTGCACGGCACCGCCGGCCTCTGTCGACTGAACTAAGTTCAGTTAACTAAATTAGATTCAGTTATGAACAGTGCGCAGGTTAGGTGTTTGATGAAATGTTTGAGGGTGCTAGGCTCCTTGGATGGTCATGAGACTTGCTGTGGTGGTGTGTGGTTGCTCAAAATTGATATTGCCAGAAGGCCAGAATTTTTGGTGAGGTTTAGAAATGATTTGGGGCAAGAATTTGATTTCTGGACCAAATTTGAATTGAGTAGAATTTGAACTTTTTGAACTGTGGGACCAAATGTTTTTGAAGAAATGGGTTAAGGGTACCATGTATATGCAGGGATAATTTTGGTGGTGGCAAAAGAGTCATAGAAAATATAGTTCCTTTGTAATGTCAAGAAACTATGATTATTTCAAATTCCATCTTTGGAATTTAAAATATAGTGAAGGAATACTTTTGTGGAGTGGAAAGGAGTTGAATAAGATCATAGAAGGTGTGCATGACTTGAGAGGTAATTCTTGGAGTGGCAGAAAAATATTTGGAGTGGTTTAGGGTGCTAGAAGAGGTGGAAAAAGGCTTTTGCCTTTGAATTATAAAAAAACCACAACCAAAAACTCTTTAGAAAGAATTAGTTTTGAAAACCTCCAAAATAAAATAACCCAAATAATTACCACCTTCAAACAGAACCTTCCAAGAAATTTTTTTAAATCCTAACTAAAATTTGAAAAAGTTTTCGAAACTCCAAATAAATATTTTTGGGGTGTTACAATCAACAAAAGAAACTAGTGGGTGTGCATCCAACTTGCTTGCTCACGAAGACCTAGGGCATTTGAGGAAGGCCATCGTTGGAATATACAAGCCAAGTTCTATAATGAAATTTCCCACTGGTATATGAAAGTGACTAAACATGATACTCTCTATCATGAAGAACATGGAGCTACTTTGAAGCACAAGTGTGGAAAAAGATAGTAGCATTGTCCCTTCTCTCTTTTCTCTCATTTTTTTGGAGGGGCTTTCCTCTTTTTTTAGCCCCTTTTTTTGGGCCATCTCTTTTTTTATTTGGCCTTTATCTTTTTTTTGTTTCCTCACACGGGACAATGCTCTAATAATGAAGATCATCACACTTTTATTTACTTACAACTCGATATTACAACTCGATACTAGGACAAAGTATGACCTATATGAATGCCTCCGGCGGTGTACCGGGATGTGCAATGAATCAAGACTGACATGTATGAAGAATTATGCATGGTGGCTTTGCCACAAATACGATGTCAACTACATGATCATGCATGGCAATATGACAATATGATGCGTGTCATATGAACGAAACAGTGGAAAGTTGCATGGCAATATATCTCGGAATGGCTATGGAAATGCCATGATAGGTAGGTATGGTGGCTGTTTTGAGGAATAATATGGTGGCTATTTTGAGGAAGGATATATAGGGGGTGTATGGTACCGGCGAAAGTTGCGCGATACAAGAGAGGCTAGCAATGGTGGAAGGGTGATAGTGCGTATAATCCATGGACTCAACATTAGTCATAAGAACTCATATACTTATTGAAAAAATCTACGAGTCATCAAAACAAAGCAATCAACACATGCTCCTAGGGGGGAGGTTGGTAGGAGTTAACCATCGCGTGCCCCCGACCTCCACACAAAGGTTGACACTTTACAAATACCTCATGTTCTAACTTCGTCACATAGCGGTTCACCATACGTGCATGCTACGGGAATCACTAACCTTAACACAAGCAGTTCTCAATTTCATAATAACTCTACTAGCATGACTCTAATATTACTATCCCCATATCTCAAAACAATTATCAAGCATCCAACTTCTCATCATATTCAATGCACTTAGTGTGAAAGTTTTTACTACATTGATATTGGATGTCTATCATGTGAAGACTAGTTTTATAGCCTAAACACATTACCATGCTGTTTTAATAGACTCTCAAAAGGATTTAAGTGAAGCATGAGAGATCAACAATTATACAAAATATAATCACCACCGTGCTAAAAAAGATATAAGTGAAGCACTAGAGCAAAACAACAAACTACTCCGAAAGATATAAGTGAAGATCAATGAGTAGTTGAATAATTATGTAACTATGTGAAGACTCTCTAACATTTAAGAATTTAAGATCTTTGTACTTTATTCAAACATCAAGTAAACAAAATAAAATAAAATGATGCTCCAAGCAAAACACATATCATGTGGTGAATAAAAATATAGCTCCGAGTATAGTTACCGATGGATGAAGACGAAAGAGGGGATGCCTTCCCGGGGCATCCCCAAGCTTAGGCTCTTGGTTGTCCTTTAATTTTACCTTGGGATGCCTTGGGCATCCCCAAGCTTAGGCCCTTGCTACTCTTTGTTCCATAGTCCATCAAAGCAATACTCAAAACTTGAAAACTTCACAACACAAAACTTGGGCAAAAATCTCGTGAGCTCCGTTAGTATAAGAAAGCAAACCACTACTCAAAGGTACTGCAATGAATTCATTCTTTGTTTATATTGGTGTTAAACCTACTGTATTCCAACTTCTCTATGATTCATACTTCCCAATACTACTCATAGATGCATTGAAATAAGCAAACAACACACGAAAAACAGAATCTGTCAAAAACAGAACAGTCTGTAGTAATCTGCAGATTTCACATACTTATGTAACTCAAAAAAATTCAAACTAAATTGTTAAATGTGAGGAATTTGTCTATTAATCATCTGCAAAAAGAATCAACTAAATAGCACGCTCCAGTAAAATCTGATGACCATTCTAGGGAGCGCTAACGATTCTTTTTTTCACAGCAAGATCACATAAACTTCACACAAGTCATCCCAAAGGTTCTACTTGGCACAAACACTAATTAAAACACAAAACCACATCTAAACATAAGCTAGATGCAATATTTATTCCTGAACAGAAGCAAAAACAAATAAACTAAAATAAAGTTGGGTTGCCTCCCAACAAGCGCTATCGTTTTACGCCCCTAGCTAGGCATAATGATGCTCACATAAAAGATAAGAATTGAAACATAACGGGAGCATCATGAAGCATATGAATAGCACATTTAAGTCTAACCCACTCCTATGCATAGTGATTTTGTGAGCAAACAACTTATGGGAACGATAATCAACTAGCATAGGAAGGGAAAACAAGCATAACTTCAAAACTTTAAGCACATAGAGAGGAAACTTGATATTATTGCAATATGTAGAAGCATATGATCCTCTCTCACAATAATTTTCAGTAGCATCATGAATGAATTCAACAATATAACCAGCACGTAAAGCATTCTTTTCATGATCTACTTGCATAGAAATTTTACTACTCTCCACATAAGCAAAATTCTTCTCATTCATAGTAGTGGGAGCAAACTCAACAAAATAACTATCATGTGAAGCATAATCCAATTGAAAATTAAAATCATGATGACAAGTTTCATGGTTATCATTATTCTTAATAGCATACGTATCGTCACAATAATCATCATAGATAGCAACTTTGTTCTCATAATCAATTGGAACCTCTTCCGAAATAGTGGATTCATCACTAAATAAAGTCATGACCTCTCCAAATCCACTTTCATCAATATAATCATCATAAATAGGAGGCATGCTTTCATCATAATAAATTTGTTCATCAAAACTTGGGGGACTAAAAGTATCATCTTCATCAAACATAGCTTCCCCAAGCTTGTGGCTTTGCATATCATCAGCATCATGGGTATTCAAAGAATTCATACTAACAACATTGCAATCATGCTCATCATGTAGATATTTTAGGCCAAGCATTCTATGTAATTCTTCTTCTAGTACTTGAGCACAATTTTCCTTTCCATCATTTTCACGAAAGATATTAAAAAGATGAAGCATATGAGGTAACCTTAATTCCATTTTTTTGTAGTTTTCTTTTATAAACTAAACTAGTGATAAAACAAGAAACTAAAAGATTCGATTGCAAGATCTAAAGATATACCTACAAGCACTAACCTCCCCGGAAACGGCGCCAGAAAAGAGCTTGATGTCTACTACGCAACCTTCTTCTTGTAGACGTAGTTGGGCCTCCAAGTGTAGAGGTTTGTAGGACAGTAGCAAATTTCCCTCAAGTGGATGACCTAAGGTTTATCAATCCGTGGGAGGCGTAGGATGAAGATGGTCTCTCTCAAACAACCCTGCAACCAAATAACAAAGAGTCTCTTGTGTCCCCAACACACCCAATACAATGGCAAATTATATAGGTGCACTAGTTCGGCGAAGAGATGGTGATACAAGTGCAATATGGATGGTAGATATAGGTTTTTGTAATAAGAAAATATAAAAACAGCAAGGTAGCAAGTGGTAAACGTGAGCATAAATGGTGTTGCAATGATAGGAAACAAGGCCTAGGGTTCATACTTTCACTAGTGCAAGTTCTCTCAACAAGGATAACATAATTGGATCATATTACTAGCCCTCAACATGCAACAAAGAGTCACTCCAAAGTCACTAATAGTGGAGAACAAACGAAGAGATTATGGTAGGGTACGAAACCACCTCAAAGTTATTCTTTCTGATCGATCTATTCAAGAGTCCGTAGTAACGTTCAATCTATCATAGAGTTCGTACTAGAATAACACCTTAAGACACAAATCAACCAAAACCCTAATGTCACCTAGATACTCCATTGTCACCTCAAGTATCCGTGGGTATGATTATACGATATGCATGGCACAATCTCAGAAACATCTATTCAACCAACACATAGAACTTCAAAGAGTGCCCCAAAGTTTCTACCGGAAAGTCAAGACGAAAACGTGTGCCAACCCCTATGCATAGATTCCCAAGGTCACGGAACCTGCAAGTTGATCACCAACACATACATCAAGTGGATCACATGATATCCCATTGTCACCACATATAAACACGTGCAAGACATACATCAAGTGTTCTCAAATCCTTAAAGACTCAATCTAATAAGATAACTTCAAAGGGAAAACTCAATCCATTACAAGAGAGTAGAGGGGGAGAAGCATCATAAGATCCAACTATAATAGCAAAGCTCGCGATACATCAAGATCGTGCCATCTCAAGAACACGAGAGAGAGAGATCAAACACATAGCTACTGATACATACCCTAAGCCCCGAGGGAGGACTACTCCCTCCTCGTCATGGAGAGCGCCGGGATGATGAAGATAGCCACCGGAGAGGGATTCCCCCCTCCGGAAGGGTGCCAGAACGGGTCTAGATTGGTTTTCGGTGGCAACAGAGGCTTTCGGCGGCGGAACTCCCGATCTAGGTTAATTTCCGAAGGTTTCAGTATTTATAGGATTTTTTGGTGTAGGGCACAAGTTAGGGGTCCCTCCGGGCCGTCCACGAGATAGGGCGGCGCCACCACCTGCCTAGGGCGTGCCCCTCACCCTCATGGGCAGCCCGTGGCTCTCCTGGCCCAACTCTTTTACTTCGGGGGCTTCTTTTGGTCCAGAAAAAATCATCAAAAATTGGCACGTCAATTGGACTCCGTTTGATATTCCTTTTCTATAAAACTCAAAAACAAGGAAAAAACAGAAACTGACACTGGGCTCTAGGTTAATAGGTTAGTCCCAAAAATCATATACAAGTGTATAATAAAGCCCATAAAACATCTTAGAAGGATAATATAATAGCATGGAACAATAAAAAATTATAGATACGTTGGAGACGTATCACTCACCTCGCTCCACTACCCCACCCCTCTCCTCTTCCCGAGCCCCAGGAGCTCTCCTACTTCTCCATTGCCGCGGATCAGCTTCGCCTAAATTGGTGCGACCCCGGCGTCCCCTCCCCCTCATTCCTTCACCAGAGGAGTCCCCTCGACCCTCTGATCCTCCCCACCTCCTCATTTACCCTCCGGAGACATCGCAGCCCCGTAGCCCAACACCACCCAAACCACCGCCCGTCGGCATCAATGTCCCCCTCGTGTCAGCCCTCCCCAAGCTCCGTGTCCTAGCGGGATGGATGCGCCTCGTCGCCCCGAGCTCTCCGGTGGCCGGTGGCGCCGGGCCGAGCGCTGCGCTCCTCCCTCTGCTCCTCGGGCAAATGGGAGGAAGAGGACGACGCCCGTCCAACTGGCCAGGCGGGTCCCAGCATCTCCTCTTGGCCCCACCTCTAAGCCTCTCAAAGCCCCGGCCCCGCCTCTGCTGACATGGATAAGTGGAGGCGACTTTTTCGTGGAGTACGCCATCCATTGAATTAAGCATATTCTCTTTCGGCTATTAGCCAAAATACGTTTCCTGAGTCCCGAAGGCGTATTCCTCTAAAGTACGCTTTCTGTTATTCAGCTCAGGGGCCTGTTTGTAGAAATGTTTTTACAGTTTGGTCCTTGAACTTTGTCGGGCTATAACTTTTTGCTCGAGACTCCGATTGAGGTGAATCCAACACCCACATCTTCATCTCGTCGAGCCTGTTCTATTGGTATCATATTCACTATGGTTTGACATACTAGAAATGACCACTTTGCCCTTGCCCGTAAACAGCCCCCTCTGAGAGAGAACTGTTTCCGGCGATTCTTTCCTCGAGCTTTCCGCACTTCTTTCCGGAGTACATTCCATCCCCAGGCAAGCCACAACCACCATTTGCATGATAGCCATGCAGTAGCATTGGTTTTCAACTTGAATATTTAATAATTGTCTATTTGTTTTGCTACTGCTATCGTTGTTTCAGTTATGATATGGATCTGTGTTTACTTTCATGCTATGTTTTTATGCACCTGGTTATCATGTACTAGTTGCTAGTATTTCTTTTGTATGCCCTGCTTGGTAGTAGTACATGTTGGTGATGGTCTTCGGTGCATGACTATCGTCTATTCCGAGTATCATTGTTATACATGTTCCTTTGCATCTAGTTGGTTAAATGCTTGCATGGTAGCATTGTTAATATGTCCTTGCATGATATTTATTGTTCATGCTAGTGGTCAGGTTATGCTATGAGTAGTGTTCTGTTTGTGATATTCATGCTCGTCAGTATGCCATGCTCATCTGGGTAAATGATTAAATGTTGTTGTTATGCTCGTTGATTATGGTTGCACATCCATGCTCATGTTGGTATCATGCTCATGCATTGTAGTTGCATCATGTTATTTTAATATGACTCAGCTTATTGCATTCAAGTTTAACCGGATAATAATGAACTTGAACAACTGTTGGCTGAGTCATGGTGCCACCATATCGAGCTGACCAGTGCAGCCACACCTACCTTTATGGGAAGGTCCTAATTGGGTCTACTATCATGCCTCTCGCCGGTGCCTCCAACGAGGGAAGGTTATGGGCGTGCGATACCCTGGCCCGGTAAGCAGACATAACCTTGTGTGTCTGTTGTCGTTGTTGTTGTTGTTGTTGTTGTTGTTGTTGTTGTTGTTGTAAGGATCCGGGTCCCCGTTTGGGACCGTTTATGTTTTGCCAGGACGATGGTAGTTGGTGCCTTTGGTAGGCATGGGGCCACCCAGGACTTAGCCCAAAGGGGAGTTGGTCGGAGTGGCCGGGAGAGTGTCATGTCAGTAGGACGGTTTCGCCGAATTCCGTTGGTCCACCCGAATGGGAGTGCGAGGCCATGGGTTCCCTGGTGTGGGTACAGTGTGCTAACCTCTGCAGAGTGTGTGTGTTTAATCTATCGATAGCCGTGCCCGCGGATAAGGGCCCAGTTCGTGTCGGTCACACTGTGAGTTAACAGTAATAATAATAATTTGCTTAATAACAACCCCGGTTCGATGATGAGAAAGATGTTGGATGTGATCGTGAGATGATCACTATGGTATCGAGGATACCGAGTTGTTGGATGTGATTGTGAGATGATCACTGTGGTATCAAGGATACCGAGTGATTGGATGATTGTGATGGTTATGAGGTAACCTGAGCAGTATAAGTGGTGCATATAGTGTCATCAGGTTGCATGCCAGTATCGTCAGATTTGTATGTTCATGCCATGCTCGTATTGTTCTAGCTGTATTATCCCGTTCATGCTATGATTTATTTGATAGTATCATGTTAATCCTTGTTAATCTGTAATTGCCATGCAATTGTTTGCCTTGATTGATTTGGTTATTGTGAGCTTGCAAGTACATTCCATGTACTGACCTGGCGTGTCATGCCAGCTTGCAGGTCAAGCCGGATTTGATTGCCTGTTTGCCGTGGAACATGTGTGTGCGAGCTAGGATAAGCGTTCCAGCCAGAGTCCCTGCGGAGTGTAGTTCACCACCGCTGTTGCTGTTCCTCTGCTAGAGTTATTCCGCTGCTTCGTGTTGTTCTGCTGCTTGCATGGAGAAAACATGGCACACGTAGTGTCGCCGTGACAATGTAACCCCTTGTACCCACATAGACTGTAATAAAGAGCTGATTTGTTCTATGCTAAGAAGTGCCATTCTCCAGAAGACTTCTCCTCGATCTTTGGGCTGGAATACGAAGCGTTCCGGTTTCTCTGAGCCGGGGTGCCACACTATCAAGTCTGGGGCTGCCCCTTCAAAGCCCAAGATTGCTCCCAAAGCTTCTCAAGCCACCAAGTCTGCACCCAAGAGAAGCACTAGAAACATTCCAGCTTCAGAGAAGAACAAGGCCCCAGTGCCTGAGGTTGCTGAAGAAGCTGATGCCCAAGTGCTCAGAAAGTTGAAGCCCAAGATCCCCAATCACAATGATGCTCATCTAGTAGCAGAGGACATGAAATTGAGGAAGGATGCATGTCTTAGAAAATGGAGACAAGCTGATCCATATGCTGTAAGGAGAATGACTGCTGTGGACTACATGTTTCACACCAAGGAACAACAAGACTTCTATGAGATAGTTCTGCTCGACAAGAAGCCCATAGTGTGTGGTATGAAGAGGGTGGACTGAGACTTCATTGATGAGAATGCAGATTACTTTCCCAATGTGCATGAAAACTTCAAAGCATGTGGTGTTGACAAGTTTGTGGCTCAGAAGTTGACAAAGTGGAATGATGAACTCATCATGCAATTCTACTCCACAGCTCACTTTTATCCTGATGGTAGAATTGTATGGATGTCTGAAGGTACAAGGTACCAGTCGACTGTTGATGAGTGGGCCAAGCTGATTAATGCCCCTGAAGAGCGTGCAGATGATTTGGATGCGTATGCCAAAAATAAGCAAGACCACAACTCTATGGCCAATATGTACAAGGAGACCCCTGATGATGGCTTGGAGACACATAAGCTTGGATCTGTACATCACTTGCTGTCTGGTCTAGCCACTATCAACACAATCTTGAGGCATACATTGTTTCCCAAATCTGGAGATCAAAAGATGATCAGAGGACATTCAATCAACTTGCTGCATATATTTGATGTGCCTCAGAAGTTCAAGGTTATGAGCCTGATTGTAGAGACAATCAAGAGGACTGTTGCAGACCAAAAGAGATCATGTGGGTATGCTCCACACATCCACATGCTCATCAACTCCAAGATGGGAACATGCACATACTTATTAGACAAAGACTATATTCCCTTGGTGCTTGACTTTGAGGACAACACATTTGTCATGGATGAAAATGAACCATCATCAGTGCAAGCACATGAAAGGAGAGAGAAAGCAAGAGCTGAGAAAGCTGCCAAGATGCCAAGTGCTGTAGAAGCATCTCAAATGACCCTCAAGTCCAAACAAGACCAAATGGCATATCTGATTCAAGCAACTATGAGGATTGAGAAGGACTAGGCCACCCTGACTTAGAATTAGGAAAGTTTGGAGAGGATCATCGAAACTAAGTTCTATGGTCTTGATCTGAAAGTGACAGAGATCCAGTCTGCAGTTGAGCAGCTCTAGAAGGAAGCAGAGGAGAGGAGAGGATAGGCTACCACATATGCATTTCAGCGAGTGCCTCGAGGTCAGAGATCAGCTGCAGTGCCAGTGCCTGATACGAGAGCTACTACATCAGCACCAGCAGCCACAACTTCAGTGCCACCTCCAGCAGCCACTCCACCAGCTCCAACTACGTCATCTGAAGCCTTCCTCCTTGGAGTTCTCTCTACACCACCTCCTGAAGACCAAGCCTGAGAGACACATAGCACTATGCATTTTCAAACTTTTTGGTAACTTGTTGCCAAAGGGGGAGAAATATGTATAGATCATAGGCTTCGAGAGAGAGTGTTTCCACCTGCTGCTGCTTGCCTTCTAGAATGAGAGCCTTGTCAACCAACTCTTGATAATTGTTAAAGGTAGCCACGGTCAACTGAAGTCCCAGATCATCATTTAGTCCCTCCAGAAATTTCTCCTGCTTAGCGGCATCATCAGCCACGTCTCCGGGAGCATACCTGGATAACTTGCTAAATTCCTCTACATAATCACCAACAGAATGATTACCCTGGCGTAAGTTGCGGAACTCACGCTTCTTCAGACTCATAGCTCCGGCTGAAACATGTGCTGTACGAAACGCCTGCTAGAACTGACCCCAAGTCACATTTTCTATGGGGAATGTGGTGGTGTAATTCTCCCACCACGAAGCTGCTAGTCCATCCAATTGATGTGCGGCAAAGCGCACCTTCTCTGCATCAGTACATCCTGCGGTGGTCAGCTCCCTTCCGATCTTGTGAAGCCAGTCATCTGCGACGATCAGCTCCGTGCTGCTAGAGAACACTGGTGGGTTCAACCTCAGGAAACGGGTAAGGTTGTCGACCGGGGGTGGTGGCGGTGGGTTGTTGTTGTTGTTGTTGTTGTTGTTGTTGTTGTTGTTGTTGTTGTTGTTGTTGTTGTTGTTGTTCTGGTTCTGATTCTGGATGAGTAGCTACATGAGGGCATTCTGGTTATGGATCAACTGGGTAAGTTCCGGCGGAAATTCCGGGTCACGTCTCGGAGGCATCTGTTCGGTTTAGAGTGGATGAGAAATTAGAATAGAATAAGGGCCTAATGAGAGAAATCACTACCCATATGCTTATGATAGCAATAAAACTTCAAATCAAGCAATTCACACAAATCACACCACACAAGCAAAACCTACAGGTAAGGTCATATCCACAAGAGATATGATCTCTTCATACTACCGCAATCATTCGTTGGACTCCATTTGGTAGTGGTGGTCTGAACTAAATCTTCTCAAATCAAAGTCAATTCTAGCTTCTTCTTCTTCGTCAATGATGTCTTCATGGGTCTTGGTCTCATCAGCTGAGCAACTTTGTCATTGGGTTCAACAACTATTGAATTGAAGTAGAGAAGAGATAGAAATGAATAAATAAGAGTACAGACCAACGGATATATAAGGAAGTGGTAAAATAGAGTTTTCTTCCTATGGTTTTCCATTTCCTAGTGGTCGCGTCCTACCGTCAGCATGTGCTCTGATACCATCTTGTAGCGACCCGACCCAAATGGATCGAAGTCTCTATGCTTAAGTGTCATCCCTGGATCGGTATGCTGACACACATAGTACTCGTTGAATTATAACAGAGTTCAATCACACACTTTATTACATCGAGGTCCTCAAAAGAGTATTTATTATAATAATATGGCCAAAGGCCATCTGGATAAAATAACTACGGAAGCATCAAAAGTAAAATGAGTCCACCAACTCCATGGCAAACTGAGTGCAGAACAACGACCTATCGCACCTTTACTCCTCGTCAGAAAACTCTGCAACATGAGACGTTGCAGCCGTGTAGGTCAGCACATGGAATATGCTGGCAATATTACACCATAGAAATAATAATAAATGAAAATACTATCTCTATATGCAAATTTAGCTGGTGGAGGTTCTAAGTGTAATTTTGCATAAAGCTAATTTTACCCTACAACAAAGGGATAAATTTTTATTTACTACAAAATTAAATTGCCATTATTGAGAAGGTTCCTCCAACTCAATCAAAAAAATTCCCAAGTTATTAGTAACCCAATAATTTCATTAAGAAGGGTGATGAGATCAACCAATAATTCACTTCTAGATACTCAAGTTGTCCATAACCGGGGACACGGCTAATCATGATTAGTTTGTACACTCTGCAGAGTTTTGCGCACTTTTCCCCACAAGACTCGACCTCCTCCATGATCGGAAGATCGAGACATAGCCTTTCTGAAGTATTTCCTCTAAACCCTGGGTAGACCGGTACACCTACTTTCCCCTACATCAGCTAGTCTACCACGGAAAGAGGTCACACAACTTACTCAACTATGCCAGAGCCCATAATGGCTTGTGGCTGCACACGGAAGTTTCTAGGCATGAAATATCTTATGATCCATTTGAGCCTGGGTGGCGGACCTAGGGTAATCACACGGGTACTCCGGGATTCCCCTTGGGTAAGCACTGGTTTCTCCAGGTGCCCCAAACAATCCACCCAGATGTGTATTAAAGTTGCCACCTTATGTTGTCCCGATAAATTATTATCTCTCGCAACTTGCATGTATCACACATACCAATCCCCGTCTACGAGCATGGCTAAGCAATATATGACATAACGAATATTTCCCGGGGTGATAAAAGGTCATAGGTTCCTACCACATAAACTACAAAGCATATCCACATGTTCCCAGTCCTACTCATGCAATCTTTGAGGGTGAAACTAATGCATAGTAAAAACTGGGTATTGAAAATTATGATCAAAGTGTGAACTTTCCTTGCTGACGTTCGTTGAACTCTAAAGATTCGTAGTAGCAAGCTTCGCACTCCGGATGATCTAGCGTAAGCAAGCAATAACATACATAAGCATACAAGCAAAGAATCAAAAAGAAAACGAGTAAAAGACTTCGAAAAACTCCAAAAAAAACACCAAAATAAAGTTTCTGTACCGAACGTAATTTTTACAGCAACAAAAATAAATGGTTTTGGTTTTAACAGAAGGTACATGTCACAATCTTTGATTAGCAAAAAGAATCACCCAAAATGGAGTTACGAAACTCAAGTTATGGCCTAACAAAGTTTGAATTCAGATCTGCTTGAATTCAAATTTTAAATTTTTCAAAAATATATTTCGTTTGTTTCTCTGGATAGAGGATATTTTTAGGAAACCCTAGGAAAAAGAATCAACTAAATCGGATCTATAGACTAAAAGATATACTAGAAACAAGATTTGGTATAGAATCTGAATTGGAAAATATACTGATAAAAGAGAAAAAAAATTCGGACAGGGTGTTCACCGGACTTGTCGCCGGAGACGAGGAAGAAGGCGGCTCCGGTGTGTTTCGGCGAAGGACGCGTGCGGGACGGTGAAGAGCAACGTGATGCGAATCCGAGGAGCAGTACCGCAGTGTCGGTATCGCCTCCTGGCGTGGTGAAGAAGCCGCCGGAATACACGAACTCCGGCGAGCAATTGGCGAGGTTAGGGAGGGGGAAAATCTCCAGAAGGAGAGGGCTTCGGACGAGGGGTGAGAGGGGCTCGCGGGGATGGTTTATATAGGGCTTGGGAAGGTCAGAATCCGAGAAGACTATGGTATTTAATGGTGGCTGTTTCTCTGCCTCGTAATGGCCATTACAGGCGACTGCAAGGCGCACTAGGAAGGGGAAGGGGTAGAGGAAGGCGAGGGGAACCGATTCCGGGGGTTAGTGGGTGCGGGGGAAGGGAGTTGAGGGGAGAGAGAGGTGGAGGCGCCATGGATGACCGTGTGTTCGTGTTCCTCTGTACATGAACGACCACGAAGAAGAAGATAGCGCTGGCATGGGCCTTTCACGGCCCGTGGCTGCGCTTTTTTTTGACAGAGAAAAAAAATGTATAGATAGAAAATAAAAATATTTTAATATAGGACATATATATATATCAAAATAATCAGGAAAATAAATCCTACATGATGAACTATTTTTCAGAGGCTAAATAAAAACTTTATAAAAAACATTTTTCTAAAAAATTCAAAAGAAACTCAAATTTGAATTCAAAACTTTCGGCATTGTTTTCTTCTAACTTTTTGGAGTGTCATGTTAGCTCCTCTCACACTTTTGAACAAGTGCTTGTCAGGGATTTTTGAAATAAATTTCAGATGCCAAGTTGAATCCAAAGTCAGAGAAAACTCAAATGCCTTTGAAATTTCCAAATGACACTCAATAAAAAAAATGCATAAATGCTTAGCTAATAATTGTAAAACATTCCAAATTGAAAATTTGGGATGTTACAAACCTACCCCCCTTAAGATGAATCTCGCCCTCGAGATTCGGGTTGGCTAGCAAAAAGGTGTGGGTGATCCTGTCGAAGATCTTCTTCGCGTTCCCAGGTGGCTTCTTCCTCAGTATGATGACTCCACTGAACCTTGCAAAACTTGATGACCTTGCTGCAGGTAACTCTGTTGGCAAACTCGATAATCTTGACAGGCTTCTCCTCATAAGTGAGATCACTCTTCAACTGTATGTCCTCCAGTGGCACTGTATCTCTCAAAGGAATATCGGCCATCTCTGCATGGCACTTCTTCAACTGGGATACATGAAACACATTATGAACTCCAGACAAGGCTTCGGGTAACTCCAACTGATATGCAACTTCTCCTTTGCGTTCCAAAATTTTGTATGGCCCCACAAATCGTGGTGCTAGTTTGCCTTTAACTCCAAACTGTTGAACTCCTCGAAGTGGAGACACACGAAGATATGCTCTATCTCCGACTTCATAAGTTACTTCCTTGCGTTTAGTATCGGCATAACTCTTCTGTCTGGATTGGGCTATCTTAAGTCTGCCACGAATCAACTTGACTTTCTCCTCCGAATCTCTGATAAGGTCGGGACCAAATAATTTGCGGTCTCCAACTCCATCCCACATCAACGGTGTCCTGCACCTCCTTCCGTACAAAGCTTCGAAAGGGGCCATCTTCAAACTAGTTTGATAGCTGTGTTATATGAGAACTCTACGTATGGCAAATTATCATCCCAACTAGATCCATAATCTAGCGCACAAGCTCTCAACATGTCCTCCAGAATCTGATTGACTCTCTCAGTCTGCCCATCTGTCTGCGGATGAAAGGCTGTACTGAACTCTAGCCTGGTACCCAAAGTTTCGTGTAACTGATGCCAAAACTTTGAGGTAAATTGTGTTCTTCTATCTGATACGATGGTCCTCGAAACTCCATGCCGACATACGATCCTGGTCATATATATCTTGGCCAACTTAGCACTTGTATATGTGGTTTTCACGGGGATGAAGTGAGCTACCTTGGTCAAGCGATCAACTACTACCCAAATAGAATCATAGCCTGATCGGGTCCTGGGTAATCCTGTAATGAAGTCCATGCCAAGCTTGTCCCACTTCCAATCGGGTATCGGCAAAGGCTGAAGTAATCCAGCTGGTTTCTGGTGCTCTGCCTTAACCCTTTGACATACGTCACATACTGCGACATACTCGGCAATATCCTTTTTCATACCTGTCCACCAGAAACTTTCCTTCAAGTCCATATACATCTTGGTGTTGCCTGGGTGTATCGAATAGGGCGAATCATGAGCCTCCTGAAGAATCAACTTCCTGATCTCTGTGTCATTTGGCACATAAATACACTGCTCAAACCATAAGGTTCCGGTTTCATCCTCACGAAATCCTTCTGCCTTTCCTTGGTTCATCCTTTCCTTTATTTCTGCAATACCTTTGTCTAACTTCTGGGCTTCTCGGATCTTTCCCAACAAGGTGGATTGAATTTCCATTGCAGTAACAAAACCTCGTGGTACTATCTCCAATCGGAGATCTCTGAGATCATCAATTAACTCTTGAGGTAATCCTCCTGCTGTGAGGGTATTGACATAACTCTTGCGGCTCAATGCATCTGCCACAACATTTGCCTTTCCTGGGTGATAGTGCAATTTCATGTCATAATCTTTTATGAGCTCCAACCATCTTCTCTGCCTGAGGTTCAACTCCTTCTGCGTGAAGATGTATTTCAAACTCTTGTGATCCGTGTAAACATCACAATGATTTCCAATAAGAAACTGCCTCCAGGTCTTGAGCGCATGCACTACGGCTGCTAACTCCAAATCATGTGTGGCATAATTTTGCTCATGGGGTCAAAGTTGACGTGAGGCATATGAAACAACTCTTCCTTCTTGCATAAGAACACCTCCAAGTCCCTGATGAGAAGCGTCGCAATATACCTGAAAATCCTTGCGTATATTCGGAAGAATTAGCACTGGGGCTGTGACCAAACGTTTCTTCAACTCCTGAAAACTGGCCTCACATTCCTCGGTCCAATTAAACTTGGTGTCTTTCTTCAATAACTCTGTCATGGGCTTTGCGATCTTGGAGAAATTATCAATAAGTGTTCGGTAATATCCTGCAAGTCCAAGGAAACTGCGAATCTCTCCGACTGAGGTGGGTGCCTTCCATTCGGTGACGGCTTCAACTTTCGAAGGATCCACTGCTATTCTTTCCCCTGATATAACATGTCCGAGAAATCCAACTTCCTTCAACCGGAATTCACACTTGCTGAACTTTGCATATAATTGATGTTCCCTGAGCTTCTCAAGAACCAAGCGCAAATGTTCCTTGTGTTCTTCTTCATTCTTCGAGTAAATCAATATGTCATCAATGAATACCACAACAAACTTATCCAAGAACTCCATGAATACCTTATTCATCATACTCATAAAATAGGCAGGGGCATTAGTCAAACCAAAAGACATGACCGTATACTCATAAAGCCCATATCTCGTGGTAAAGGCTGTCTTGGGTATATCCTGTTCTCGAATCTTCAGCTGGTGATATCCAGATCGAAGATCGATTTTTGATAAAACTTTTGCTCCTTGTAGCTGGTCAAACAAATCATTGATCATCGGCAGAGGGTACTTGTTCTTGATCGTCACCTCATTCAACGCACGGTAATCCACAACCATTCTCAAGGATCCATCCTTCTTCTCAACTAGAAGCACTGGGGCTCCCCAAGGTGACGAACTCGGTCAAATATAACCTTTCTCCAATAATTCCTTAATCTGCTTCTTAATTTCCTCCAGATCATTTGCAGGCATCCGATACGGTCTCTTGGATATTGGTCCGGTGACTGGTAACAATTCAATCAAAAACTCTATGTCCCGATCCGATGGCATGCCTGGTAGTTCCTCTGGAAAAAAATCGGGATAATCCTTCACAACTGGAAGTTCTTCCTAAACAACTCCCGAAAGAGAATTCACTTGAGTCCTCCTTGGCGTATGCCTCGACACATACTTGATACGTTTCCCCTCTGGGGTGGTGAGAAGAATCGACTTACTGGCATAATCAATATTCCCTTCATACTTGGATAGCCAGTCCATGCCTAGAATTACATCCAATCCTTGTGATTCTAGAATGATGAGGTCTGTGGGGAAAACGTGTCTCCCTATGGTCAATGGCAACTGAAAACATCCCCGACTAGCCATATTCTCTGCTCCTGGGGAACTCACTAACATTGGTGTTTTAAGAGCTACGGTCGGCAACTTAAACTTATCCACAAACCCCCTTGATATGAATGAATGCGATGCACCAGTGTCAAAAATAACAAGGGCTGTAAATGAATTAATCAAGAACTTACCAACAACGGCGTCAGGCTGGTCATAAACTTCCTCCACATTGACATGGTTCACCTGACCTCTGGTAAAAGGATTTGGCTTCTTTCAGAGATTCCATTGCCATTCCCGTTCTTTGCCTCGGGACATTCGGTGGCGTAGTGTCCGGTCTTCCCGCACTTGAAACAGGTAATGTGGCTCAGATCCTTCTTTGTCGGTGTAGCGGGGTTGGATGATGCTGATTGTTGTTTCCTCCGTTTCCATTGCCATTCCTATGGCCATTATGGTTGTGTCCATTCCCTCCATGATGTGAATGTCCTCCATGGTTATGGTGAGTGTGTCCACCATACTTGCCAGATCCCGATCCATTATTTCCCGAGTACGGGGTGTAGCGGGGCTTCTGCTGAACTCCAGAGTTGTACTTTCCCTGTCCGTACTTCCTCTTGAGGTTTTCCACCTGCTGCTGCTTGCCTTCTAGAATGAGAGCCTTGTCAACCAACTCTTGATAATTGTTAAAGGTAGCCACGATCAACTGAAGTCCCAGATCATCATTTAGTCCCTCCAGAAATTTCTCCTGCTTAGCGGCATCATCAGCCACGTCTCCGGGAGCATACCTGGATAACTTGCTAAATTCCTCCACATAATCACCAACAGAACGATTACCCTGGCGTAAGTTGCGGAACTCACGCTTCTTCAGACTCATAGCTCCGGCTGAAACATGTGCTGTACGAAACGCCTGCTGGAACTGATCCCAAGTCACATTTGCTATGGGGAATGTGGTGGTGTAATTCTCTCACCACGAAGCTGCTGGTCCATCCAATTGATGTGCGGCAAAGCGCACCTTCTCTGCGACAGTACATCCTGCGGTGGTCAGCTCCCTTCCGATCTTGCGAAGCCAGTCATCTGCGACGATCGGCTCCGTGCTGCTTGAGAACACTGGTGGGTTCAACCTCAGGAAACGGGTAAGGTTGTCGACCGGGGGTGGTGGCGGTGGGTTGTTGTTGTTGTTGTTGTTGTTGTTGTTGTTGTTGTTGTTCTGGTTCTGATTCTAGATGAGTAGCTGCATGAGGGCATTCTGGTTCTGGATCAACTGGGTAAGTTCCGGCGTAAATTCCGGGTCACGTCTCGGAGGCATCTGTTCGGTTTAGAGTGGATGAGAAATTAGAATAGAATAAGGGCCTAATGAGAGAAATCACTACCCATATGCTTATGATAGCAATAAAACTTCAAATCAAGCAATTCACACAAATCACACCACACAAACAAAACCTATAGGTAAGGTCATATCCACAAGAGATATGATCTCTTCATACTACCGCAATAATTCGTTGGACTCCATTTGGTAGTGGTGGTCTGAACTAAATCTTCTCAAATCAAAGTCAATTCTTGCTTCTTCTTCTTTGTCAATGATGTCTTCATGGGTCTTGGTCTCATCAGCTGAGCAACTTTGTCATTGGGTTCAACAACTATTGAATTGAAGTAG
This sequence comes from Secale cereale, assembly GCA_902687465.1. Taxonomy (NCBI): domain Eukaryota; kingdom Viridiplantae; phylum Streptophyta; class Magnoliopsida; order Poales; family Poaceae; genus Secale; species Secale cereale. The sequence continues at coordinate 643,190,934 of LR738713.1, read as the reverse complement.
AGAAGAGATAGAAATGAATAGAGAAGAGTACAGACCAACGGATATATAAGGAAGTGGTAAAATAGAGTTTTCTTCCTATGGTTTTCCATTTCCTAGTGGTCGCGTCCTACAGTCAGCGTGTGCTCTGATACCATCTTGTAGCGACCCGACCCAAATGGATCGAAGTCACTGTGCTTAAGTGTCATCCCTGGATCGGTATGCTGACACACACAGTACTCGATGAATTATAATAGAGTTCAATCACACACTTTATTACATCGAGGTCCTCAAAAGAGTATTTATTACAATAATAGGGCCAAAGGCCATCTGGATAAAATAACTACGGAAGCATCAAAAGTAAAATGAGTCCATCAACTCCATGGCAAACTGAGTGCAGAACAACGACCTATCGCACCTTTACTCCTCGTCAGAAAACTCTGCAACATGAGACGTTGCAGCCGTGTAGGTCAGCACATGGAATATGCTGGCAATTCATACCATAGAAATAATAATAAATGAAAAGACTATCTCCATATGCAAATTTAGCTGGTGGAGGCTCTAAGTGTAATTTTGCATAAAGCTAATTTTACCCTACAACAAAGGGATACATTTTTATTTACTACAAAATTAAATTGCCATTATTGAGAAGGTTCCTCCAACTCAATCAAAAAAATTCCCAAGTTATTAGTAACCCAATAATTTCATTAAGAAGAGTGATGAGATCAACCAATAATTCACTTCTAGATACTCAAGTTGTTTATAACCGGGGTCACGGCTAATCATGATTAGTTTGTACACTGTGCAGAGTTTTGCGCACTTTTCCCCACAAGACTCGACCACCTCCATGATCGGAAGATCGAGACATAGCCTTTCTGAAGTATTTCCTCTAAACCCTGGGTAGACCGGTACACCTACTTTCCCCTACATCAGCTAGTCTACCACGGAAAGAGGTCACACAACTTACTCAACTATGCTAGAGCCCATAATGGCTTGTGGCTGCGCACGGAAGTTTCTAGGCATGAAATATCTTATGATCCATTTGAGCCTGGGTGGCGGACCTAGGGTAATCACACGGGTACTCCGGGATTCCCCTTGGGCAAGCACTGGTTTCTCCAGGTACCCCAAACAATCCACCCAGATGTGTATTAAAGTTGCCACCTTATGTTGTCCCGATAAATTATTATCTCTCGCAACTTGCATGTATCACACATAACAATCCCCGTCTACGAGCATGGCTAAGCAATATATGACATAACGAATATTTCCCGGGGTGATAAAAGGTCATAGGTTCCTACCACATAAACTACAAAGCATATCCACATGTTTCCAGTCCTACTCATGCAATCTTTGAGGGTGAAACTAATGCATAGTAAAAACTGGGTATTGAAAATTATGATCAAAGTGTGAACTTGCCTTGCTGACGTTCGTTGAACTCTAAAGATTCGTAGTAGCAAGCTTCGCACTCCGGATGATCTAGCGTAAGCAAGCAATAACATACATAAGCATACAAGCAAAGAATCAAAAAGAAAACGAGTAAAAGACTTCGAAAAAACTAAAAAAAACACCCAAATAAAGTTTGTATACTGAACGTAATTTTTACAGCAACAAAAATAAATGGTTTTGGTTTTAACAGAAGGTACATGTCACAAGCTTCGATTAGCAAAAAGAATCACCCAAAACGGAGTTACGAAACACTAGTTATGGCCTAACGAAGTTTGAATTCAGATCTGCTTGAATTCAAATTTTAAAATTTTCAAAAAAATATTTCGTTTGGTTCTCTGGATAGAGGATATTTTTAGGAAACCGTAGGAAAAAGAATCAACTAAATCGGATCTATAGACTAAAAGATATACTAGAAATAAGATTTGGTATAGAATCTGAATTGGAAAATATACTGATAAAAGAGAAAAAAATTCGGACAGGCTGTTCACCGGACTTGTTGCCGGAGACGAGGAAGAAGGCGGCTCCGGTGTGTTTCTGCGAAGGACGCATGCGGGACGGTGAAGAGCAACGTGATGCGAATCCGTGGAGCAGTACCGAAGTGTCGGTGTCGCCTCCTAGCGTGGTGGAGAAGCCGCCGGAATACACGAACTCCGGCGAGCAATTGGCGAGGTTAGGGAGGGGGAAAAGCTCCAGAAGGAGAGGGCATCGGACGAGGGGTGAGAGGGGCTCGCGGGGATGGTTTATATAGGGCTTGGGGAGGTCAGAATCCGAGAAGACTATGGTATTTAATGGTGGCTGTTTCTCTGCCTCGTAATGGCCATTACAGGCGACTCCAAGGCGCACTAGGAAGGGGAAGGGGTAGAGGAAGGCGAGGGGAACCGATTCCGGGGGTTAGTGGGTGCGGGGGAAGGGAGTTGAGGGGGGAGAGAGGTGGAGGCGCCATGGATGACCGTGTGTTCGTGTTCCTTTGTACATGAACGACCACGAAGAAGAAGATAGCGCTGGCATGGGCCTTTCACGGCCCGTGGCTGCGTTTTTTTTGACAGAGAGAAAAAAAAGTATAGATAGAAAATAAAAATATTTTAATATAGGACATATATATATATATAATCAGAAAAATAAATCCTACATGATGAACTATTTTTCAGAGGCTAAATAAAAACTTTATAAAAACATTTTTCTAAAAAATTCAAAAGAAACTCAAATTTGAATTCAAAACTTTCGGCATTGTTTTCTTCTGACTTTTTGGAGTGTCATGTTAGCTCCTCTCACACTTTTGAACAAGTGCTTGTCAGGGATTTTTGAAATAAATTTCAGATGCCAAGTTGAATCCAAAGTCAGATAAAACTCAAATGCCTCTGAAATTTCCAAATGACACTCAATAAAAAAATGCATAGATGCTTAGCTAATAATTGTAAAACATTCCAAATTGAAAATTTGGGATGTTACATGCTTCCTTTACCTTCATATGCAATTGTTTTACAATACGTTGCTATACTCTTACAATTGCATGTGTAGGTTGATTGCTTGACTTGTGCTAAGTTGCTAAAATCTGCCAAGAACTAAAATTGGGAAAAAGGCTAGATTTTTATTTGGTCAAGTAGTCTAATCACCCCTCTCTAGACATACTTTCAATCCTACATAACCCTTTTCATATATAATCATGATGGTCACTCTTTGAGATGGTTATATATCACAAAACTTTGTCACTACCATATTAGAACTGAATGGTAAAACGTGTATGTACATCTATACATGGATCTTCAAATACGATTGTCATGCAAAATATATAGGTGTGTAAGCTGAAGCTTGCAGCAACACCTTTTGAGCCCGATACCTTGAAATAATAGGTCAGTTTTAGTCTCTTTGGTACATATACACAAAAGAGTAAAATGGCATTTTCATACAGAAAGTCACCCCGAAGGAAACATAATCTATGTAAGGAGGACCAAAACCTACTTCTATTGCCGTCCCAAAGTCGACAATTTTAACAATACCATTCGTCAGTCGTCATGAACATATTTTCTGAAAGAAAACAATTCTCTTTAAATTTTGTCATATTAGAGGTATTGGGGCATAATATAGTCCACCAAATTACCAGGTTTCAAGTTGTGATGAAAATATACATTTATCTCACAGAACCATATGGTATTGAGTACATAAATTACACTAAGAGCAACTTACGTGCAACATTTTACTTCTGCTAATTCAGCTCAAAGCTACAGTCTGGGCAAAGACAATTGTTAATGTATGATACGTCTCCAACGTATCTATAATTTTTTGATTTTTCCATGCTGTTATATTATCATTCTTGGATGTTTTATAATCATTTTATATCATTTTTGGTACTAACCTATTGACATAGTGCCAAGTGTCGGTTGCTGTTTTCCGCAAATTTTTTACATCACAGGAAATCAATACCAAATGGAGTCCAAACACAACGGAACTTTTTGTGAATTTTTTTGGACCAGAAGACATCCAGTGGGCCGGAGAACCACCTGGGGGGGGGGTGCTTCGAGGGGAGCACAACCCACTAGGGGCGCGGCCTGGTGGGTTGTGCCCACCTCGGGTGCCCCCTCGGACCGCCTCTTTGCTCTACAAATACCCCAATATTCCAGAAAACCTAGAGGAGTCGACGAAAACCAATTCCTGCCATCGCAAGTTCCTGAACCACCAGATCCAATCTAGACACCATCACGGAGGGGTGCATCATGTCCCTTGGCGCCTCTCGGATGATGCATGAGTAGTTCTTTGTAGACCTACGGGTCCGTAGTTAGTAGCTAGATGGCTTCCTCTCTCTCGTTTGATTCTCAATACAATGGTCTCTTGGAGATCCATATGATGTAACTCTTTTTGCGGTGTGTTTTTTGGGATCCGATGAACTTTGAGTTTACGATCAGATCTATCTTTTTATATCCATGAAAGTTATTTGAGTCTTCTTTTGATCTCTTATATGCATGATTGCTTACAACCTCGTATTTCTTCTCCGATATTTGGGTTTTGTTTGGCCAACTTGATCTATTTATCTTGTAATGGGAAGATGTGCTTTGTGATGGGTTCGATTTTACGGTGCTTGATCCCAGTGAGAGAAGGGGAACCGACAGGTATGTATTGTTGCCATTAAGGATAACAAGATCGGGTCTATTTCTACATAAATAGATCTTGTCTACATCATGTCATCGTTCTTATTGCATCACTCCGTTTTTCCATGAACTTAATACACTAGATGCATGCTGGATAGCGGCCGATGTGTGGAGTAATAGTACTTGATGCAGGCAGGAGTCGGTCTACTATCTTGGACGTGATGCCTATATAATGATCATTGCGTGGACATCGTCATGATTATTTGAATTTCTATCAATTGCCCAACAGTAATCTGTTCACCCACCATTTGCTATTTTTCTCGAGAGAAGCCAGTAGTGAAACCTACGCCCCTTGGGTCTTTTCGTTAATATATTTGCCTTTGTGATCTATCTTCCTTTGCTTTTATTTTCAGATCTATTAAACCAAAAATACAAACATACCTTACTGCACTTTATCTTATTTGGCATTCGATCTATCAATATTTACAACTCTCTCACGTCCGTTTGCCAATTTTTGGCACCGTTACCCGAAAGGGATTGACAACCCCTTTTACACGCCGGGTTGCGAGTATTTGTTATTTGTGTGCAAGTAATGTTTACGTAGTGTTGCTTGATTCTCCTACTGGTTCGATAACCTTGGTCTCATCGCTAAGGGAAATACCTAATGGCTGTGCTGCATCACCCCTTTCTCTTCGGGGAAATACCGACGTAGTTCTAGCAAACATCAAAAGGAATTTCTAGCACCATTGCCGGGGAGCCATCATCAACATCTACCAGGTTCCTAATCACAAATCTCATCTCCTCGCAATTTACATTATTTGCCATTTTCCTCTCGTTTTCATCTCCCCACTTCACAAAAAATTGCCATTTTATTCGCCCTCTTTTTCGTTCGCCGTTTTCTCATCAGATCTATCCTTTCCTTGCAATCATGAGTGATTTTGGTATGGCACCAATAGATGATGGCCCAACTCCTAAGATTGGATGTACAGGCAATATGGATGCTAACACTTTTATCTTGGGGCAAGGGAATGTTATGGGAAAATAATGTATCCAAGAATTTTTTAGTTGTGTTGGAAATCTAAGTTTTGATGATGCTCCTATACTTAGAACTACTAGATCTTATGCGGATGCTATTTCAACACTAGTTCTGAAACTTGAAAGGAAATTTATACGTACTCATCCTACTTTGCAAAGATTGTTTTTTGAGCTACCCGATATAAATAATCCTAGGGCTAAAAAGTTGGCCACTCTTGTCCTTATGAATGAATTTGACTACATAATATGGGAAGCTAGGGAAACCTTTGATTTTTATGGTATGAATCGTGAAAAACCCATAATAGATGAAATTCTCTACAATAGTGATTATGCGCTAAGGCATTTTCTTGGGGATAATAAAATCTTTGATGAGAATCTTAAAAAGGAAGTCCCCATTTTAGATATAATCCAACAAGTTTTCAATAATGTTAATCAACATTACTCCTGGATTGTTGCCGGAAATCAAAGGGGTTATGATGATAACCAACTAAGTAATGCTAAGGTTTCTATGGATAATATGTTTTATGTTGTCTTTACAAAGCCTCATGACAAAAACACCTCTAAGATAATTAAGGAGAAGGACAACAACACTTAGATCCTTGCTTTATGCCTAGCTAAGGGCGTAAAACGATAGCGCTTGTTGGGAGGCAACCCAACTTGTATCTTTTTGTTTTTGGTTTTCTTGCTGTTTTCAATAAAATACCCATTAATACCTCTGTTTAGATGTGTTTTTGTTGTTTGAATAAATGTTCGTGCCAAGCAAAGCCTTTAGGATCATGTTGGGTGATAGTAGATTTGATCTTGCTGGAAAACAGAAACTTTTGTACTCACGAAATGTTTTCTCATTTTTTAACAGAAGAGTGTTTTTGAGTTGATTCCTTTTGCATAATATTAATACAAAAATTGTTCACGTGGTCCTAATTTTCCAAAAAAATTAGAGTTAAATAAGTATTCGAAATATCCAGATTGCTACAGACTGTTCTGTTTTTGACAGATTCTGTTTTCTTTGCGTTGTGTGCTTGTTTTGATGATTCTATGGTTTTCTTTGATGAGTCTTTGCCATAGAAAAGTTTGAATACTGTACATATAATGCAAGAATAAAATATGAATTGCTTTACTACAGTACTTATAGTAGTGATTTGCTTTCTTATACTAACGGATCTCACAAAGGTTTTGTTGAGTTTTGTGTGATTGAAGTTTTCAAGTTTTGGGTGATGTTACGATGGATGAAGGAATAAGGAGTAAGAAGAGCCTAAGCTTGGGGATGCCCATGGCATCCCAAGCTATTATCCAAAGAGAAGCAAGCAACTAAGCTTGGGGATCCCTCGATTGGCATCCCCTCTTTCTTCTAACGACCATCGGTATTTTACTCGAAGCTATATTTATATTCATCATATACTATGAGTTTTCCTTGGAGCGTCTTGTATGATATGAGTATTTTCCTGTTTTTCTCTTTAATTTTCAATAAAGATCCTTGCTGTACACACCCATTTGAGAGAGCCAAAATTATGCCATGACTTGCTAGAATTGCTCTCTATGCTTCACTTAAATTTTTATGAGCTATGGAATTGCTCTAGTGCTTCACTTATATTCGTTTGAGCATGGTGTGCTTTAGTATTTTTTGAAGAAATGCTCTCTTGCTTCACTTAGATTTATTTGATATTTAGTAAATTTGTAAGAAATTCCTCTTGCTTCACTTAAATTAATTTGAGATAAAGAAATATCATGCTCAAGATCTTCACTTATATTTGTTTGAGCTTATCAAAAGCAACACTTGAAAATTAGTTCCAAAGTGATATATATCCAAGAAGGATACAATACAAACTTTCATGAAGATCATTGGACAAAATAAACTTGATTCCTTGTAATAGTTTTGAGATATGATGATGTGATATGTGAGTAATGTTGATGAGTAATTGTGCTTTAGTAAGAATATTGGTGTTAAGGTTTGTGATTCTCTATGCAAGCACGAAAGTCAATAGTCACGCAATGAAATTACATCCTACTTGTGTTGCATTGTTCGGTGGTAGTTATGTTTAATGTTCTCTTATGATGGTTTTCGTTCCTTGGTTGGTCGCTTCTCATCCTCTTGCTAGCCTCCACCTCATACTAAGTAGAAATACTACTTGTGCATCCCATTCCTAAAATTCAAGTTGTGCCAAATAAGTCCACCATACCTACCTATATGCGGTATTTCCATGCCGTTCTAAGCAAATTTGTATGTGCCAACTCTAATTTCAAAATAAATTTCTCTTTTGTGTGCCCGTACCGCTCGTGAAGCGGCGAGGTGTGGCCAATGTTTTTCATGCTGGATGTGTTATTCTCAAGATGAGTGTTTATTCACTTGTCATTGCACGAGAGTATAGCGGTAATAGGGATTCCCAGTCCCGATTTTTTTTACTTTATGTTGTCAAATAATAAATTCCTCGGAAAGTGTTGGTATGGAGGGCACCCATGGATACGGTTAGCCATGGCTTGTGAAAGTTTGGTGCATAAAGAAATAAACTTTATTTTATGCTTGGGAACCTCCTATGATGCATCTAGTGTGGAAAGTATTGGAAACTCCAATTCGTTCTCGTTGGTGAGAAAAGCACGCCACCGAAAATATTTTCATCTCTCAATTTAAACTCCGACACCTCTACAAATCCCTACTTCCCTCTACGAAGGGCCTATCTAACACTTTATGCATTTTTTTATTTTGAGTCTCCACCTTCTCTTATAAAGCACCAACTACAAAACACTATTATCGCACTTGAGCATTGGATGTAGCTAATATTTGAATGTGTTGCATGAATGGATCAATGATTGAGCATGATGGGCTAGGGATAACTTACTTTAGTATTGATATTTTGAAAGACATGGTTGCTTGTTGATATGCTTGAGTATTTAAGTCTCATGTAAAAACTAGACTATTGGTTTGAACCATATAAAAGTCCAAATGTCCATGCTATAAAGAAAAGAATATGAGATGACATGTTAGGCAGCATTCCACGTCAAAAATTCTGTTTTTATCATTTACCTACTTGAGGATGAGCAGGAATTAAGCTCGGGGATGCTGATGCATCTCGAACGTATCTATAATTTTTGATTGTTCCATGCTGTTATATTATCATTCTTGGATGTTTTATAATCATTTTATAGTCATTTATAACATTTTTGGTACTAACCTATTGACATAATGCCAAGTGCCAGTTGCTGTTTTCTGCATGTTTTTTACATCGCAAGAAATCAATACCAGTATTCCAGAAACCCTTTGCTCTATATATACCCCAATATTCTAGAACCCTAGAGGAATCGACGAAAATCAAGTCCAGCCGCCACAAGTTCCAGAACCACCAGATCCAATCTAGACACCATCACGAAGGGGTGCATCATGTCCATTGGTGCCTCTCCGATGATGTGTGAGTAGTTCTTTGTAGACCTACGGGTCCATAGTTAGTAGCTAGATGGCTTCCTCTATCTCGTTTGATTCTCAGTGCAATGGTCTCTTGGAGATCCATATGATGTAACTCTTTTTGCGGTGTGTTTGTTGGGATCCGATGAACTTTGAGTTTATGATCAGATCTATCTTTTTATATCCATGAAAGTTATATGAGTCTTCTTTTGATCTCTTATATGCATGATTGCTTATATCATCGTATTTATTCTCCTATATTTAGGTTTTGTTTGGACAACATGATCTATTTATCTTCCAATGGAAGAGGTGCTTTGTGATGGGTTTGATCTTACAGTGCTTGATCCCAGTGACAGAAGAGGAACCGACACATATGTATCGTTGCCATTAAGGATAACAAGATGGGGTCTATTTCTACATAAATAGATCCTGTCTATATCATGTCATCGTTCTTATTGCATTACTCCGTTTTTCCATGAACTTAGTACACTAGATGCACGTTGGATAGCGGTCGATGTGTGGAGTAATACTAGTAGATGCAGGCAGGAGTCGGTCTACTAATCTTGGACGTGATGCCTATATAATGATCATTGCCTAGATATCGTCATGATTATTTGAAGTTCTATCAATTGCCCAACAATAATTTGTTCACCTACCATTTGCTATGTTTCTCGAGAGAAGCCACTAGTGAAACCTACGGCCCCCGGGTCTCTTCTTTAATATATTTGCCTTTGCAATCTATTTTCTGTTGCTTTTATTTTCAGATCTATTAAACCAAAAATACAAAAATACCTTGCTGCACTTTATCTTATTTGGCGTTTGATCTATCAATATTTACAATTCTCTCGCGTCCGTTTGCCAATTTTTGGCACCGTTACCCGAAAGGGATTGACAATCCCTTTTACACGCCAGGTTGCGAGTATTTGTTATTTGTGTGCATGTGCCGTTTACGTAGTGTTGCGTGATTCTCCTACTGGTTCGATAACCTTGGTCTCATCACTGAGGGAAATACCTACTGTTGCTGTGTGATACGTCCATTTTGCATCATGCTTTTATATTGATGTTTATTACATTATGAGCTGTTATTACACATTATGTCACAATATTTATGCCTTTTCTCTCTTATTTTACAAGGTCTACATGAAGAGGGAGAATGCCAGCAGCTGGAATTTTGGGCTAGAAAAGGAGCAAATATTGGTGACCTATTCTGCACAACTCAAAACGCCTTGAAACTCAACGAAAGTCAGTTTTGGAATATAAAAGAAATATCGGGCGAAGAAAGCACCAGAGGGGGGGCCACCCATCGTCCACGAGGGTGGGGGCGCACCCTACCCCCCTGGGCGCACCCCTTGCCTCATGGGCCACCTGGCAGCCCCCCCGATGCCCATCTTCTGGTATAAGGTGTCTTCTGCCCTGGAAAAAAAAATCATAAGGAGACTTTCGGGACAAAAAGCCGCCGTCTCGAGGGGGAACCTTGGTGGAATAAATCTAGGGCTCCGGCGGAGCTCATCTGCCGGGGAAACATCCCTCCGGGAGGGGGAAATCATCACCATCGTCATCACCATCGATCCTCTCATCGGGAGGGGGTCAATATCTATCAACACCTTCACCAGAACCATCTCCTCTCAAACCCTAGTTCATCTCTTGTATCCAATCTTTGTATCAAAACCTCAGATTGGTACGTGTGGGTTGCTAGTAGTGTTGATTACTCCTTGTAGTTGATGCTAGTTGGTTTATTCAGTGGAAGATCATATGTTCAGATCCTTTATGCATATTAATACCCCTCTGATTATGAACATGAATATGATTTGTGAGTAGTTACGTTTGTTCTTGAGGACATGGGAGAAGTTTTGCTATAAGTAGTCATGTGAATTTGGTTCGATATTTTGATGAGATATATGTTGTCTTTCCTCTAGTGGTGTTATGTGAACGTCGACTACATGACACTTCAGCATTGTTTGGGCCTAGAGGAAGGCATTGGGAAGTAATAAGTAGATGATGGGTTCCTAGAGTGACATAAGCTTAAACCCTAGTTTACGCGTTGCTTCGTAAGGGGCTGATTTGGATCCATATGTTTCATGCTATGGTTAGGTTTACCTTAATACTTCTTTTGTAGTTGCGGATGCTTGCAATAGAGGTTAATCATAAGTTGGATGCTTTTCCAAGTAAGGGCAGTACCCTATCACCAGTCCACCCTGATATGTCTTCAACGTATCTATAATTTTTGATTGTTCCATGCTATTATATATGATGTTTTGGATGTTTAATGGGCTTTATCATACACTTTTATATTATTTTTGGGACTAACCTATTAACCAAAAGGCCTAGTGTGGATTGCTGTTTTTTTGCCTATTTTAGGGTTTCACAGAAAAGGAATATCAAACGGAGTCCAAACAGAATGAAACCTTCACGAGAGTTATTTTTGGAACAATATCAACACATAAGACTTGGAGTACACGCGAGGGAACGAAGGAGGCGGCCACGAGGGTCCAGGGCGCGCCCCCACCCTTGTGGGCCCCTCTGGCTCCCCCGATGCCCTCCTTCCTCATATATATACCGATATACCCTGAAAACATCGAGGCAACAGAGAAAACCGTAATTCCACCGCCGCAACCTTCTGTTCCCGTGAGATCCCATCTTGGGCCTATTCCGGAGCTCCACTGGAGTGGGGATCTTCCACGGAGTGCTTCTACATCAATGCCATTGCCTCACCATGAGTTGTGAGTAGTTTACCACAGACCTTCAGGTCCGTAGTTATTAGCTAGATGGCTTCTTCTCTCTTTTTGGATCTCAATACCAAGTTCTCCTCGGTCTTTGAGGAGATCCATTCGATGCAATCTTTTTGTGGTGTGTTTGTCGAGATCCAATGAATTATGGGTTTATGATCAAGATTATCTATGAGAAATATTTGGTTCTTTTTTGAATTCTTTTGTGTATGATTATAATATCCTTGCAAGTCTCTTCGAATTATCGGTTTGGTTTGGCCTACTAGATCAATAGTTCTTGCAATGGGAGAAGTGCTTGGCTTTGGGTTCAATCTTGCGGTGTCCTTTCCCAGTGACAGCAGGGGCAGCAAGGCACGTATTGTATTGTTGCCATCGAAGATAAAAAGATGGGGTTTATATCATATTGCTTGAGTTTATCCCTCTACATCATGGCATCTTTCCTAAAGCATTACTCTGTTTTTATGAACTTAATACTCTAGATGCATGCTGGATAGCGGTCGATGTGTGGAGTAATAGTAGTAGATGCAGAATCGTTTCGGTCTACTTGTCACATACGTGATGCCTATATATAATGATCATGCCTAGATATTCTCATAATTATTCGCTTTTCTATCAATTGCCCGACAGTAATTTGTTCACCCACCGTAGAATTCTGCTATCATGAGAGAAGCCACTAGTGAAACCTATGGCCCTCGGGTCTATTCTCAACATATTAATCTACAATCTACTTTACTTTGCTGTTTTTACTTTCTGTTCTTATATCCAAAAATAGCAAAAATATAAAACTATCCTATCTATCAGATCTCACTTTCGTAAGTGACCGTAAAGGGATTGACAACCCCTTATCGAGTTGGCTGCGAAGTTCTTATTTGTTTGTGCAGGTGCGAGGGACTCGCACTTGGTCTCCTACTGGATTGATACCTTGGTTCTCCGAAACTGAGGGAAATACTTATGCTACTGTGCTGCATCACCCTTTCCTCTTCGAGGGAATACAACGCAAGCTCGAGAAGTAGCAAGAATAATTTCTGGCGCCATTGCCGGGGAGGCTTACGCAAAAGTCATATACCAAGTACCTATCACAAACCCTTATCCTTTGCATTACATTTATTTGCCTATCGTTTTCCTCTCCCCCACTTTACCCTTGCCGTTTTATTTGCCCTTATTTTTGCCGTGTGTTTACCGTTCGCTTGCTTCTTGTTTGCTTGTGTGTTGGATTGCTTGCTTGTCACTATGGCTCAGAACAACACCAAATTGTGTGACTTCTCCAATACCAGCAATAATGATTTTATTAGCACTCCGATTGCTCCTATTATCGATGCTGAATCTTGTGAGATCGATGCTGCCTTGTTGAATCTTGTCATGAAAGATCAACTTTCCGGCCTTCCTAATGAAGATGCCACTACCCATCTGAACAACTTTGTTGATTTGTGTGATATGCAAAAGAAGAGGGATACTGATAATGATATTGTTAAATTGAAGCTATTTCCATTTTCACTTAGAGATCGTGCTAAAACTTGGTTTTCCTCTTTGCCTAGAAATAGTATTGATTCGTGGAATAATTGCAAATATGCTTTTATCTCTAAGTATTTTCCCCCTGCTAAGATTATCTCTCTTAGAAATGACATTATGAATTTTAAGGAACTAGATCATGAGCATGTTGCACAAGCTTGGGAGAGAATGAAATTAATGATACATAATTTCCCTACACATGGTTTGAACTTATGGATGATTAGACAAAACTTTTATGCTGGCTTGAATTTTGCTTCTCGAAATCTTTTAGATTCAACCGCAGGAGGTACTTTCATGAAAACTACCTTAGGAGAAGCTACCAAACTCCTAGATAATATTATGGTTAATTATTCTCAATGGCACACCGAAAGATCTACTAGTAAAAAAAGTACATGCTATTGAAGAGATTAGTGTTTTGAGTGGAAAGATGAATGAACTTATGAAATTATTTGCTACTAAGAGTGCTTCTTCTGATCCTAATGATATGCCTTTATCCACGTTGATTGAAAATAATAATGAATCTTTGGATGTGAATTTTGTTGGTAGGAATAATTTTGGTAACAATGCTTATAGAGGAAACTTTAATCCTAGGCCTTTTCCTAGCAATTCCTCTAATAATTATGGTAATTCCTACAATAGCTCTTATGGAAAATTTGGTAAGACACCCTCTGAATTTGAAACTAGTGTTAAAGAGTTTATGAATTCGCAAAAGAATTTCAATGCTTTGCTTGAAGAAAAATTGCTTAAGATTGATGAGTTGGCTAGAAGCGTGGATAAAATTACTATTGATGTTGATTCTTTGAAACTTAGATCTATTCCACCTAAGCATGATATCAACGAGTCTCTCAAAGCCATGAGAATTTCCATTGATGAATGCAAAGAAAGAACCGCTAGGATGCGTGCTAAAAAAGAGTGCTTTATGAAAGCGTGTTCTTCTAGTTATCATGAAAATAAAGATGAAGATCTGAAAGTTATTGATGTGTTTCCTATTAGATCCTTGTTATATAGTATGAATCTTGATAAAGATGGGACTGGAGATGAGTCTACTTTAATTAAAAGGCGTCCCAATGATTCAGAGTTTTTAGGTCTTGATGCTAAAATTGTTAAAAGTGGGATTGAAGAGATTAAAACTTAGCATAGTGATGAACCCACTACTTTGGATTTCAAGGGATTCAATTATGATAATCGCTCTTTGATTGATTGTATTTCCTTATTGCAATCCGTACTAAATTCTCCGCATGCTTATAGTCAAAATAAAGCTTTTACCAAACACATAGTTGATGCTTTGATGCAATCTTATGAAGAAAAACTTGAACTAGAAGTTTCTATCCCTAGAAAGCTTTATGACGAATGGGAGCCTACTATTAAAATTAAAATTAAGGATCATGAATGCTTTGCTTTGTGTGATTTGGGTGCAAGTGTTTCCACTATCCCGAAAACTTTGTGTGATTTGTTAGGATTCCATGAGCTTGATGATTGTTCTTTAAATTTGCATCTTACGGATTCTACTATTAAGAAACCTATGGGAAGGATTAATGATGTTCATATTGTTGCAAATATGAATTATGTGCCCGTAGATTTCATTGTTCTTGATATAGATTGCAATCCTTCATGTCCTATTATTCTTGGTAGACCTTTCCTTAGAACGATTGGTGCAATTATTGATATGAAGGAAGGAAATATTAGATTCAAATTTCCATTAAGGAAAGGCATGGAACACTTTCCTAGAAAGAAAATCAAATTACCTTATGAATCCATTATGAGAGCCACTTATGGATTGCCTTGCAAAGATGGCAATACCTAGATCTATCCTTGTATCGTGCCTAGCTAGGGGCGTTAAACGATAGCGCTTGTTGGGAGGCAACCCAATTTTATTTTCTTTGTTTTTGCTTCTGTTTAGGAATAAATATTGCATCTAGCTTCTGTTTAGATATGGTTTTATGTTTTAATTAGTGTTTGTGCCAAGTAGAACCTTTGGGAAGACTTCTGTGAAGTTTATATGATCTTGCTGTAAAAAACAGAAACATTAGCGCTCACGAGAATAGTCACCAGATTTTACTAGAGAGAGCTATTTAGTTGACTCTTTTTGCAGATGATTAATAGACGAATTAATCATGTGTACCAATTTATTTCAATTTTTTGGAGTTATAGAAGTATTTGAAAGTTACAGATTACTACAGACTGTTCTGTTTTTGACAGATTCTGTTTTTCGTGTGTTGTTTTCTTATTTTGATGAATATATGAGTAGTATTGGGGAGTATGAATCATAGAGAAGTTGGAATACAGTAGGTTTAACACCAATATAAACAAAGAATGAGTTCATTACAATACTTTTGAGTGGTGGTTTGTTTTCTTATACTAACGGAGCTCACGAGATTTTTGGCTAAGTTTTGTGTTGTGAAGTTTTCAAGTTTTGAGTATGGATTTGATGGACTATGGAACAAAGAGTGGCAAGAGCCTAAAATTGGGGATTCCCAAGGCACCCCAAGGTAAAATTCAAGGACAACCAAAAGCCTAAGCTTGGGGATGCCCCGGGAAGGCATCCCCTCTTTCGTCTTCATCTATCGGTAACTATACCCGGGACTATATTTTTATTCACCACATGATATGTGTTTTGCTTGGAGCGTCATGTATGATTTGAGTCTTTGCTTGTTAGTTTGCCACAATCATCCTTGCTGGACACACCTTTTTGAGAGAGATAAATATGGTCTAGAATTTGTTAGAACACTCTATGTGCTTCACTTATATCTTTTGAGCTAAATAGTTTTGCTCTAGTGCTTCACTTATATCTTTTAGAGCACGGTGGTGATTTTATTTTGTACAAATTGTTGATATCTCATGCTTCACTTATATCCTTTTGAGAGTCTTTTAGAACAGCAGGGTAATGTGCTTTGGTTATAAAACAAGTCCTAATATGATAGGCATCCAAGATGAATGTAGTAAAAACTTTCATACAAAGTGCATTGAATATGATGAAAAGTTTGATACTTGATAATTGTTTTGAGATATGAGGATGGTGATATTAGAGTCATGCTAGCGGTGTAATTAGGAATTTGAGAAATACTTGTGTTAAAGTTTGTGATTCCCGTAGCATGCACATATGGTGAACCGCTATGTGACGAAGTTAGAGCATGAGGTATTTGTTGAGTGTCATCCTTTGTGTGGAGGTCGGGGGCGCCCGATGGTTAACTCCTACCAACCTTCCCCCTAGGATCATGCGTTGATTGCTTGGTTTTGATGACTGGTAAATTTTTGCAGTAAGTATATGAGTTCTTTATGACTAATGTTGAGTCCATGGATTATACGCACTCTCACCCTTCCACCATTGATAGCCTCTCTTGTACCGCGCAACTCTCACTGGTATCATACACCCACCATATACCTTCCTCAAAACAGCCACCATACCTACCTATCATGGCATTTCCATAGCCATTCCGAGATATATTGCCATGCAACTTTCCACCGTTCCATTCATATGACACGCTTCATATTGTCATATTGCCATGCATGATCATGTAGTTGACATCGTATTTGTGGCTAGGCCACCATGCATAATTTTTCATACATGTCACTCTTGATACATTGCACATGCCGGTACACCGCCGGAGGCATTCATATAGTGTCATATTTTCTTCTAGCTTCGAGTTGTAATCTTCGAGTTGTAAGTCAATAAAAGTGTGATGATCTTCATTATTAGAGCATTGTCCCATGTGAGGAAAGGCCAAAAAAAAGAGATGGCCCAAAAAAATATATATAGAGAGGGGTTAAAAAAAAGAAAGCCCCTCCAAAAAAATGAGAGAAAAGAGAGAAGGGACAATGCTACCATCCTTTTCCACACTTGTGCTTCAAAGTAGCACCATGTTCTTCATGATAGAGAGTCTATTGGTTAGTCACTTTCATATACTAGTTGGAATTTTCATTATAGAACTTGGCTTGTATATTCCAACGATGGGCTTCCTCAAATGCCCTAGGTCTTCATGAGCAAGCAAGTTGGATGCACACCCACTTAGTTTCTTTTGATGAGCTTTCATACACTTATAGCTCTAGTGCATCCGTTGCATGGCAATCCCTACTCACTCACATTGATATCTATTGATGGGCATCTTCATAGCCCGTTGATACGCCTAGTCGACGTGAGACTATCTTCCTCTCTTTTGTCTTCTCCACAACCACCACTCTATTCGACCTATAGTGCTATATCCATGGCTCACGCTCATGTATTGCGTGGAAGTTGAAAGGTTTGAAAAAATTGAGTATGAAAAGAATTGCTTGGCTGAAACCTGGGTTGTGCATGATATGAATATTTTGTGTGATGAAGAGGGAGCATAGCCAGACTATATGATTTTGTAGGGATAACTTTTTTGGCCATGTTATTTTGAGAAGACATGATTGCTTTGTTAGTATGCTTGAAGTATTATTATTTCTTATATCAATATAGACTTTTGTATTGAATCTTTCGAATCTGAACATTCATGCCACAATAAAGAAATTACATTGAAAATTATGTTGGTTAGCATTCCACATCATTTTTTTTTGTTTTTATAATTTACCTACTCGAGGACGAGCAGGAATTAAGCTTGGGGATGCTTGATACTTCTCCAATGTATCTATAATTTTTGATTGTTCCATGCTATTATATATGATGTTTTGGATGTTTAATGGTCTTTATCATACACTTTTATATTACTTTTGGGACTAACCTATTAACCCAAAGGCCCAGTGCAGATTGCTGTTTGTTTGCCTATTTCAGGGTTTCGCAGAAAAGGAATATCAAACGGAGTCCAAACAGAATGAAACCTTCGCGAGAGTTATTTTTGGAACAATATCAACACAGAAGACATGGAGTACATGCGAGGGAACGAAGGAGGCGGCAACGAGGGTCTAGGGTGCGCCCCCTCCTATAGGGCACGCTCCCACCCTCGTGGGGCCCCTTTGGCTCCCCTGATGCCCTCCTTCCTCCTATATATACCCATATACCCTGAAAACATCGAGGCAACAGAGAAAACCCTAATTCCACCGCCGCAACCTTCTGTTCCCTTGAGATCCCATCTTAGGGCCTGTTCCGGAGCTCCACCGGAGGGGGGATCTTCCACGGAGTGCTTCTACATCAACACCATTGCCTCACCATGAGTTGTGAGTAGTTTACCATAGACCTTCGTGTCCATAGTTATTAGCTAGATGGCTTCTTCTCTCTTTTTGGATCTCAATACCAAGTTCTCCTCGGTCTTCGAGGAGATCTATTCGATGTAATCTTTTTGCGGTGTGTTTGTCGAGATCCGATGAATTGTGGTTTATGATCAAGATTATGTATGAGAAATATTTGGTTCTTTTCTGAATTCTTTTATGTATGATTATAATATCCTTGCAAGTCTCTTCGAATTATCGGTTTGGTTTGGCCTAATAGATCTATAGTTCTTGCAATGGGAGAAGTTCTTGGCTTTGGGTTCAATCTTGCGGTGTCCTTTCCCAGTGACAGCAGGGGCAGCAAGGCACATATTGTATTGTTGCCATCGAGGATAAAAAGATGGGGTTTATATCATATTGCTTGAGTTTATCCCTCTACATCATGTCATCTTGCTTAAAGCATTACTCTGTTCTTATGAACTTAATACTCTAGATGCATGTTGGATAGCGGTCGATGTGTGGAGTAATAGTAGTAGATGCAGAATCGTTTCGGTCTACTTGTCACGGATGTGATGCCTATATATAATGACCATGCCAAGATATTCTCATAATTATTCGCTTTTCAATCAATTGCTCGATAGTAATTTGTTCACCCACCGTAGAATTCCGCTATCATGAGAGAAGCCACTAGTGAAACCTATGCCCCCCCGGGTCTATTCTCAACATATTAATCTACAATCTACTTTACTTTGCTATTTTTACTTTCTGTTCTTATATCCAAAAATACCAAAAATATCAAACTATCCTATCTATCAGATCTCACTTTCGTAAGTGACCGTAAAGGGATTGACAACTCCTTATCACATTGGCTGCGAAGTTCTTATTTGTTTGTGCAGGTGCGAGGGACTCGCGCGTGGTCTCCTACTGGATTGATACCTTGGTTCTCAAAAACTGAGGGAAATACTTACGCTACTGTGCCGCATCACCCTTTCCTCTTCGAGGGAATACAACGCAAGCTCGAGAAGTACCACACCCACATACCAAATTATCAAAGTAACGAACGCGAATCATATGAGCGTGATGAAAACTAGCTTGACGATAATTCCCATGTGTCCTCGGGAGCGCTTTCCTTTATATAAGAGTTTCTCCAGGCTTGTCCTTTGGTACAAAAAGGATTGGGCCATATTGCTGCACCTTATTTACTTTTACTACTTGCTACTCGTTACAAATTACCTTATCACAAAACTATCTGTTACCGATAATTTCAGTGCTTGCAGAGAATACCTTACTGAAAACTGCCTATCATTTCCTTCCGCTCCTCGCTAGGTTCGACACTCTTACTTATCGAAAGGACTAAGATATATCCCCTACACTTGTGGGTCATCAAGACTCTTTTCTGGCGCCGTTGCCGGGGAGTGAAGCGCCTTTGGCAAGTGGAATTTGGTAAGGAAAATTTTATATAGTATGCTGAAATTTACTGTCACTTGTTACTATGGAACACAATCCTTTGAGGGGCTTGTTTGGGGTATCTTCACCCCGACCAGTAAAGCAAAGAGTTGCTCCTCAACCTACCGAACCTACTGAAAATATTTACTTTGAAATTCCTTCTGGTATGATAGAGAAACTGCTAGCTAATACCTTTACAAGAGATGAAACATTGCATCCCGATTTGCACCTAATCTATGTGGATGAGGTTTGTGGATTATTTATGCTTGCAGGTATGCTTGAAGATGTGATCAAGAAGAAGGTCTTCCCTTTATCTTTGAAGGGAAAGGCATTGTCATGGTTTAGGCTATGCGATGATATTGGATCCTGGAACTACAACCGATTGAAATTGGAATTTCATCAGAAGTTCTATCCTATGCATCAGGTTCATCGTGATCGTAATTATATATATAATTTTTGGACTCGCGAAGGAGAAAGTATCGCTCAAGCTTGGGGGAGGCTTAAGTCAATGTTATATTCATGCCCCAATCATGATCTTTTAAGAGAAATTATTGTTCAAAATTTTTATGCTCGGCTTTCTCTCGATAATCACTCCATGCTCAATACTTCTTGCACTGGTTCTTTTATCATGAAGACTATTGAATTCAAATGGGATTTATTGGAAATAATTAAATGCAACTCTGAAGATTGGGATCTCGACGAAGGTAAGGAGTCAGGTATAACACCTAAGTTTGATTGTGTTAAATCTTTTATGGATACCGATTTTTTCCGTGAATTTAGCACTAAATATGGACTTGACTATGAGATAGTAGCTTCTTTATGTGAATCATTTGCTACTCATGTTGACCTCCCTAAGGAGAACTGGTTTAAATATCATCCTCCCATTGAAGTAAAAGTAGTTGAACCTGTTAGAGTTGAAGAAAAGACTATCACTTATAATGTTGATCCTATTATTCCTACTGCTTATATTGAGAAACAACCCTTCCCTGCTAGAATAAAGGATCATGCTAAAGCTTCAACTGTGGTTCTTACGAGTAATACAAGAACACCTACACCCTCTGAGCAAATTAAAGTTGAACCTAGTGTTGATATGGTTAAGGACCTCTTGGTTGATGATATTGATGGGCATGTTATTTACTTCTGTGATGAAGCTGCTAAAATTGCTAGACCCGATACTAAAAATAAACAAAGACATGTTGTAGGCATGCCTGTTATTTCTATTAAAATAGGAGATCATTGCTATCATGGCTTATGTGACATGGGTGCTAGTGCTAGTGCAATACCTCATTCCTTATACGAAGAAATTATGCACGATATTGCACCTGCTGAGCTAGAAGGTATTGATGTTACTATTAAGCTTGCTAATAGAGACAATATTTCACCAGTTGGGATTGTTAGAGATGTTGAAGGCTTGTGTGGGAAAGTTAAATACACTACTGATTTTCTTGTTCTTGGTTCCCCACAAGATGACTTTTGCCCCATTATCTTTGGTAGACCCTTCTTGAATACTGTTAATGCTAAGATGGATGGCAAAAAGGATGTTGTTACTATTGGTTTAGGGGATATGTCTCATGATTTTAACTTTGCTAAATTTCGTAGACAACCCCATGATAAAGAATTGCCTAGTAAGGATGAAATTATTGGTCTTGCTTCTATTGCCGTGCCTCTTAACGATCCATTAGAACAATATCTGCTAGACCATCAAAATGATATGTATATGAATGAGAGAAGGGAAATAGATGAATTATTCTTTAAATAGGGACCTTTATTGAAACACAACTTGCCTGTCAAAATTCTAGGGGATCCTCCTCCATCCAAGGGTGATCCCGTGTTTGAGCTCAAACCATTACGTGATACTCTTAAGTATGCTTATCTTGATGAAAAGAAGATATATCCTGTTATTATTAGTGCTAACCTTTCAGAGTAGGAAGAAGAGAAATTATTGAAAACTCTGAAGAAGCACCGTGCTGCTATTGGATATACTCTTGACGATCTTAAGGGCATTAGTCCCACTCTATGCCAGCATAAAATAAAATTGGAGACGGACGCTAAACCGGTTGTTGATCACCAACGACGGTTAAATCCTAGGACGAAAGAAGTGGTATGGAAAGAAATACTAAAGCTTCTAGAGGCAGGTATAATTTATCCAGTTGCTGATAGTCAGTGGGTAAGTCCTGTCCATTGTGTTCCTAAGAAGGGATGTATTACTGTTGTTCCTAATGATAAAGATGAATTGATCCCACAAAGAATTGTTACAGGCTATAGAATGGTAATTGATTTCCACAAATTAAATAAAGCTACTAAGATGGATCATTACCCACTACCTTTTATTGATCAAATGCTAGATAGATTATCAAAACATACTCATTTTTGCTTTCTAGATGGCTATTATGGTTTCTCTGAAATACCTGTGTCAAAAGAGGACCAAGAAAAGACCACTTTTACTTGTCCTTTTGGTACCTTTGCTTATAGACGTATGCCTTTTGGTTTATGTAATGCTCCTACTACCTTTCAAAGATGCATGCTGGCTATATTCTCTGATTTTTGTGAAAAGATTGTTGAGGTTTTCATGGATGATTTTTTTTGTTTATGGAACTTCTTTTGATGATTTCTTGAGCAACCTTGATCGAGTTTTGCAGAGATGTGAAGAAACTAATCTTGTCTTGAATTGGGAGAAGTGCCACTTTATGGTTAATGAATGTATTGTCTTGGGGCATAAGATTTCTGAAAGAGGTATTGAAGTTGATAGAGCTAAAGTTGATGCTATTGAAAATATGCCGTGTCCCAAGGACATCAAAGGTATAAGAAGTTTCCTTGGTCATGCGGGGTTTTATAGGAGGTTCATTAAGGACTTCTCAAAAATCTCTAGGCCTCTGACTAACCTCTTACAAAAATATGTTCCTTTTGTTTTTGATGATGATTGTATAGAAGCATTTGAAATACTTAAGAAATCATTGATTTCTGCATCTATTGTCCAGCCTCGTGACTGGAATTTACTCTTTGAAATTTTGTGCGATGCTAGTGATTATGCAGTAGGTGCTATTCTAGGACAAAGAGTTGATAAGAAATTATATGTTATCCAATATGCTAGTAAAACTCTGGACAATGCCTAGAGAAATTATGCTACTACCGAAAAAGTATTTTTAGCAGTTGTATTTGGTTGTGATAAGTTCAGACCTTATATTGTTGATTCTAAAATAACTGTTCACACTGATCATGCTGCTATTAAATATCTTATGGAAAAGAAAGATGCTAAACCTAGACTTATTAGATGGGTTCTCTTGCTACAAGAATTTGATTTGCATATTACTGATAGAAAGGGAGCTGAGAACCCCGTTGCAGACAACTTGTCTAGGTTAGAGAATGTTCTTGATGACTGATGTCTACTACACGCTTCTATTCCTGTAGACAGTGTTGGGCCTCCAAGAGCAGAGGTTTGTAGGACAGCAGCAAATTTCCCTTAAGTGAGTAACCCAAGGTTTATCGAACTCAGGGAAGTGGAGGTTGAACGTACCCCTTTCAAGCAACCCTGCAATCAAGATACAAGAAGTCTCTTGTGTCCCCAACACACCTAATACACTTGTCAGATGTATAGGTGCACTAGTTCGGCGAAGAGATGTTAAATGGCAAGTGATATGGATGGCAAAATAAAGTGATATAAATCCGTAATAAAAAGTGCAGCAAGCAAACAAGTGGTAAACGTGAGCACAAATGGTATTGCAATGGTGGAAACAAGGCCTAGGGATAAAATTTCACTAGTGGCAACTCCCAACAACATTAACATAGTCGAATCACATGATATTTCCCATAAAACATGCAATGGAGACGCACCCGGAGGTCATTCCTTTGTGGTCAAGAGAGGACGAGAATTATGTAGGGCTACAAAAGCACACCTCAAAGTTCGTAGTTCTCAATCTATGGATTTCCCAATGTCACCGCGGCCATCCAAAGAGAGTACCACAATCACCACAACATATCTAAAGGATAGTCAAAGACAAGCACCAAGAGACTCTCAATCTTCAATCAACACACAAAAGAGGAAATCACTCATGAAAATATTCTTCTAATCCATGTTCAATAGACCGCTGTCACCTTGGTCTCGGGGATTATACTAGATAAAGACAAGTGAGTACATCAATCCAATACATAGAGGAAGGGGAAGTATCATGGGATCACCCTAGATCAACATAGCCTATGATCACAACGAAGATCACATCATGGGAGAGAGAGATAACCACATAGCTACACGTACAAGCCCTCAGCCCTGGAGGAAACTACTCACACATGGACATGGTGAGGAGGAGCTTGATGGTGGTGTTGATGGAGAGGTGCAGCCCCGCGAGGAGGAGACAGCCGGCGGCCCTAGGGGGCGGCGGCGGCCCTAGGGGGCGGCGGCTCCTTGGCCCCCCTTCTTCCTTGTGGATGGTGCTGCAATGGTGCTGGTCCTCCCCTCCAAGACGGCGGCTTTGGAGGAGGAAAATTCGTGGCCCTTGGTGACCTAGGTTTCCTTTCTTTATATAGACTCTCCGATTCCCGTCATCAGATTTTGGGATTCAGTAAAACGGGCTTTTCTCGGTCGTCCGGACTCCGATTTGGACGAATTTTATATCCAGAAGCATCCTCTCGAAATTCCCCACAAGTTTCGCAACTAGATTTTTTCCATTTGACGTCGTCTCCGGGCCGGAACGTGACCATCTTTAAAAAACGTTCTCAGACAGATTTCAGGAAAGTCAGAGTCCTACTCCAATACGACTCCTTTTGCGTTTTTGTCAATTTCCAAGTAATTCCTACACAATAAAGTGTAAAACAAGAACATTGTGCACTTTTGTAACCATTAGTAGGTTAGTCCAATAAATGCCTAAAAAGATAAAAAACTTTGATATAAACATGAGACAATGATGCAAAACAAGCATGCCACAAGCAAAAATTATGGATACGTTTGAGACGTATCAGCATCCCCAAGCTTAATTCCTGCTTGTCCTCGAGTAGGTAAATGATAACAAGCATAATTTCTGTGGTGACATGCTACCAAAGAGTCTTTCACAATCACATGACAAATGCTTATTGAGATAATGAATCTTTAGTAATTAAGTTGCCTCATGAGAATATCACAAAGAACTGAAAGTTTACAATATGATACTGAAACACCCAATAGATTTGTAGTGAGCATGGTGTGCAAACATGACAAAGTGATACCTCGCTTGTCCCCTTTGGTGAAGCAAAACATAAATGCAGGAGCACCTCCAAAGTTTAAGTGACGACTAGATACAATGATTTCAGGATAAGCGATATCACAATCATGCAGAAGACAATGGTACTTTGGGACAATGCACATTACACTCAGAATGACAATCATGCTCTCAATAGTTGGTGCTTTGAAGAAAGAAGGTGGAGACTCAACATAAAAGTAAAAGAATGGCCCTTCGCAGAGGGAAGCAGGGATTACTCATGTGCTAGAGCTTTTTATTTTGAAAACATAG
This sequence comes from Secale cereale, assembly GCA_902687465.1. Taxonomy (NCBI): domain Eukaryota; kingdom Viridiplantae; phylum Streptophyta; class Magnoliopsida; order Poales; family Poaceae; genus Secale; species Secale cereale. Next base: position 643,165,715 of record LR738713.1, on the reverse strand, counting down.
AAACAATTTTGTCAACGGTAGTAATACTTCATACGTGTTATGCATAAGACATCCTATAAGTTGCAAGCCTCATGCATCGAATACCAATAGTGCTCGCACCTTGTCCTAATTAGCTCTGATTTCCATGGATTATCATTGCATTACATATGTTTCAACCAAGTGTCACAAAGGGGTACCTCTATGTCACCTGTACAAAGGTCCAAGGAGATAGATCGCATTTGATTTCTCGTTTTTGATAGATCTCAACTTGAGGACATCCATACTGGGACAACATAGAAAATAGATAATGGACTCCTCTTTAATGCTTAAGCATTCAACAACAGATAATATTCTCATAAGAGATTGAGGATTAATGTCCAAGCTAAAACTTCCACCATTATACATGGATTTGGTTGGCGGCCCAATGTTCTTCTCTAACAATATGCATACTCAAACCATTCAACTCATGGCAAATCACCCTTACTTCAGACAAGACGAACATGCATAACAACTCACATAATATTCAACAAAAGTGTAACAGTTGATGGCGTCCCCAGAAACATGGATACCGCTCAACAAGCAACTTATAAGAAATAAGATACATAAGCGACATATTCTTTACCACAATAGTTTTAAGCTACTTTCCCATGAGCTATGTATTGCAAAAACAAGGAATTATTTTGAAGGTTTTAAAGGTAGCACATGTAAATTTACTTGGAGTGGCGGTGAAATACCACATATAGGTAGGTATGGTGGACTCATATGGCATAACTGGTTTCAAGGATTTTGGATGCATAAGTAGTCAGTCCGCTTAGTACAGGTGAAGGCTAGCAAAAGACTGGGAGCGACCAACTAAGAGAGCAATGATGGCCATAATCATGCAGAGCGACAAAGCAACATTGAATCGGGCATGGAAGTTATATCACTACTCAGAAATTAAAGATCATCAAGGCTTGATAGACTTTCTTTACAGTCTTAAATATGCGTGAGCATATGCCAAGTCAATCAAAATAAATTCTTGGAGGAAGATATCACTAAACCATACCACATCATAGGCAAACAAATCATGTTGGTACTTCAATAACACATTAAGAACCCCCAGCTATTTGAGACTAACCATTAGAAAACATGAACTACTAAGCACCATTATGCACATAGCATTTTTATCATAGACATATCAACCAGTGCCACAGAAGCCAACTCTCTTAACAAGATAAGCATGATAACTCAAGAGAGTTCCAGAAGCAACAACCTAAACAAAAGCTCTTAAAAAGATAAGCATGAAAACTAAGAGCTAAGCATGACAGCAGCTATGAAAAGATAAAGAACACACACAACAAAGATAAGCATAAAAATCCTATGTTGTGTTCTAGGTTGAAGTGGAGCGTATTTCTATCCCAAACAATGAAGGCTAGGATCTAACTTATTATGAACAGCAAGCAAAGCTAAAGAAAACTAAAAAGGAAACTAAGAGCAAGACGCTCCAAGCATAGCACATAACGCATGAAGTGATTAAAATATAGTGGAACGAAAGACGAACTGATAATTGTTGATGGAGAAGGGGATGCATGGGGGCATACCCAAGCTTAGACGCTTGAGTCTTCTTGAATATTTCTTGGGGGTGCACGGGGGCATCCCCAAGCTTGAGCGTTTGACCCTCCTGAATCTTCTTTTATCATCTTCCCTCACACACTTGAAAACTCCCTTCATACATAACTCGTCATAATCTGATTAGCGAGGTTAGTACCCACAATAAAATAATTTTTCCCTACTGGAAATAAGGATAATCTTGAAGAGATACTGTTTCTCAAGATTGTCAAAAGGTTTTTGCAAAGAAAAAGCAAGCTTAAGGTCTGCAAAACGAAGAAAAGGCAAAACAGGACAGAATCTGTGAAAAACAGACAAGCAGGTAGTAAATAATTTTTTCGGGGCACTTCTGCAACTCAAATCAAAAAACTCAGAACAGATGCCCGAAAGCCAATTGTATAGAGCACGCTGTCAAAAAAATGCAGATCAAAAAGATGATCTGGTGATTTTATAAGAATTTTTCTGTCCAAGGACAAAATCTGTTTTCTGGACTGCATGTCACAACTTTTGAACTTCCTTGCAATCAGAGGCTAAACTTGGCACAAAGCTGAAAAATAAAGATACAATGATGTTGCTACAGTAGTAACAAACATCAAGACCACTAAAAACTGAAAGCAAAGATAACAAGGGTTGTCTCCCTAGAGCTCTTTCTTTATAGCCATAAAGATAGGCTTAAGACTTTAGTGATGCTCTCGTAGGAATAAGAGCTGAAGAACAAAAAAGAGCATCAAGAAGCAAATACCAAACACATTTAAGCCTAACATGCTTCCTATGCATAGGAATATTGCAATAGAATAATTCATTGAAGCACAAAGCAATAAGCATAGGAAGACAAAACAAGTGCAGCTTCAAAACCTTCAACATAAAGAGAGGGAACTTGATATTATTGAAATATCTATAAGCATATGTTCCCTTCTCATAATAATTTTCAGTGGGATCACGAATAAACTCAACAATATAAGCATCACATAAAGCCTTGTTACCATGATCCACATGCAAAAAGGTACTCTTACTCTCCACATAAGCATAATCTTTCTCATTGGTAATAGTGGGAGTAGGACTATCATAACAACTTGAAAACTATAGATTAATTGTGTATTAGGAAGATGGTGTTCAACAAGGGAGTAATTCCCCATGATTATGACAAGTTTCATAAGGATAATTTCTCCTTATGTCATAGGTACCTTTATAATCACTATAGATTGGAGTTACAACATCATCATGGTAGAGAAGAGCATTATCATTGCTAGCAACTATATTTGTAAACATGCTGTCTTTATTCTTACTAGCAAAATAATTATCAATTGTCACATCACTAGTGGGTAAAGGATTTGCAATCCTATCATCCCCAAGCTTAGAGCTTTCCATATCATCACTTTCAGAGTTGGTACCAAAAAGATTTTCAAGATCATAAGTAGCATTATCATCATTTTCCCAATCACAATAAGTAACATGCATATCATAATCAAAATCATCTTCAATAGTACCTACGGACGTATCATCAAGATGATAATTAAGGCAATAAACTTCACCTTCTTCTTTAAACTTACAACCGTTAGGATAAAAGTTGATGGGAGGAATATGCTCAGGCCAGGTTGATACCCATTCTTCTTCCTTCTTGCTCCTCTTCCTCCTCCTCTTCTTTTTCTTCTTCTTCACCTTAGGAGGGAGTGGTTGGAGATGAAGCTTCTCCACATATCATGGTTTATCATTAGAAACAATAGGGGAAACTTGGGAGAAACTCTCGTTTTTATTAGCAGAAATATAAGAGCCATTTTTATACTTTGGTAAAGTTCCCTCCTTTCTAATCTTACTTATGTAATCATTTTCATGGCAATTAACAACACAATAGAGATGGCAATTTTGCAAAGTGTTTTTTATTCCTATGGCATTAACATCTAGCCAAGAAGTCTTTTCTGATAACTCCTCACACATCAAAAATAACATAAGCTCATCATAAGGATCAGAGGTGATCATGTTATCACACAACTGGTTAACAGTTATGTTTTGAAAGTGCATGCATTGAAAATTAAAGTGACCCTCTATACAGCAAAGTTCACAAGTAAAAGGATAAAGGTCACACAATTCTCTAGCAATTTCATTTAAATCTCTGACCCAAGTGATTGTTCTTTCATGCTTATGTTGCTTACAATACTTCTCTTCTTCAATCATAGGCCTTTCACAAGGTCTATCCACTCCACAAAAATTAACATGCTTATATAAAACTTCATTTTTAGGAATTGGATCATGCATGTTGCAATCATCATGAACAATTTCATTTTCTTTGCAAATCTCTTTAAAAGGTTCATGATGCTTGATCCAATCTTCCTTAGGCATATTAAGATGTGAAGCAAAAGATTTGAGGAAATCAACAAGGAGTTGAGAATCAAGCCCAAACTTAGCGCTAAACTTATTCAAACTTGTAGTTTCAACAAAGGACTTAATGCAATCATACTCATAAATTATACCTGACTCTTTACCTTTGTCGATCTCCCAATCTTCAGTGTTGCGTTGAATTCTTTCAAGGAGTTCCCATTTAGCATCAATCTTTTCGTTTGTGAAAGAACCCATAGAGGAAGCATCGAGCAAATCTTTATCCTGTCGAGAGAGCCTCGCATAGAAATTAGTAATAATCATATCTTTGGGGAGCCCATGGTTAGGACATTTTAGCATTAACGTTTTCAGTCTCCCCCAAGCTTGAGCTATGCTCTCTCCGTCATGAGGATAGAAATTATAAACATAATTCCTATTCTCATGGACTTCATGAAGAGGATAAAACTTGGAGTAAAAGAGAGACTGGATCTCTTCCCAATCCAGCAGGTGAGAGTCATCTAGTAGCCTATACCATTCCAATGCTTTTCCTTTCAGTGACAAGGCAAATAATTTCCTCATGACTCCATCTCTTGTCAAACCTGAAATCTTAAACAACTTACAAAGTTCTGTAAGTTTCAACAAATGAATACTAGGATTGACTGTCCCATCATAACAATCATTCCTAATTATTTCAATTATCCCAAGTGGTATTTTGAACTGGATACATTCAGTAGGTGGAGGAGACTTCTCTACCACGGGTGTGGTAAAGTGGCCTTCCCCAAGCAGCGAACTAAGATTGCGGTTTTCCATAAACATAACTAGTGAAATAAAAACAAGAAACAAAAAGATTTAATTGCAAGATCTAGAGAAGGTACCTTCACTTACCTCACTTCCCCGGCAACGGCGCCAGAAATAGCTTGATGTCTACTACACGCTTCTATTCCTGTAGACAGTGTTGGGCCTCCAAGAGCAGAGGTTTGTAGGACAGCAGCAAATTTCCCTTAAGTGAGTAACCCAAGGTTTATCGAACTCAGGGAAGTGGAGGTTGAACGTACCCCTTTCAAGCAACCCTGCAATCAAGATACAAGAAGTCTCTTGTGTCCCCAACACACCTAATACACTTGTCAGATGTATAGGTGCACTAGTTCGGCGAAGAGATGTTAAATGGCAAGTGATATGGATGGCAAAATAAAGTGATATAAATCTGTAATAAAAAGTGCAGCAAGCAAACAAGTGGTAAACGTGAGCACAAATGGTATTGCAATGGTGGAAACAAGGCCTAGGGATCATACTTTCACTAGTGGCAACTCCCAACAACATTAACATAATCGAATCACATGATATTTCCCATAAAACATGCAATGGAGACGCACCCGAAGGTCATTCCTTTGTGGTCAAGAGAGGACGAGAATTATGTAGGGTTAAAAAAGCACACCTCAAAGTTCGTAGTTCTCAATCTATGGATTTCCCAATGTCACCGCGGCTATCCAAAGAGAGTACCACAATCACCACAACATATCTAAAGGATAGTCAAAGACAAGCACCAAGAGACTCTCAATCTTCAATCAACACACAAAAGAGGAAATCACACATGAAAATATTCTTCTAATCCATGTCCAATAGACCGCTGTCACCTTGGTCTCGGGGATTATACTAGATAAAGACAAGTGAGTACATCAATCCAATACATAGAGGAAGGGGAAGTATCATGGGATGACCCTAGATCAACATAGCCTATGATCACAACGAAGATCACATCATGGGAGAGAGAGATAACCACATAGCTACACGTACAAGCCCTCAGCCCCGGAGGAAACTACTCACACATGGACATGGTGAGGAGGAGCTTGATGGTGGTGTTGATGGAGAGGTGCAGCCCCGCGAGGAGGAGACGGCCGGCGGCCCTAGGGGGCGGCGGCTCCTTGGCCCCCCTTCTTCTTTGTGGATGGTGCTGCAATGGTTCTGGTCCTCCCCTCCAAGACGGCGGCTTTGGAGGAGGAAAATTCGTGGCCCTTGGTGACCTAGGTTTCCTTTCTTTATATAGACTCTCGGATTCCCGTAATCAGATTTTGGGCTTCAGTATAACGGGCTTTTCTCGGCCGTCCGGACTCCGATTTGGACGAATTTTATATCCAGAAGCATCCTCTCGAAATTCCCCACAACTTTCGCAACTAGACTTTTTCCTTTTGACGTCGTCTTCGGGCCGGAACGTGACCATCTTTAAAAAACGTTCTCAGACAGATTTCAGGAAAGTCAGAGTCCTACTCCAATACGACTCCTTTTGCGTTTTTGTCAATTCCCAAGTAATTCCTACACAATAAAGTGTAAAACAAGAACATTGTGCACTTTTGCAACCATTAGTAGGTTAGTCCAATAAATGCCTAAAAAGATAAAAAACTTTGATATAAACATGAGACAATGATGCAAAACAAGCATGTCACAAGCAAAAATTATGGATATGTTTGAGACGTATCAATGACCCACTACCTACTGATGATAGTTTTCCTGATTAACAATTAGCTGTCATAAATGCTTCTCGTACTGCTCCATGGTATGCTGATTATGCTAATTACATTGTTGCTAAATTTATACCACCTAGTTTCACATACCAGCAAAAGAAAAAGTTTTTCTATGATTTAAGACATTACTTCTGGGATGACCCACACCTTTATAAATGAGTAGATGGGATTATTAGACGTTGTGTACCTGAGCATGAATAGGAATAGATCCTACGCAAGTGTCACTCCAAGGCTTATGGAGGACACCACGCTGGAGATAGAACTGCACATAAGGTACTGCAATCTGGTTTTTATTGGCCTACTCTCTTCAAGGATGCCCGTAAGTTTGTCTTGTCTTGTGATGAATGTCAAAGAATTGGTAATATTAGTAGACATCAAGAAATGCCTATGAACTATTCACTTGTTATTGAACCATTTGATGTCTGGGGCTTTGATTATATGGGACCGTTTCCTTCCTCTAATGGGTATACACATATCTTAGTTGCTGTTGATTACGTTACTAAGTGGGTAGAAGCTATTCCAACTAGTAGTGTTGATCACAACACCTCTATTAAGATGCTTAGAGAAGTTATTTTTCCGAGATTTGGAGTCCCTAGATACTGATGGCGGTTCACATTTTATTCATGGCACTTTCCGCAAAATGCTTTCTAAGTATGATGTTAATCATAGAGTTGCATCCCCATACCACCCACAGTCTAGCGGTCAAGTAGAACTGAGTAACAGAGGCAACAACAACAACAACAACAAAGCCTTTAGTCCCAAACAAGTTGGGGTAGGCTAGAGGTGAAACCCATAAGATCTCGTGACCAACTCATGGCTCCGGCACATGGATAGCAAGCTTCCACGCACCCCTGTCCATAGCTAGTTCTCTGGTGATACTCCAATCCTTCAGGTCTCTCTTAACGGACTCCTCCCATGTCAAATTCGGTCTACCCCGACCTCTCTTGACATTCTCCGCACGCTTTAGCCGTCCGCTATGCACTGGGGCTTCTGGAGGCCTGCGCTGAATATGCCCAAACCATCTCAGACGATGTTGGACAAGCTTCTCTTCAATAGGTGCTACCCCAACTCTATCTCGTATATCATCATTCCGGACTCGATCCTTCCTCGTGTGGCCACACATCCATCTCAACATACGCATCTCCGCCACACCTAACTGTTGAACATGTCGCCTTTTAGTCGGCCAACACTCGGCGCCATACAGCATTGCGGGTCGAACCGCCGTCCTGTAGAACTTGCCTTTTAGCTTTTGTGGCACTCTCTTGTCACAGAGAATGCCAGAAGCTTGGCGCCACTTCATCCATCCGGCTTTGATTCGATGATTCACATCTTCATCAATACCCCCATCCTCCTGCAGCATTGACCCCAAATATCGAAAGGTGTTCTTCTGAGGCACCACCTGTCCATCAAGGCTAACCTCCTCCTCCTCACACCTAGTAGTACTGAAACCGCACATCATGTACTCAGTTTTAGTTCTACTAAGCTTAAACCCTTTCGATTCCAAGGTTTGTCTCCATAACTCTAACTTCCTATTTACCCCCGTCCGACTATCGTCAACTAGCACCACATCGTCCGCAAAGAGCATACACCATGGGATATCTCCTTGTATATCCCTTGTGACCTCATCCATCACCAAGGCAAAAAGATAAGGGCTCAAAGCTGACCCTTGATGCAGTCCTATCTTAATCGGGAAGTCATCAGTGTCGACATCACTTGTTCGAACACTTGTCACAACATTATCGTACATGTCCTTGATGAGAGTAATGTACTTTGCTGGGACTTTGTGTTTCTCCAAGGCCCACCACATGACATTCCGTGGTATCTTATCATAGGCCTTCTCGAAGTCAATGAACACCATATGCAAGTCCTTCTTTTGCTCCCTGTATCTCTCCATAAGTTGTCGAACCAAGAAAATGGCTTCCATCGTCGACCTCCCAGGCATGAAACCAAACTGATTTTTGGTCACGTTTGTCATTCTTCTCAAGCGGTGCTCAATGACTCTCTCCCATAGCTTCATTGTATGGCTCATCAGCTTAATTCCATGGTAATTAGTACAACTCTGAACATCCCCCTTGTTCTTGAAGATTGGTACTAATATACTCCGTCTCCATTCTTCTGGCATCTTGTTTGCCCGAAAAATGAGGTTGAAAAGCTTGGTTAGCCATACTATCGCTATGTCCCCGAGGCCTTTCCACACCTCAATGGGGATACAATCAGGGCCCATCGCCTTGCCTCCTTTCATCCTTTTTAGAGCCTCCTTGACCTCAGACTCCTGGATTCGCCGCACAAAACGCATGCTGGTCTCATCAAAGGAGTCATCAAGTTCAATGGTAGAACTCTCATTCTCCCCATTGAATAGCTTGTCGAAGTACTCCTGCCACCTATGCTTAATCTCCTCATCCTTCACGAGGAGTTGGTCTGCTCCGTCCTTGATGCATTTGACTTGGCCAATATCCCTCATCTTCCTCTCTCGGATCTTGGCCATCTTATAGATGTCCCTTTCCCCTTCCTTTGTGCCTAACCGTTGGTAGAGGCCCTCATACGCCCTACCCCTTGCTTCACCAACAGCTCGCTTTGCGGCCTTCTTCGCCATCTTGTACTTCTCTATGTTGTCTGCACTCCTATCCAAGTACAGGCATCTGAAGCACTCTTTCTTCTCTTTAACCGCCTTCTGGACGGCATCATTCCACCACCAGGTATCCTTATCTTCGCTTCTCCTTCCCCTGGACACTCCAAACTCCTCCGAGGCCACCTTACGAATGCAAGTCGCCATCTTCATCCACACATTGTCCGCATCCCCTCCTTCCTCCCAAGGGCCCTCCTTAATGACCCTCTCCTTGAACGCCTGAGCTAACTCCCCCTTGAGCTTCCACCACTTCGTTCTAGCGACTTTGGCACGCCTATCCCGCTGGACACGAGTCCGAAAGCGGAAGTCAGCAACCACGAGCTTATGTTGAGGTACAACACTCTCTCCAGGTATCACCTTACAATCTAGGCACACACGCCTATCTTCTCTTCTCGAGAGGATGAAATCAATCTGGCTAGAGTGTTGGCCACTACTAAAAGTCACCAGATGTGATTCTCTCTTTCTAAAGAGGGTGTTAGCTACAATCATGTCGTAGGCTAGAGCAAAGCTTAAGACATCTTCTCCTTCCTGATTCCTGGTTCCATAGCCAAAGCCCCCATGCACCCCTTCAAAACCTGTGTTAGATGTACCCACGTGGCCATTGAGGTCTCCTCCTATGAAGAGCTTCTCACCAATCGGTACACTCCTAACCATGTCTTCCAGACCTTCCCAGAACTCCCTCTTGGTGTTCTCAGTGTGGCCTACTTGCGGGGCATACGCGCTGATAACATTGAGAACTAAGTCCCCAACTACCAGCTTGACCAGGATAATCCGGTCCCCACATCTCGTGACGTCTACCACTCCATGCTTGAGGCTCTTGTTGATCAAGATGCCTACGCCATTCCTGTTTGCAGCCAACCCGGTGTACCACAGCTTGAAGCCGGTACCCTCCACCTCCTTTGCCTTCTGTCCCCTCCACTTGGTTTCTTGGACGCAAAGGATATCAACACTTCTCCTCACCGCTGCATCGACTAGCTCCCGAAGCTTCCCTGTCAGGGACCCTACATTCCAGCTACCTAAGCGGATCCTCCTAGGCTCGGCTAGCTTCCTTACCCTTCGCACTCGTCGAGTCAAATGCGAAGACCCTTGCTCATTTTCCACTACATCCGGGCGCCGATGTAGCGCGCCACTAAGGATGCGACGACCCGATCCTCGCTCACTTGCCACCGTATCCAGATCAAGATACGGCGCGCCACCAAGGGGGTGACGTCCCGGCCCTTGCCCATTTGACACCACACCCGGGTTCCGATGTGGCGCGTCGCTGAGAGGGTTACGCCCCAACGAAAATCTTTTGGGTTTCATCTCCATAAGAGTAGCTGAGTTTTCACGTTGGCTCGCCAAGCCTAACACAACCCTCCTCCTTTACCCGGGCTTGGGACCGGCTATGTTGAGACAACATAGGCGGAGACCGGCTATGTTGAGACAACATAGGCGGAGTTAACTGAGTAACAGAGGGCTAAAATTAAATTTGCAAAAGACTGCCAATAGATCTAGAAAGAATTGTTCCAAGAAACATGATGATGCATTATGGGCTTATAGAACTGCATATAAAAATCCTATGGGTATGTCTCCGTATAAAATGGTTTATGGAAAAACATGTCACTTACCTCTCAAACTAGAACATAAGGCATATTGGGCCATTAAAGAGCTCAATTATGATTTCAAACTTGCCGGTGAGAAGAGGCTTTTTGACATTAGCTCACTTGATGAGTGGAGAAGCCAGGCCTATGAAAATGCCAAACTGTTTAAAGAAAAAGTTAAAAGATGGCATGACAAAAGGATACAAAAGCGTGAGTTTAATGTAGGTGATTATGTTTTGCTATAAAACTCTCGTTTAAGTTTTTTTGCAGGAAAACTTCTCTCTAAATGGGAAGGTCCTTACGTTATCGAGGAGGTCTATCATTCCGGTGCCATAAAAATCAATAACTTCGAAGGCACAAATCCGAGGGTGGTGAACGGTCAAAGAATCAAACATTATATTTCAGGTAATCCCATAAATGTTGAAACCAATGTTATTGAAACCGTAACCCCGGAGGAATACATAAGGGACACTTTCCAGAAGATTCAGACTCCGAAAAGGAAGAGGTATGTGGTACGGTAAGTAAACCGACTCCAAAACTGTTCTAATGGCAATTTTTCTCCGTTTTGGAATATTAAAAAAAGGAAAATAAGAAGTAGTCCGAACGGGACATGAGGCGTCCACGAGGGTGGAGGGTGCGCCCTACCCCCTGGGCGCGCCCCCTTCCTCGTGGGCACCTCGTGTGCCCTCCAGACTCCGTTTTCTTGCACGATACTTCTTTTGGTCGGTAAAAAATCATTATATAATCTCCCGAAGGTTTTGACCACCATATCACGTCAAATCCTCTACTTTTTGTTTCAAGCTGTTTTCTGCCAGAGTTGACAAGGCCAGGCATCATGTCGTCCCCCTCCTCCAACAATGAGGGCAATGATGCTTGACTAATGAAGATAGAGCTGAAGAGAGAAGAACCCAAGGAGATCAACAAGGATGATAGGATCAAGAAGGCTATGGAGGATCAAGATCCAGCAGCGGAAGAAGAAGACATCCTCCAACTTCACCAACATGTTCTTACCCCAACTGAGATTGAAGCTTTCAAGATGATTGAATTAGTTCGCATACAAAACAAGTATCTCACACATGAAAATATTTTGTTGAAGGAGCACATCATCGCACTCAAGGGTATTATCCGCAAATTGGAGGATCTCCTATGCTCGATGTACGACACTCCAACATCACCACCTCCGGAGAAAGAGACATAAACACATGGGTATGGGCACTCCCCTTAGCAACTGCCAAGCCTGGGGGAGGTGCCCCGGTATCGTATCACCATCACACTCCTATCTTTACCGTTTTTCTTAGTTCGATCCTTTTGGTAATATCTTGATCTAGTAGAATAAAGTTTAGTATGATCTAGTTGTGAGCTTTGCTTTATGATCTTTATCTTTGTAATCGAGTCCGTGAGCTATATATATAATAAAGATTAGTTTTGAGTCAAGGGCTAGATTATCTCACCATGATCATGAAAGAATAAAAGGAAGAATAAAAAAGAATCAAAGAGATCATATTGATCTTATGGAGAGTAATGACTTCACATATAAAGAGTATGATGAATAAAAGTTGTTGAGAGTTGACAAACATAGTTTTGGTCATCGTTGCAATTAATAGGAAGAAATAAAGAAAGAGAGGTTTTCACATATAAATATACTATCTTGAACATCTTTTATGATTGTGAGCACTCATTAAAATATGACATGCTAAAGAGTTGATGTTGGACAAGGAAGACAACGTAATGGGTTATGTTTTCTTATATCTGAAATAAAGTATATTGTCATGGATCATCCAACATGTTGAGCTTGCCTTTCCCCCTCATGCTAGCCAAACTCCTTGCACCAAGTAGAGATACTACTTGTGCTTCCAAACATCCTTAAACCCAGTTTTGCCATGAGAGTCCACCATATCTACCTATGGATTGAGTAAGATCCTTCAAGTAAGTTGTCATTGTCGCAACTCTCTAAATATGTATGAGCTATTAGTGTGGAGAAAATAAACTTTATACGATCTTGTGATATGGAAGCAATAAAAGCGACGGACTGCATAATAAAGGTCCATATCACAATTGGCAATATAAAGTGACGTTCTTTTGCGCTAAGATTTTGTACGTCCAACCATAAGAGCACATGACAACCTCTTCTCGCGAAGGGCCTATCTATTGTTCTTGCCTTATACCTTATACAAGAGTCAGGGTGATGTTCACCTTTCCTTTTTACATTTTATCCTTTGGCAAGAACATTGTGTTGGAAAGATCCTGACATATATACCTAATTGGATGTAAGTTATCATAAACTATTATTGTTGACATTACCCTTGAGGTAAAAGGTTGGGAGGCAACATTATAAGCCCCCTATCTTTCTCTGTGTCCGATTAAAACTCCATACCCATAAGTATTGCGTGAGTGTGAGCAATTGTGAAAGACTAAATGATAGTTGATTATGTGGACTTGCTGAAAAGCTCTTATATTGACTCTTTCTGATGTTATGATAAATTGCAATTGCTTCAATGACCGAGATCATAGTTTGTTAGTTTTCAATGAAGTTTCTGATTCATACTTGACATTGGGAATAGATTGTTACTTTAGCATAATAAAATACGGACATGAGGGCATCATAGGAGGCTTTCGGGACCAGACGCCGCCGTCTCGAGGCGAAACCGAGGCGGAAACCAATCTTAGGGCTCCGGAAGAGCTGTTCTGTCGTGGATACTTCCCTCCGGGAGGGGGAAATCATCACCGCCGTCATCACCAACAACTCTCCCATCTTGGGGAGGGCTATCTTCATCAACATCTTCACCAACACCATCTCCTCTCAAACCCTAGTTCATCTCTTGTATCCAATCTTTGTATCAAAACCTCAGATTAGTACCTGTGGGTTGCTAGTAGTGTTGATTACTCCTTGTAGTTGATGCTAGTTGGTTTATTCGGTGGAAGATCATATGTTCAGATCCTTTATGCATATTAATACCCCTCTGATTATGAACATGAATATGATTTGTGAGTAGTTACGTTTGTTCCCGAGGACATGGGAGAAATCTTGCTATAAGTAGTCATGTGAATTTGGTATTCGTTCGATATTTTGATGAGATGTATGCTGTATTTTCTCTAGTGGTGTTATGTGAACATCGACTACATGACACTTCACCATTGTTTGGGACTAGAGGAAGGCATTGGGATGTAATAAGTAGATGATGGGTCGCTAGAGTGACAGAAGCTTAAACCATAGTTTATGTGTTGCTTCGTAAGGGGCTGATTTGGATCCATATGTTTCATGCTATGGTTAGGTTTACCTTAATACTTCTTTTGTAGTTGCGGATGCTTGCAATAGAGGTTAATCATAAGTGGGGTGCTTGTCCTATTAAGGGCAGTACCGAAGCACCGGTCCACCCACATACCAAATTATCAAAGTAACGAACGCGAATCATATGAGCGTGATGAAACTAGCTTGACTATAATTCCCATGTGTCCTTGGGAGTGCTTTCCTTTATATAAGAGTTTCTCCAGGCTTGTCCTTTTCTAAAAAAGAATTGGGCCATATTGCTGCACCTTATTTACTTTTACTACTTGCTACTCGTTACAAATTACCTTATCACAAAACTATTTCTTACCGATAATTTCAGTGCTTGCAGAGAATACCTTACTGAAAACTGCCTATCATTTCCTTCTGCTCCTCGTTGGGTTCGACACTCTTACTTATCGAAAGGACTACGATAGATCCCCTACACTTGTGGGTCATCACTGTGCTGCATCATCCCTTCCTCTTTGGGGAAATACCGACGTAGTTCTTGCAAACATCAAAAGGAATTTCTAACAAAACAAAATTGATTCATAATTATAAGCTTAAACAAATTATAATTATGATAATGCATATGTGAATCTGGGATAGCAATGCATGAGATGGCACATGTGAGGTTCAGAATATCCATACCCGTACATGCTGGAGCATCAAAGTGGTTTGGCCATCCTAGAACTGCACAACTATGTCGGCCAGTAGTCAGATTCATTTGTTCGTGAGGGTCCTATCCAAAGCTACGGAATGGACATGAACCAACACACCTGGCCTTACGGAATAGACCTGCGGAATCGACATGAACCCACCTAGCCTTACACGAGGATAGGTAAGGGAGATTGAACGACTTTGGCAGAATCGACATGTCACATGAACCAAATCAGCTGGCCTGACAGTGGTTGCGATCTGGATCTTGGTGGCGTGGTGACCCGTCATCTTTCATTGGAGGTCACGGGCAGCGGCAAGATGGATGGAGGGAGAGCAAGACTGCAGCATGCGTCACCACTGTAGACACAAGTAGATCTAGTCAGGGCAACCACAGGCAGCCAGACCGACAATCATGCCGGAGGTGCTCCCTGATGTAGAGATCAGTTTCCATCCGGTGCACCCTATTGTAGACCGGGGAATTGACTGATTCCTTTGTGGGAGGAGGGTGTTCTGATTTGTTGAGACAGAGGGCATGATCGCTTCGTTTCTTAATTACTTAGGGAGAAGGGGGACGGTCCGTGCTTTACGGAAACTAAGAGATGGTGTTCCATGCATTCCCTGCGTTGGTAACAAAATGCTAGAAGTTGAAGATCAAATTACATAAAAATGTATCCAGTGATTTTATGGGAAAAAATGTCAGGTGGCATTTGTGGGCCATGTATGGTGATGTGAATAGGCTGCATGTCAAGAGAAATAACATAGTGGGGATGAACTATTTAGGTATTATAGATGTCTACGCAAGTGGTTTGCACTTTACGTATTCTTACAAATTGTATTAGTACCTGGCAACAAAGAGGGGGAGGGGGGCTGTGTCTGGAGTGAAGGAAATATGCCCTAGAGGCAATAATAAAGATGTTATTTGTATTTCCTTATGTCATGATAAATGTCTTTTATTCATGCTAGAATTGTATTAACCGAAAACTTAGTACATGTGTGAATACATAGACAAAACAGTATGTCCCTAGTAGCCTCTACTAGACTAGCTCATTGATCAAAGATGGTTATCTTTCCTAGCCATAGACATGAGTTGTCATTTGATTAACGGGATCACATCATTAGGAGAATGATGTGATGGACATGACCCATCCGTTAGCTTAGCACTATGATCGTTTAGTCTTACTACTACTGCTTTCTTCATGACTTATACATGTTCCTATGACTATGAGATTAAGCAACTCCCGAATACCGTAGGAACACCTTGTGTGCTATCAAACGTCACAACGTAACTGGGTGATCATAAAGATGCTCTACGGGTGTCTCCGAAAGTGTTCATGGTGTTGGCATAGATCAAGAATAGGATTTGTCACTCCGAGTGTCGGAGAGGTATCTCTGGGCCCTCTTGGTAATACACATCATAATAAGCCTTGCAAGCAAATGACTAATGAGTTAGTCACGGGATGATGTATTACGGAACGAGTAAATAGACTTGCCGGTAACGAGATTGAACTAGGTATTGAGATACCGACGATCGAATCTCCGGCAAGTAACATACCGATGACAAAAGGAACAACGTATGTTGTTATGTGGTTTGACCGATAAAGATATTCGTAGAATATGTAGGAGCCAATATGAGCATCCAGGTTCCGCTATTGGTTATTGACCGGAGATGAGTCTCGGTCATGTCTACATAGTTCTCGAACCTGTAGGGTCCGCACGCTTAACATTTGATGACGATCGGTATTATGAGTTTATGAGTTTTGATGTACCGAAGGTAGTTCAGAGTCCCGGATAAGATCACGGACATGACGAGGAGTCTCGGAATGTCCGAGACGTAAAGATTGATATATTGGACGACAATATTCGGACACCGGAAGTGTTCCGAGACAGTTTCGTATTTAACCGGATTGCCGGAGGGGGTTACTGGAACCCCCCCGAGGGAGTATGGTCCATAGTGGGCCTTGAAGGAAAAGTGAGAGGCAGCCCAAGAGGCTGTCCGGCGCCCCCACTAGGGAATCCTAGTTGGACTAGTAGTGGGGGGCGCCACCTCTCTCCTTCCTTCTCTTCTCCTTCTTCCTTTCCTACTCCTAGTAGGAATTGGAAGGAGGATTCCTATTCCTACTAGGAGTAGGAATCCTACTCCCTATGGCGCGCCAAGCTTGGCCGGCCGGCCTCCCCCCTTGCTCCTTTATATACGGGGGCAGGGGGGACCCTAGGACACACAAGTTGAATTGTTTTAGCCGTGTGCGGTGCCCCCCTCCACAGAAACACACCTCGGTCATACTGTTGCAGTTCTTAGGCGAAGCCCTGCGCCGGTAACTTCATCATATCCGTCACCACGCCGTCGTGCTGACGAAACTCTCCCGTGAAGCTCAATTGGATCAAGAGATCGTGGGACGTCATCAAGCTGAACGTGTGCTGAACGCGGAGGTGCCGTACGTTCGGTGCTTGATCGGTTGGATCGCGAAGAAGTTCGACTACATCAACCGCGTCACTTGACGCTTCCGCTTTCGGTCTACCAGATGCATAGCAACGAGAGGGGAGAGTGTGTCTACATCAACCCTTTTGAAACAATATCAATTTTGAATATATTTTGAAAACATATTTTCTATTGCTTTTTAAACTATACAAACTTGATGTATGGCCAAAAATCTCAATAAAACAAAGATGTCAGTCAAAACAGTTCGAAATCAAACATCCTATTCAAAATATATGCCCCATTTTTATTTGGACATAAAATAAATAAGAAAACAGTTCTATTATGGAAGATTGAGAATGTGAGATATGGAGTGCAGGTTAATTTTTAAACAATGGAAGGACTGTTTTGCAAATGTACCAACCATCATCTCCCTAGCCAGCTCATCTCCCTCTATTTTCTATCCAATGGCTCATCTAGCATTGGTGCATTGGGTGCATGAATTAGGCCGGTGCACTGGATACATCCTCATTGTGTCTGACCCCTGCTCACACCCCCTGCATTCGGCTCTGGTGCCGAGCCCCCATAACAGAGTGATTATTGAATAAAAAATATAATATATAGTATTACATCCCATCCATCTATGCTTTCTAGTCTGATTATATTGTTTCTATCAATTATATCTTTATAACAAAATATCTGATTGACAAACCGTTTGGATATTAGTACTTAAGGTATTTAAATCTTCAAAACAAGATCAATTTTGTTGAGTTTGATTTTTTTCAAACTCAAATTATTTTGTTGTTGCATGTTTTATTGTTTTTTCATTCTGGATATCAATACTATTTCATTCAGGTTTCATTTCTATTTTTTGAGTTTCAAAATAAGTTTTCATATCATGTAGTTAAATTACCTTTCATGGTTGGGCTAAGTTCTAAAAATGTTATTTTCTCTATTTCGCTATACAATTTTGTTTATGCGTCATTGCTATTTACATGATTTCATTATTTTTCATGCATTTCCTTTTGCATGTTTTCATCATTGTTTCATTCCATAATTCATTAATGTTTCATCTCAAATTTGATATAGGTTTGATTATGGATTATTTCTATTTTTCTGCATGCTTTTATTATTGGTTGGCTCCGATGTCATTAATGCATCATCTCAAATTCATATAAGTTTTATTATTGTATCAACATCTCAATTTGAACTTGTTCAAAACATGCCCAAGATTGATCTTGTTTTAAAAATTTAAATGTCCTGAACCCAAATATGCAAATGGATTGTAAAACGGATCATTGGTTCAAAAGTTAAAAGTGTTACAAAGTGTAGGTTCAAACTGAAAGTATGAGTGGATGGACTTTGCGGTGAAAGAATAAAATATGTTGAGTGCAATAAAGCCCTATTGCTGAATGGTTGGGTGAAAAAACCACATTGATAAAGAAAATAAGTGAAATACTTCGTATTGATATGTGTATATGTATATGCACATATCCCTAAACAAGATGGACGCCGTCACACTACCCGCTGAGGCAGGTTCGGCTAGAATTTCATTTCACCACATTTACACGGAAGCTGATCATTGCGACTTGCGAGGAAATCTAATGACAGATCAAGCGTTGCACTCTTCCACTGATGATATCTTGGCGTATCCAGTCAACCCCGGCTGGCCGTCGCTGTTAGAAGGGATAGAGAGGGATTAGTGTGAAAAATGATAGATTATTATTGAGCCTCGAGGGCGAGTATATATTGAGTGCAAGACTTGGAGGGCAAGACGCCTCTCCTAAAGAAACGGTAGGAGACAGATTACAAATCCTAGACTACCCAATACATGTATCACAAATATATCTCTAACACCCCCCGCAGTCGTAGCGGTAGCGTTGCGAACAATAAGAACGTCGCGGACGGTCAGACTGGAGAGAATAGCAGCCGACGGGCTGACATTCCCCCGCAGTCGTAGCGGGTGCGTCGTGGATGGTGTCGTATCGTGGACGAGTTGACTGTAGAGAAAGCCAACGAGTTTCTCAAGCGGATGATAACCTTTGTGCCCATGTCGATGTAGCCGAGAGCGTAGGATGGTGTAGCCGTGGTCGTGGTTGTCGTGCGAAGAACGTCATGGTCGATGTCGAGTTGGGGTAGCCGATGTCGAGGAAGTCGCCATGGAGCCGCGGTCGCAAGGGGGCGCTGAGTTAGTTAAGGGCGCATTGGTGTCGAACTAGTGGTGTGGCATGAAGAAGACTTTGTTGACGACGCGTCGCGCCGGGTTTGCCAAGCCCGGGGACACATCGTGGACAAAGGCACGCATCGGTGTTACCAGCACCGGTCATGCGGAGACGAACGAAGACGAAGTTGACGAAGTGCCGACCAGGCTTGCCAGGCCCGATGACACGGGCATGCGTAGACCAGGGACCTGCACGAGCTGTATGCCATGTCGAGGAGTCGGAGGGCCAGCATAGAAGATGACTCGATGATAGTTGCGGCGCCAATCGGCGAGAGGCCGATGTTGCCGACGGTGGTCGGGTAAGACGAAGTGGTTGGGGAAGATGACGGCGACACTGGCGACGGGCTGGTGCTGAACGAAGACGAAGGGGGGTGGACGGATGGCGGCGGCTACAGGGGTAGCAGCGGCGGCGGCCGAAGAAGAGCGGCGGCGGCGGTGCTCAAAGTAGGTGAGGAACCCAATATCGTGACGAAGACCAGTGCAGACAGTTCGTTCCCACGCCGAGGGAGACGGTGCGGCACATACCACGGGAGGTCGACGCCTGGTGACAGCGGAGTGGACCACGGGCACTAGCGCTACGGCCTGAAGAGTTGACGCAGCGGCTGCGGGCAGGTCTCGGCGATGACGGAAAGACCTCGGGGCGGTGGCGGAGACCGCAGACTCCGAAGGGGCGGTGGAGCGTGGGTCGGTGCATCCTCGGGGACAGCCTCGGGCGGCAGCGTGGATCACGTGTCACGCTCGCTACGGTCTGACCGGGTGACGCAGCGGCAGCGTGATGGTAGGCGCAGCCACGAGGCGGACGCCTCAGGGCGGCGCTGGACCACGGTCCACGACACTATGACTCGAAGGGGCGACACAACGGTGACACGGATCGGTGCAGCCGTGGGGAGAACCACGGGGCGGTGACACTGCGACCCGACGGGGCGACACAGCGACAGCCCGATGCTCGATCGGTGGGGAGGCGCGCTGTACTCGAGACAATCTTCATGGGATTTTCGGAGGAGTGCACAACCGAAGGGCCAGGTCGGTCGCACGGCGTAGGTGAGGCGCACCGCGGCAGTGGACGAGTGATCAATCTGATTGCGCACGAGGTCCAGGACACCGCTTGGTGGAGGCGGGATGGTTGCGGAGTCCAAGTTGTAGCCGACGAGTCCGACGCAGCCGGCCCAAGGTAACCAGCAAGGCCGAGGCAGCCAGCGATGGGGCCGCAGCCAGCGCGCCCGAGGTAGCCAGCGATGGGGCCGTACAGACGCGGCGGACACGGTGGATGATAAAGAATCCCGGTCAGAGTAGGGCGACGACTGCCGGCGAAGGGCGACGGGCAAGCCGACGCGCGGACAATGGCGGACCGTGACGGGCCGACTCGGCGCGCGTGGCCGCCGGGTCGAAGGAGAGGCCGGCCGGTCGCACTGGTGTCGGAGTAGAGGTACGGTGGGTCAACGAGGGCGACGGGTGACGCAAACCGATCAAGCTTAGTTCGGAAAACCAAAAGAAAAATTCCGATCAAGGTGACCGGCGGGAGAGAGAAACAACCCGGAGCAATGGCTCGGTAAAAAGACTCTCTAGGGCAGCCGGTCAACACGACCGGCGGACGAACCTTAGGTACTGGCAACGCGGGCCCCAGCGCCGGTCATGGAGGCCGACCGCCCCCAGGGCGGCGCGCGGTTGCGGAAGCGGCAGGGGCTAGGGTTTAGGATCGAGATAATCCGCTTCAACACCTCCGTCGGCAAGACAATAGAAGTGATGGTGTAGATGGCAAGTGCGGTGAGGACCGCCTTAACCAAGACAAGGTTACTGGAGGCAAATGTAAGATCAACTAGGAGCGGTTATGTCGACCAAAAGTTATGGGCGGGCTTGGGGTCTTGAATCTAGACAAATTTGCCTTCGCCCTCCGTCTGAGGTGGCTTGGGTACGAATGGGAGGAGCCAGAAAAGCCGTGGCTTGGGTTGGGCACCCCTTGCGGCGACACGGACAAGGACTTTTTTGCAGCAGTCACGAAGGTCACGATTGGAAATGGCTCTAAGGCTCTCTTCTGGATGTCATCCTGGCTTAACGGTATAAGGCCAATGGACATTGCACCTAAAATCTTTGACATCTCTAAAAAGAAAGGTTGTATTGTTAGAAAGGCTCTTATGGATGACCGTTGGATCTCCCAAATTGACATGACAAAGTTCCTCACCACTAATCACATTCAGGAGTTCGTCACCCTGTGGACGAAGTTGGATGGGATTACTCTCGACCATGATACACAAGATACAATCACATGGAAGCTAACAGAAAGCGGCACCTACTCCACGGCTTCGGCCTACATGATGCAATTCGAGGGGCATACCATCACACCTCTGCTAAAGACCGTCTGGAAGGTCTGGTCCACTCCAAAATGCAAGTTCTTTGCTTGGCTGATCATCCACAATAGAGTCTGGACGACTGACAAACTACACCGGAGAGGATGGCCAAATTGTGGTATGTGCCCACTATGCAACCAAGTTCAGGAATCAGCTGCACATTTACTATTCCAATGCCGATACTCGGTTGCGGTTTGGAATGCAGTTAAGGCAAGGATTGGTCTGGCTGATATCGTGACAGGAGATTGGGCGGCAAGGAACACTGTCAGAGATTGGTGGATGGAGCTTACCCTCGCGCGCCCGCCGAATAGAAAAGGAATGGCCTCCCTACTTATGCTGATTTCTTGGGAACTTTGGAAGGAGAGGAATGCTAGGATCTTTCGAAACCTCTCTACGCCTTCGATGATAATTGTGGACAAGATCTTGGATGAAGCCATATTATGAGGGTTGGCAGGTGCCAAAGGACTTGATGTAATTTTACCTCGCGAGTAGTTGCTTTATCTGTGCCCGTTTAGGGCTATTGTCTTCGGACACTGTTACAACTCCTTCTTAATTAATGAAACTAGTCGCCAACCCATGCATTCGCACGGGCTAGCTATTTAGACATTTATTTGTATGTTTTTACAACTATTTGTGTGAAATCAGATATATTATGATCATAGTTCGAAAAAAGTGATATATTATGAACACCATATATAAATGTACTTTGTTGATAGAAAGCTTAATTTACACATTTCCATGGATATATAAGTAAAATTTGTAAAACTCCACTATTATATTTTTTGTTCTTATCATAATGTTAATATATGTGTACTTATTGAATCTTGAATAACAAAAACACCAAATATCAGTAATAAGACTGTATTGTAAAGCTAAAGCTTTGTAAATAAAATAATCAACAAACATGCAAAAGAAAGCTTGGAATGATTTGTTATAATGAGTAAGTTGTCTATTCCTAATAATGTAGTTTAATATGTAGTTTATTCCTAATAATTTGTTAATCCTTGACGGAAAGAGAAGCTGGTCAACTCTTTGGCAGAAAGAGAAGTGCCTCTAGCTGCGACGTGTGTGTTATTTGTATGCATTATGCTGTCTTATCAGAGGAATAGACATAAAGAGACATCTTCATTTGTTTTTCTAGAGAAAATAAGCATATTCTGTCGTGGGAGAAGAGTGGGGGATATGAAGGGGCTGTTCGGCAACGCTCCGCTCCACAACTCCCGGAGCGGTGTTGGCGGAGCTGTAGTTTAAAATGCTGGAGTTGCCATTTAGCCACTCCGCAGATTCCGGGAGCGGACCTTTACCGAACAGGGCGGAAGTCTGGTCTCAGAAAAGCATGGCTGCAACTAAACATAGGCACACCGTTATAAAACCGTGATAACTGTGTAAAATCAAACTTGTAGTAGCTGAATATTTCATTTGTAATATTGGAGATGTGGATGCCCGAAAGACATGAAAACTGAGTAGTCCCTCATAGTATCCTATCTAAAATATATAATCTCCATAAAATAACTTCGGCCTTGTTCTTCTCCGGGAAAAAATAACAGAGTAGAATGCAAGAATGCGCATTATCATGATAATTGTAGTCGTTTCAGTCTCCTGTCTGCCAAGACAAAATTCTATATCGAGATAAAACATATATTAATATCAGTATTGACCAGCGATATTTGGATCGCAATTTTGGACATGCAATGGGAGCATACTCTCGTTCCCAAGAAATGTATATTTATAAATGATCAAAATTATGAGACCAAGTTTGGTTTATATGTCAAAAGCCTAAAAGATTCTTAAATAGTTTGTTCCAAAGATAAAGGTAAGCGTTCTGATTCTTAAATTTAGTTTATATGGTATAGATAAAGGTAAGCGTTCTGATTCTAAAATTTAGAGCTTGGAAATATGGTGTACGTACAATTAACATTGGAGCTTTTATAGTTTGTTCCAAAGATATACATATGTACCAATCTGATCTTTTGAAGTTGGTATTATAAAATTCGAGGGTTCATATCCATCGACTAAGGTGGTACAAAAGTATGTATGATGTTTTTTTCATAACCTTCATTCTGAACAACAAAGTAGTTTGCGAATGTATACAATCAATGTATTCCTCTATAATTCCTTGATGGATTTCATTCTTCCTGGAAACTGAGGGCACAGTCAACTTAAAGGTACCGTACAAATAATCAAAATCCTTAAGATAGTTGAAGTACCAAGAACGCATAGATTTCTCTGTTTATAGAAGATAGTCGTGTGATATGAATTAGGAAGAAAAACTGTCTTTCATAGATTAGGGAAAGTATCTTGTATTGGTTGCAACTTGTTCCCATATCAGAAGTATGGTAGGCAGTCAGGTAGCTGCAGAACCACCCATGCGTAAAAGTGAAACTCGATTGTCTACTTTTGGAAACAATCAGGTCGGTGAGACATTGTAGAATATAATGCCTTGGTCATAGGATGTTTGCTGCGGGCAAACAACTGCATGAAGCAGCACAATATCTAGAAATTGTTCATAATGCTGGCTGAATTAATATACTTGCAATATGTAAGCTGAAGAATCCATTTTACAATAGTTAGAATATATATAGTATAGAAGGATCAATTCCATAGAATCCAGATACATTCACGTGTAGACTATAATAGGTTTTCATATAATATTGATGAGCCAATGGATGAAAAATAGGACATGAATTTACGGCTATAAAATATACACTCATGAACATCATGCAAATCTTGTGATCATCCAACCATTCTATGTAAGTTAGGCGCTATTGCGCAGGAGAAATTACTCTTCCTAAGCAATTGTAGTAGGCAAAAATTGTTCTTTATCTCAAGCTCAATGTTGCCCATCTAGAAACACTAAGTGATGTGCTACACAGAAGGCAGCTCTGGGATGTTGTTATTGGGTGTCATCACAAACCTTCAGGCATAGTATCCAAGGCCGATGATTTAAGAAAACAAATCAGAAACTTCATATATCAACAGTGTAAAGGGAACGATTTAGATAGTTTTTCCTCAACACCAATATAAATTAAGTATAAATGGTGTGATGAAAATAGTAAACGGAAGAAAAAAGTGAGACTTGATTGATATCATCACTGTTGCTTCATGGAACTCCATTCTCGATCTTGGAAAACTAAGACGCCTCCTTTCATGACCTACAAAGAAGATATTAGATAGTGGCCTCACACTTGAGTGAATTCACCACCAGTTAAATTTGCTGAATTTGCTCGTCACAACTATATAAGAAAAGGTAAACACATGAATGAGATAAAAATTCTAGACTGCCATTTAATTAAAATCCAAGATACTATTCTCAAGGTAAAGAAAAAATAATGCACGATAAAGTCCACTGAAATGCAGTTGTAAAGTAGCTTAAAAATTCCATGTTTTGTGTGCCATGTGCTTGCTTGCTTATTACTATATAATGTTCTTTGATTTCATCTAGTAACTTCTCAAATGAACAATATGCATGGACTAAAACCTGAATCTTGTTGAATGCTTAGTCCTCGATTCAAGTCAAAGTTTCTGTATGCAGTACCATGATATCTCAGTCCATTTTCTCTACCAGCCGGGAACTCATAATAATAGATGTATTTAAAATGTGGCAAAATGTTAACATAAATACCCTGAAGTAACTGTTATCACACACTGACTAAATGAGCTATTAATCCTTGCCCATAATGTGCACCGGCGCCATTTTTGTGTTTTCAAAACAAAAATAGATGGATGAAACCAATATTACTCTAGCCAACTTACCTACACATGCATTGCACCTGCCACATATCTGCCGACAAAATTGCAAAGCTAGCGTAAACCCTGTGGACATGGTATTAAAGATAAACTATATTAGTAGATTTATGAGCAGGAGATTCAAGGGTTCTGAGTTACTTGCCAAGTGGAAACAACGACAAAATCGAATAGTGTCGAGCAAGTAAACAGCCCCACCATCACTCTGCGGCAGCCTTGTCACAGTTCTTAGCTCGTCAGCCTTGTCGACTGTGATGGACGTCCAATCAGTTTTAAAGAATGGATGGTACAATTACTTCTCTATATCAACCTTCGTTGCATAAAATCATTAGCAGCCTAAAAGTTCCTGTTTGATTAATTTTTGCATGTCACAATAATTTGAAAGCTAATGAGATTCCTGATTTCATTGATTGGAGAGGAACAGAATCACCTGCAGTGTTGGTCCAGGACAACGCCAGCTCGAGTGCTTACGGCAGCGACGACGAAGCAAGTTCACGTCCAGAGGCTAGTACACTCATGTACACATCTGCCAATCGATATCTTTCTTGATCAATTCCTCCGAGAACAGAACTGGCTCGCACGCAAAAACGATGGGTTGATTGTTTCAAATCATGGTGGTACAGATTCATGGTATGTGATTAGATGTATATAAGTTAGAGCTAGGCTGCAGGAGAGGATGGATTGGATCATACCCATGACTTTTAGATCGATTCCAACATGGATGGAATCAAGAGCAGCCGTAGAGGACGCTCAATGATGATCCGGTCGGGAGAGGCGGCGAACAGAAGGAAACCATAGCCTGCGGGCGTGATAATGGGCCTTTTAGGGATAAGTTTTTCTTCTATGAAATTAAGGCAGAGAGTCCTGAAGGGGACATGTGCATGCCTCAAACATTCGTTGGTACAACTCCTCCGCTGCATCAACTATGCTGGGACAAATTCATCTGCTGGATTGAAAATAGATGTTAGATTAGTCTGTGGCAATAGCTTGAAGACTGATTAGAATCGAGATTTCTAGATTGGAGAGGAACGGGATCACAGGCTGAAGTACAGGATGGATCTGATTGCACCCAATTCTTTTACACTGATTAAAACTTGGATGGATCATCAAAGGCATCGACGTCCCAAAGAAAAGACGCGGCAAGCTGGAGGATGAGGAAGATGGGTAATAGGAAACGTGTGGATGGACACTCCTTTTTGAGGAAGGACGATCGTGAGGGGATTTTTATTTACAGGATCTTTAGGTTTATTTATATGGGAGTGTGATAGATTGGGTTTTTATTTTTTTAGGGATTTCTTGACCCCTTTTGTTTTAAAATCGCTGGACACATGGGTGG
This sequence comes from Secale cereale, assembly GCA_902687465.1. NCBI lineage: Eukaryota > Viridiplantae > Streptophyta > Magnoliopsida > Poales > Poaceae > Secale > Secale cereale. The sequence goes on along the minus strand of LR738713.1, from coordinate 643,139,127 downwards.
ACAGACACGGGTGGACAGACGTGGAGCCATGGAGGAGTCTCTCTTTTTGATTTTTTTTTTTTTTTTGCATTGGCTGATTGATGGACAGATGGCCGTGGATTACGTGGATTAATCTACACCGTTATAATTCGGTCCCACATGATTAACGGCTTGTAAATTCAAGAGTCTAGAATTAGTATAGGTATAGATAGATGACAAGTCTTTTGCCTCATTTTAAAAAAAAGATCGAGATAAGGTTGATACCATGTTAGAAGGGATAAAGAGGGATATTGATGCGGAATATGATGTATGAGCGATGCTACGCAGACGATGTGCAGACAACTTCCGCACGAAGCCGCACATCAGGTCGTCCATGCATATTATCAAGTGAGCAAGCACCGTTCAATCCTCTAATCGTCCAGAGTTCGGCTGGCATTTGTCGTCCGTACAGCAATTTCGATGATGTATTATTATTGAGCCTCAAGGGCGAGTATATATTGAATACAAAACTTGAAGGATAAGACGTCTCCCATAGAGATAAGGTAAGAGATGAATTACAAATCGTAGAGTACCCAATACATGTGTCCCAAATGTATCTCTAACAGTCGCTGTTCTCCCTGCACTCGTAGTACAGCGCGGTCATGGCGCAGGCGGCGAACAGCTGCACGAGCATCACCAGAGCCGCGTGCACGAAAAGTAGGAGCACTCTGAGCGCCGCGCTGCTGCCCGCGCATGTCTCCGCGAGTGTGTGCACCGGCGATACGTCCGCGCCTAGGGCGGCGAGAGCCACGGCGTGGAGCATGACCTGCCTCTTCTTCCCTTTCGCTAGCCTCCAAGCCCTGCCAAACGCGGCCACGCCGCAGCACCCAGGCTCAGCGACCGCCACGACGACGCTCAGGGAGCAGAGGAAGGAGAAGTACACGTTGCTGATCGACGCAGCGATGACCAGGGGCGATGTCAGAATGATAGCCACGAGGTATTGCTTTGTCATGAGGACGACGAAAAGCCCTCCCATGGACCTCATAACCACGAGCGAAATGATCTCCGGGACCATTAAGAAGGCTACGGTGAGCAGGGGCACCATGAGCCGCGCCTTAGCTTTGCCGAGGAGCGCGCAATTGGTCGTAGTAGTGCGGTGCTCGCCGGAGTACGCCTTGACGGCGGCGAAGAGGACGACGATCTGGCAGGCCGTGCCGACGAGAGTTATTTACCCAAAACCACCACACTTGGGGCTAGGGTAACCGGTCGATACCACATTTGAGCCATGTTACAAAAAACCACCAACTCTGAGCCTAATCGGTAACGCGGAGCACTGACTGGCCGATTTAGCCGCGGAAACAGCGAAACCGACAGGTGGGCCCGACCTGTCGGGTCGACGTGGCACTGGTTGACGGACGCCGTTAGACGGCAGGGGACGGCCGTCTCCGCGCCCGTGTCTTAGGTCAGACGCCCGCCGTTTCCTCCTCCAATCCCCGATTCAGTTTCCTCCCGCGCGTTCCTCTCGCTGTACTCATGGCGACCAGCTCCGGCGGCGGCGATGGCGTAGAAGGTCTCGACGGCTCCGGCGGGGTTGCCCATTCTTCCGGTGGCCTCCGCCCGCAATGCGACCCCGTTGGCAAGTGGGGCCCCAACCCCGATGGCGATTTGGACTCGACGGCGGCAAGGGGAAAAGTTGTCCTGCCGCCGCCGTCCCAGTACGCGGAGGAGGCAGAGAAGGCTGCTGCGGAGGCAGAGAAGGCGTCGGCGACGGCTGATTTGTTGCCGGGCGAAGTACCCCCCCTGCATCCATCTCCACCCAGGTAAATCTCATTGCAACAAAACTTAGGGTTAGGGTTCTAGAAATACTGCCTAGCTAGGATACCTAGGGTTAGTTGTAGCTATGCAGCGTAGTTGGAGATGAATCTAGCTATGCAAACTTAGGGTTAGGATTTTTATTCAGAATTACTTAAAGCGCCTGTTGCTGATTCATAGATCTTAATGTTGCTGTTACTTTGTTTTATCTGTGAATATGTCATAGTTTTTTTTTGTCTTCTGTAGGCCTGAGGAGCCATGGTCATTATATTTTCAATTTCCTTCTATAGATGCTGCCAAAAAATATGCCCTTGTGAAGATGTATGAGACAGACATCAGTTATGGCAGTTTGCTTAATGTGATGGTCAGAAATGGATATGGAAGTGATGACACTATTTGCTACTTGAGGAAGGATGGCACAGGGCTGCAAGGGATGACTGTCATTAGAAACAACACTGATGTGTCTGAGATGCTAAAGCAGTTTAAAACAAGTCAGACATTGTGTTTGTATGTTAAAGAGGGGAAGTTAGATATAAAGGAAGCACCAGTTAACAAAAATGCAGAACATGAAGAAGTGGACCCAGCTGAAACAGTTTTAGATTTAACATGGGACACACATGTTGTATTTGCTGATAATGAATCAGGTGTTGTGCACAAAACAACAGCTGGTTATGTTGGTACACAAGAAAGTGTGAACTATATGCCAATAAAATCAGTTCCTCCACCATGTCAGTTTCTTCTTGGGACAGAAAATCAACCAATTGAGCCACAGATGGCAGATGCAGAGCAGGAAAATAATGCATTGCAGCAGGTTAACACTCAAGTTAGTGTTAATTATGCAGATTTCCAGTTTGATGAGGACTTTGTAACAAATGAGGACACATCTGATGAAGAGGATGACTCAGTATTTGATGAAGACTTTGTAGCTAATGTAGACCTCTCAGATGCAGAAGAAGAATCAGATTCCATGGAGTATGAAGAAGAAGACAGTTTAGCCAGGGAAGAAGAACAGAGGAGGACAGTGGACAGTGATCTGAAAGATACAATTTCTGACATTAAGAGGAAGAGAGCTCAATACATGAGCAGTACACACTGTGAAGGGGACACAGACCCTGAAGATTTATATGACATATACTTGGAGGAAGAGGATGATTCATGTCAAGAGATTGCAGTTCCTGAGCCTGTTGAGAAGAAGATAAAGAGGGCTGGTCCTACAAGTAGGTCCCACTCTAGTGCTAACAGAAGCATGAATGAGGACTGGTATCCATCTTCAGAAGAGGATGATACAGGCTTTGAAGCTGATGATGATGGCAATGAACCAATGTCCTTTATAATCCCCTCTGGTAGAAGGAGCAGAGCTAAGAAAAGACCACCCAGGGTCTGGTATGATGAGGATAGGCTGCATCCAGAGCAGCAATTCCAGCTTAGGCTGTGTTTCAGAGATGTGTACCAATTTAGAGAGGCTCTTGTGAATTTGCATGTGAAACAACTTAGAAGATACAAATATCACAGAAACTGCAGTGATAGGATAATAGTGTGTTGTGATGGAGATGGCTGTCAGTTCCACATGGTTGCAGCAAAGATCAGTAATGAGCCCACTTTCTGCATTAAGAAGATGATATTGGAACACACATGTCCCACCCAATCTGAGAAGACAAGGATCAGCTCAAAGTGGCTTGGCAACAAAATGCTTGAAACAATCAGATCAGACCCCAACACTACTATACCTGCTATAGTTGACAAGGTTAAGAGGCAGTTTGGTGTTGAGGTGCCCAAGATGATGGCATGGAGAGCAAAGAGGAAAGCAAAGGAGATTGTGCTTGGAGATCACAAGAGGCAATACAAGAGGCTGAGAGATTATTTGGAGACTGTGAAAGCTACAAATCCTGGATCAAGATGCATTGTCACTACTGTTAGTGGAAAAACAAGAGAAAATCCAACTGCAGGACCAAGGTTTCATGGTCTTTTTTTCTGTTTGAATGCATGTGTTCAGGGATTTTTGAATGGATGTAGGCCATTCATAGGGCTAGATGGTTGTTTCATTAAGTTGACTAGTGGGGCACAAATACTAGCTGCTACTGGAAGGGATGCAAACAACAATATGTACCCCATAGCATTTGGAGTGGTTGGAGTTGAAGACACACCAAATTGGTCTTGGTTTTTGACTCAACTCAAGTATGCCCTAGGAGGGACTGAAGAGGGAAAATTTGGGAAGTACACATTGATGTCTGATAGACAGAAGGTGAGTTTATCTTTACCTTAATTTAGTTCATTTTGTTGTGCATTTAGTTGATTATTTTGTTGTGCATTTAGTTGATTATTTTGTTGTGCATTTAGTTGATTATTTTGTTGTGCATTTAGTTAATTTAGTTGATAGACAGAGGGAAAATTTGGGAAGCTACAAATTGAATTATAATCAAATCAATAGTACAACAATTAAATTTAGCATATCACTATAATGTAATTTAACATAAAATTGTTTGCAGGGTCTGTTGAATGCAGTGACAGCAGTCTTTCCAAGCTGCCCTCATAGGTACTGCTTGAGGCACATTTATGCCAACTTTCAGAGAGCAGGTTTCAGAGGAGAAGACTTGAAGAAATGTATGGATGCAGCTGCCTATGCTTACACTGAACATGACTTTCAATTGGCAATGGAGAGCATGAAGGCTGAGTGCAAGGCTGCCTGGGAGTGGATGTCAAGGATTCCTCCCAAAGCTTGGTCAAGACATGCAATGGATACTAACTGCAAAACTGATCTGGTTGTCAATAACTTAAGTGAAGTTTTTAATAAGTACATACTTGATGTAAGGAACAAGCCAATTGTCACTATGATCAATGGGATCAAAGACAAATTTCTTGTAAGGTATCAACAAAAGAGAGAGGGTGGACAAGTTTCAAGATGGGAAATTGCACCAACCTATGCTGAGAAGTTAGAGATGAACAAGAAGTATGCAAGGGACTGCAAATCACTCATAGCAGGACCAGGTCTTTTCCAAGTGTCTAGTGGGGACAAGACCTATTCTGTTGACACAACCCTGCAGACATGTGGCTGTAAGAAATGGGACATAAGTGGAATCCCTTGCAACCATGCTTGTTCTGCCATATACAGGTCTAAACAGCTACCAGAGGACCATGTACATGTTTTCTTTAAGAAGGCTATGTACATGGAGTCATACAAGCCTATAATTTACCCAGTTCCTGGTCCTGATTCTTGGGTGAAAACTGCTACTCCTGACATTGATCCACCTCAGTTCAAAGAAGACAAGAAGGGACCAGCAGAAGAGAAAAGGAAGAAAGGAAGGTTTGAGCCTCCTCAAGCTAAGCAAACATCAAGGATGGCCACTATTACTTGTAGTAACTGCAAGTTGCAGGGCCACAAATACACAAGTTGTGGAAAGCCTTTGAGGCCTGATCTGCAAATTAGGAAGAACAAGCACATGGTATGTTCTTCTTCACATACTTCTTTGCCTCATCATCAATTAAGTATCACTGAAATTTATCCAACACAAACTACTTGCAGGAAAACAGGACAGCCCCTGCATGGCAGCAAGGTGGAAGCTCAACATCTGGTACAACAACTCCTAGGGGTGCAAGCTCTACATCTGCTTCAAGGGGTACATCTGCTACTGCTTCAAGAGGCAAATCTGTTAGAGCTGCTGGTACATCTGCTAGAGCTGCTGGGTCTGCTGCTAGAGCTGCAAATTCTGCTCCTTCTGGTGCTGGTACTGGTGCTGCAAGGAGAGGTGCAAAAACAAGTGCAAGTAGAGGTGCTGGTACTGGTGCTGCTGGTACTGGTACTGGTGCTGCAAGGAGAGGTGCAAGAAGCTTCAATCCTCCAAGAACTTCTGCAGAAGCTTCAACTAGCCAGCCAACAGAAAATAGGTCCAAAAGGACTAGATACATGAGCAAAAGGATGGAGGGTTACTTCTATGCCAGTGGGAACTACTGAGAGTTCTTGATTGACTATGTATCCAAGTGCATGTGTGCTCCATCAGGCACTAGAGCACTATATCTATGCCAAGACTAAATTTGAACTCATGTAATGCTATGTTGAACCTATGTGTGGCACTAAGAACTAATGCTCTGTACTGCTATGTTGAACCTATGGTTTTATGCTGTGAGGAACTGATGTCTATAATTCTGGTGTGCTGCTATGTTGGCTTGCATGATCATTTAATGCTATATTTGCTCTGTACTGCTATATTTTGAAGTGCTTTACTGTCTCTTGTATTATATTTGCTCTGTATGCTATATTTGGTCTGTAATGCTATGAGGAACTGCTGTTAATATTTCAATTGTATTATATTTGCTCTCTACTACAATAATTTAGTGCAAATATAAATATAACCATTAAAATATAAATACTATATATAATACAAGAGAGAGTATAGCACTTCAAATTAAGTTCAAATTCATGCCATAAGTTCAAATTCTGGACTTGCAGATATACTGCATAATTCAGTACAAATTTAACCATTCAACCAGTGCAACAGAGCACAACTACAGCATTACAATAGCACATTACATAATTAAAATTCATCACAGATCTCCTTCAACTTCTTGATCTTGTCCTTGTAGCCATGTTTCTGTTTCAGCAAATCAGAAATGATGTACTCCAGTTTTTTCTTCTCTTCCTTTAGTTTGTCTCTCTCTGTGAGCACTTGATCTCTCTCTACCACAAGCTTGTCCCTCTCCTTCTCTGCCTTTGCTCTGAGTAACTGATGTAGGTTTGTGCAACCATGCTCTGCCAGCTTCTTCTTCTCCATCTCCTCTTTCAGATCATTGAGAGCCAACCTAGTGTTGCCCAGCTCAGTAATAGCATCCTCCTTGTCTGCCACCATTTTTGCAAAATCAAGTTTGAAAAATCTCAGCTCTTCCTCCATCTTCCTCTTTTCTCCAACTACTTTGAAATTCTGTTCAGCATGCTGCACATTGTCTCTCAGCCTGTCCTTGTTTTCTTTGTCATACATGCTCCACAATTCAGTTAGGCAAAACTGCAAAGCCACTGACCACTCAGGGTCTATCCACTCCAGATAGGTGCACTTTAGTTCAGCCTATAATTCAGGAAAATATTTGTCAAACATACTACAAAAGAAATGTTCATTTAAAATGTTCATTTAAATTCTGTTCATTTCAATATTGTCAGATGCACTTTAGTCCAGAATTCAGTAAGAAATTGTGTTCATTTAAATGCACAAACAATCAAGAAATCCTATGAAATTTATATGTGTTGTGAATAAGAAATTCTTGTCAATTTTAACTCCAGATAGTTGCACTTTACTTCAGCCTATATTTAAAAAAGCACAATTTCCTACTGGCACTAGCAATGTTCTACACTACTAAATTATTTGGAGCAAAAATTACACTGGCAGAGCATATTTTACTACTGGCAGAGCTTCATTTTCAACTGTGAGAGCAAAAACCACCGAATTAGGTCCAACTGTGGCCAGCCAAAATTCTTCACACTAATAAGCGGAGCAACATTTCACTCTGGCATTTGAATGGAGCAAAAACTAACTACGATTAACTAAATATAATACTAACCAACATACCTTCTCCTCAGCACAAGCAAGAAATCGTCGGCCAGTGTCCGTAGATTCAAATGCTACTAGCCTAAGGCAAGGCTCACGATGCAGACAGCGAGAGGAGAGCTCATGAGCAATGCCACACCATTCATAGCATGGGATAGTCCTAGGAAGCTTAAAACCAAACAGATTGAACAAATAAGCAAGTTGTTAAGAAATCCCCAACTCAAGAACCCTAACCCTAAATGCTGGAATCCCCAAATTAACGTACCTGGCTAGTCACTGACTCGTCGTCCGAGGAAGAAGAGCTTGACCCCTCGCTCCAGGAAACCATGGCGGAACGGCGGACGGCGGCGAGACGTCGGTGGCGGCGGCGGCGGTCGTCGGGGTCAAGACAGAGGGGTCGGAAGTGCTCTGGTGCGGTTGGGTCCGACCAGCGGCGGCCCACTAAGAGAGTCACGGGCGCGGAGACGGCCGTCCCCTGCCGTCTAACGGCGTCCGTCAACCAGTGCCACGTCGACCCGACAGGTCGGGCCCACCTGTCGGTTTCGCTGTTTCCGCGGCTAAATCGGCCAGTCAGTGCTCCGCGTTACCGATTAGGCTCAGAGTTGGTGGTTTTTTGTAACATGGCTCAAATGTGGTATCGACCGGTTACCCTAGCCCCAAGTGTGGTGGTTTTGGGTAAATAACTCTGCCGACGACGATGTCGAACAGGACAGACCCTGCGCCTGGGCGCGGGGCCTCCTTTGTGCCATTCTGATGGACGATCTCATGTAGGAGCTTGGCCACGACGAGGACGGCCGACTGCGCAGACCGCTGCGAAGAGCCCCCGGTTGAGGGTGCGGCTCGGGAGGAGGATGCCTTCCTTCAGGAAGTTGAAGACTGAAGGTGAAGGTGCCGTGTTTTGACTGGTTGCCATGGCGTCCATGGTTTGAGCAAAGGTGGAAACGAGCGAGAGGATGCTGCGAGTGAGAAGAGAGACGCACACCCATATATACTGTATATTGATTGGATAACGAGCAACGACTGGTGACTAACGAATGGAGACTTTGAACAACTTCTACTGTTCAGCGACAGGTATGACAAAATGAGGATGAGCAATTCCACACCAGAAGTTCAAACTTTGATTTTGGAGAGACCGTGAGAGGAGAGAGTGAAAACGGTGGGTGGGTATTTATTTTCCTGTATGTATTGTTATTGGTCAGCCGGTGACAGCTGTAATATAGCACATTTCCAACTCTAGAGAAGTACCCATTCAGTTTGTTACTCCTTCAGTTCTAAGTCAAATTTTACAAACTTTTACCTATACAGAAACTACTTATATCTACAATACCAAAAATATAAGATATGAAACTACCTCTTATGATGAATATAATAATATATGTTTGGCATTCTACATGTAAATATTTTTCTTCATAAATGTGGTCAAAGGTAAGGTTTGACTTTAAAAAAATCAAGAGAAATGTATGTTTTTGGTCCCTCAAGTTCCCCAAAAGTATAGTCTTGGTCCCTCAAGATTTTTTGCTATACATTTGGTCCTTCAAGTATCAAACCCAGATAACTTTGGTCCAAACCCAGATTTTAAGCACGTTGACCCGGTTTGACCACGTTGACCAAGTTTGAATGATGAACAGTAAATTCAAAAGCATGTTGGTTGTCACAAAAATTTCAGATTTTTTTGAATTTGTTTTTTATTGTTCATCGGTCAAACCTAGTCAACATGGACAAACCCGGTCCAACATGCTCAAACCTGGTCAAACCCGGTCAACATGCTCAAAATCTAGTTTTGGACCAAACTTATCCGGTTTTTAGACTTGAAGGACCAAATATATACCAAAAAATCTTGAGGGACCAAGTCTACACTTTTTGGGAATTTGAGGGACCAAAAACATACTTTTCGCAAAAATCAATATGCACTACTACCTTCGTCCTGGTTTATTGATCCCTATTGTATTTCGTGCCAAATTTTGACCATAAATTTAACTAACAAAATGTTTGTGCATGTCAAAAAAATATATTATTGAAAACTATGTTCAAGTACAAATCCAACGCTATAATTTTTGTTAACATGCATTAACATTTTGTTAGTTAAATCGCTGATCAAAATTTGGCACAAACTACAAAGGGGACAAATAAAGCAGGACGGAGGTAATACATTATGAAACGAAGGGAGTATTATAAGAAGTTATACTCCCTTTGATTCATGTTAATTGGCACACATTTAGTACAAGTTTTGCTTCAGTTCTTATAATCGTCGGTAGATGGTCTACGGATCTGAATGTAATTTTGATTATTTCTGGTGTTCGTTGTACTACCATAATTGAAAATGGATATGTCAAAAAAATTCCCGCCAAAAGAAAAAGATCAGAGAAAGTAACTTTTTTCGAATTAAATGTATGTAGACACGTTTTAGTATGTTTCTTAAATTATTTCAGTCCATCTGTACTCCATATCATAGTCATGAATTCTACTCCCTCCGTTCCCAAATATAAGTCTTTCTAGAGATTCCATCAAATGATTACATACGGAGCAAAATGAGTGAATCTACACTCTAAAATATGTCTACATGCATCCGTATGTTGTATTCTATTTGGAATGTCTAAAAAGACTTACATTTAGGAACGGAGGGAGTACTTCGTGTACGCGCATGATTTGATTATGTGGGTCCCACGCGCAGCATAATAGCTAATTCATGTCGTAAAGGAAACGCTTGGTCCCATCTCTCTACTAGAAACGGTGTCAACTAGCCCGCAAAA
>LR738713.1:643112264-643129042 GCA_902687465.1 Secale cereale | reverse complement strand
AAAAAAAAAGAAACGGTGTCAACTAGCCGCCTACCATTGTTAGCGATCCCCTCACGCTAGAGTTTAGCATCCTCTCAGCGGTGCCCCTACGACGCCGTTGAGAACTCCGACCCCCACCATCTATCTCCATTGTGGGGGTCAGGCTGACCACAGGGCGATCAAGCACCGCTTCCCAGCCTTGGCTCCCCCGATTGTAGTAGGGTCTTAGGGCTCGTTCACCGGCGAAACAGATCGAATGGGCAAGGGCTCTCTCAGGTATGGCGACTGGATCATCGGGATCGGTATCTAATCCCAATGATGTCGCAAAAATATTAAAGAAACATGGGACCGCAGAGGATGATCTGGATGATGTTGTCGTGGAGAAGGAAGAAGAGTCGTGGCAGAAGCAGTGCTCTGGCTTGCAATCCCCGAGTACACACAGGAAAGAAGCACAGTCGGTACCAATTTTACTAAAATATGCACGTTGCTTGGGATTTGCCCAGTGAAGTCAAGATCAAGCCTCTCACTAACAATCTATACACGATGCAATTCACGTGTTTAGGTGACTGTGAGAGGGTCTTGGAAGAAGGACCATGGACCTATAAGCTAACTAGCCTTTAAAAAGTATTCCAATTCGATACTTATTGCAATGGATATAGCTTAATTTGTCTCCATAAGCGTATTCTAAAGGGTGTGTCTAGGACTCATCTAGATTATGTCACATCTTTTTTTGGACATCGGCTTTATTAACCAGATAATCAAAGATACAAGTGTCTCTCGGATAGAATCAGGAGTAGAATGAAAAAAAAAACTAGATTAGACAAGTTCTTACAAGACTTAGCTAATAGATGTGCAGCTGCATTAACTTGGCGACGAACATGATTGACCTCCGCAGACACAAAGCCCCTTGAAGCAAAATTGATATCATTGATCACCGTATGGATGCTGGAACGATCAATATTGCCAGAAATAATTCTATTCACCAACGATTGGCAATCCGATGCAAATAAAACATTCAAAAAGTGTTCATCCTTTGCCCGGTGCACAACGTTCATAGAGCTAGCGCCTTAAGAAGTTTAGGCTCCATCGCGCCTCGAATAGGTTCAGAGCATGCAACAACACATCTACCCTCATGGTTCAAGGCCACCACTCCAGCACCTGACATATTTATATCTGAAAAGATTGCAGAATCCGAGTTGATGGCAATAACACCAGGCGGTGGTGAAGTCCACATTGGATTGGGTGAAGAAGACTCACACCTCTGTGAGCATGACGGTTGTCGTCAGAGACCATTATGGGCAGGTTATCATCTCCTCTTGGGATTATATTGGTGCTTGCCATAGCATCGAGGAAGCGGAACTAAGAGTGACCCTCTCCGGCCTGTATATTGGTACCACTCTTCACAAACCCATCATTTTGGAAAATGACTGTTCTTTTGTGGCTTCTGTTCTTGGAAAAGAGTGTGTTGATAGGAAAATTATGATGGACCTACAGAAGGAGGCGCTGAATGTCTCAAAGCTAATGTCGGGTATAACGATATCCAAGATTAATAGGGGGGCCAATATGATGGCTGGCGAGATTGCAAAGTTTAGTATTGGTAATAGGTCGGATGGTATTCTTTTTAATACTGGTTTGCACTGCGTGGCACAGTTTGTAATGAATGATTGTATGAGTGCTTTCGTTTAATTAATACTAGCACATATACACGTGCGTTGCAACGGGGGAAATTAGTATGTTCATCAAAACAACATCCGAACGGTGCCGCCGGCACCGAGGTGCACGCCAAAATGTAGATATTTTTGTTTCTCATAAAAATCAGATTATCTACATGATGAAATGATGGGTAATGTAATAGACACACTATTTGTTTCTATTAAAAATTACAGACTAATAGCACAACATAAAAATCAATGAGTTTATCCCTTCGCCATCGAACTGCGGGTCTCTGCATTTTCTATTTATCCCATGTCAGCACAAATCCATATAGACAACAACAACAACAGAACTTTTCATAAAAGACAGAGTTGAACCAAGTTGAGTTGCAATCTGGCTTTTTTGTGGTAGCATACATTGGAACGGCTCTTGTTGTGCGGTGGTAGCATACACTGGGAAATCTCTTGCTGTGCGGGGCGGGTTGATGGCTAAAGTCTCGTGTCTCACAACAGCAGCAACGCGTGATCGAGCAGCCGGAGTAGGAATGCAACTTCGATCTTCAGTCTTGATTAAATACTCTTTATGCAACCCGTAATTCTCTGCCTTTAATTATTGAGATAGCCTACAAATCTTCTTCCTTAATTATGGGGCTGCCCATACAATCATCCCTTTTTGTCATCGAGGATGCACAACACGTCCCCCATCTCGTTTGTTTAGCTCACAATCCTTTAGTCACAAAATGTTGCTTTCCTCCTTCCCCATGTTTGCTTGTTGATCTGACGTATATGAACAGGTGCGAATCCTTTTCTGACAGCGGGTGGGATTACTAAATATGGCATATGCTAGCTCAGTGGTTCGTGTTTCCTAGACTGAACGAAAGGTCATGAGTTCGATCCCAGCTAAGAGCAACCTATTCTAGATGGTGTCTATTTTTGCTGCTTCTAAAAAGGCCAACGCTGGCCTGCGTCGGGCAGACACGCCAAGGCCCATTACATCTGGGCAGACGTGCGGAAGCCCATTACAGCGGGCGAGGCAACGTTGACTAAGATACTCCCTCTGTTCGGAATTACTTGAATCGGGAATGAATATATCTAGAACTAAAATACGTATAGATACATCTATTTCTACGATAAGTAATTTCGAACGGAGAAAGTAGAACGCATGTGGTGCATATAAAATTAGTACCACCTCGTAAAACACAATAATAATATAGATCACCTAAGCGGGACGAAACCAAGAATATCACCTTATTTTATTAGTAGATATGATGTTTTTTTTAAAATGGCAGGTATTTGGATATAGAGATGCTGTAAAATTACATCAGTGTAAGCACGAATTTTCTCATGGTGTCTATTTTTGCTGCTTCTAAAAAGGCCAACGCTGGCCTGCATCGGGTAGACGCGCCAAGGCCCATTACAGCGGGACAGACGTGCGGAGGCCCATTACAGCGTGCGAGGCAACATTGACGAAGATAGAACACATGTGGTGCGTAGAAAATTAATACCACCTCGTAAACCACAAAAATAATATAGATCACCTAATTGGGACGAAACCAAGAATATCATCTTACTTTATTAGTAGGTATAGATAGATATGGTGTTTTTTTAAATGGCAGGTATTTGGATATAGAGATGCTGTAAAATTACATCAGTGTAAGCATGATTTTTCTCAACTGTAATACGAGGATGTGGAACTTCCGGCGATTATGTCACATCTAAGATGACATCAACAACTGCTTATCGCCCCCTTTATTTGTTGGAAAAAATCTTACTGGCATACACAACCGTGCAACGGCTTTGCGTTTAGCCTTTGTTTGATTGCGTTCAGCCCTGGAAAAGTCCAAATTAAACCCTAAACTCGTAACGCTAGCTAGATCGAACTCTCAACTCACAATCCCCGAAATTGGCACTCTCAACTCACTAATCTCGGTCTAAAACGAACCCTGAGAGCGTTTTAGTGCAAAATACACTGACGTGGCAGTAGTCAACCAGGATTGACATGACTTGTGGGCCATTGAGTGGTTTACCCTTTACTTATCCGGTGCGCCCGTGTACTTCTGAAGGATTGGGGAATTTGGGAAGGGATAACCTAGGGTTAGCGGCGGCAGGGGTGACGGAGCGCAGAGCACTGTGGCAGTGGTGCGATGTCGTGGACTTACGGGGCTTCTTCCGCCCCCGGCTACCGTCACGCAAGTGGGAGGAGGGACACGGATTCGAGGTCTCATGTTGCTTACAGGGAGAACCCAATGGCGTACGAGCCGCCGAAGTTGAGCCACTGCGATCTGCGATGAAAGGCGCCGAGATGGATCTCGTGGATCCGTCAAAATCCTGGCAGGAGGTACTACGCCTGCATAGATGCAATGGTGAGCCCCAATTTGAGTGCTCATATACTTTTTCTTGTGCTCATTTGTTGGTCTTTTCTGAAATTGATTTCTTGTTCTTGCCACATTTCTGTTGATTAGCATGGTGGATGTGGCTAGGTCAAATGGCATGATGATCCTTTGCCCAAGTATTTTATTGACTTGATTGGCGATTTGAGAGATGAGGTGCGAAGGCTGAAGGCTGAAGGATCTGTTGCTCGGACTTAAGATGAGTGTCCAAATGTGCCTATGTCTGGACATGAAGCATCAATGGTTATGGCTCTGCAACTTCAGTTAAAGGAGAAGAATGCAAAAATGGAAGAAATGAAGGGCAAATATATGAATGTGATGATGGTTTTCATTGTCTTTGTGGTAGGTGTAGTTGTTGGGAAAATGCTAGTGTACTGAATGTCAGTTTGGCAAGTGAAGTGAGTATGTACTGGTGTCATTTTGAGTGCTTGGAAAAAACTGCAACTTCACTGAACATGAATGCAGTGGTTTGTAATGGAATTTGTGATCTGGGAGTGGGTTGTTATGTATGAACTTGTGATCTGGCACTCTATGAAAATCAAGCTTTATAACTTCTGTCATTTTGACTTCAATATTTGCTGCCATTAGGAATGTATGCAATGTTTGGAGTACCATTTATAATTCCTATCATTTTGATTTGAATTTTTGCTGGCATTGTAAATAGATACCATTGCATACATGGATGGAATTCCCACATCAAATAGATAACATCATAAGTAGATAACAGCTCACATCAAGAATTAGAGCAAATATCTCTGGCTTCGTAAGTAGGTAGCATCTGCAACATCAAATCCATGTTTGCAATAGGTTACAAAAGTTGGTGCACTTGCAGGTTTGCAACATTATGCTGGATTATAACAAAAGATTCCAATTGCAACATAGCCTTAATGTTTCAACACTAGAAAGTAGGCAAGATTACACATTGCCACTAGCAGTAAAGTATCGAAAGCTTTTTCTTAAAGATGGAGGGGCTCTCTTTCTCTTCTTTGTGGAAGCACCATGTGTCCTAGTAGATGGCCCAGGTTGTGCACTTGTAGATGTCTTTCTTGGAGGCTTAAATGTAGATGTTCTTACTAGGCCAATAGCTGTTGCACTTGATCTTGCTTGGGTACCAGCTGCACTACCTCTTGCTATTTAAAATGATGTAGCTTGGGGGCAGGAGGTGCACTTGGTCTTGCTTGGGTACCAGCTGCACTACCTCTTGCTGTTGAAAATGATGTAGCTTGGGGGGCATGAGGTGCACTTGATCTTGCTTGGACTCTAGGATGCTACAAGTCAAGAAAACATGTTATGTAAATCCTAGATATCATGTTAAATTGCATTGAACCATCTTAAATAACTAGAAATCATGTTAAATTGCATGGAACCATGTTAAATCCCTAGAATTCATGTTGAATTACCTCTAATGCCTTTCTTTTTTTGTTAGTCTTCATAAGATGTGCGTTCTTCTTTTTGCCTCTATATAGTTTTTCTTTTGCAACCTCCCTTGTTGTGGCCAGGAGTATTACAGAGTGAGAAAGTACTACCTCCGTCCTGGTTTATTGGTCCCCATTGTATTTTGTGCCAAATTTTGACTATAAATTTAACTAACAAATGTTAATGCATGTCAACAAAAAATATATCATTAGATTCGTATTTGAATATAGTTTTCAATGATATTTTTTATGACATGCGTGAACATTTTTTAATTAAATTTATAGTCAAAATTTGACACGAAATACAATGGGGACCAATAAACTAGGACGGAGGTAGTAATTATAGTGACATGCTTGCTCATTTTATTGGTAGGCTTAGGTTTCTCATTCTCTTCCCTCCTCCTGTCATTTTTCTTTGGCCTGACTGGCATTCTTACATTGACATAATCTGGAGCTTCAGGCCTAGGCTTCTCAGAAATTGTCCACATTTCTTCACCTTCTACTAGCTCTAAACAATGCTCATATATTTTGTTAAAGGTATCGACAATGTAACAAGTATGTTGTGCACCCTCTGGTGTTTCTTGTGCTAGTTTTGCTTTGTAGTAGTTGAAATCTTGTTTGTTAGATGCTTTGGCCACTGCCCAATTTTTTTCTGCCATTCATGTGCCCTATGCTTCTTCCTCTAATTGGCATAGATATATCTAGCACACCGGATGTGCTCTACATCTGGCAGACAATCCCTCATGGCATTAATCAAACCCTTTTGCTGAGAAGAAATGAACACCCATCCACCTCCATTATTGTTAATGTCAAGATCCTTGATAAGCAAGCCAACAAACCACTTCCAACTCTCATTTGTTTCCTGCTCAACAACTGCCCAAGCCACTGGATACATATGGGTATTGGCATCCCTGGCAATGGCACACAACAGTTCTCCCTTCACTGCTCCTTTGAAAAAACAACCATCTAAACCTATTACTTTCCTTCAGCCAGCCTTGAATCCTAATTTCAAAGCATTGAAGAAGACTTAAAATCTTTGAAAAACATTTTGTTCCTTGTTAGTAGGATCCAAGCACACTGCAACTGTGCTACCAGGATTACTTCTGAGCAACTCCAGCTGGTAATCAAATACACTTGTGTACTCATTTTTCATGCCTACCTTTAACTTGTCCATCACAATCTTCTTTGCATGCTTGCACTTAGAAGTGGATACATCTGCAAACATGTCCTGATGCACTATTGCCTTCATGCTCTCAATCTTCCACATTGGATTTGCTACAATAAAATGCTCGTACCTCTGGGCAATTACTTTTGTAGTCACTAGTTTGTTTTCTCTGTTCTGCGCACATTGGTGCTCATCATTGAAGGTAATGATCGGGAACCTACTGGTTCTTGAGTTTTTGACAGCATAAAGCACCCAAGGGCAACCAAGACATCCACACTTGACCCTAACTCTATCTGACTAAGACTTAAGAAATTGAATGCTTCTTTTGGTGACAATGCCATATATCTGTTGTGCTTTCACCAACTGGTTATTGCTTCTGAACACCATTGTCAAGCTGAAGTGTGGAATCTCCGTGTCATTATTGT
Organism: Secale cereale; assembly: GCA_902687465.1. Lineage (NCBI taxonomy): Eukaryota > Viridiplantae > Streptophyta > Magnoliopsida > Poales > Poaceae > Secale > Secale cereale. The sequence continues at coordinate 643,122,016 of LR738713.1, read as the reverse complement.
ATCTAGGAAACTGGCTCTTCCTCCTCACTACTTGTCCATCAAAATCTTTATCATATGAGTAATCCTCATCAGATGAATCATAGGCCTAGTCTTTCTCCTCTGGTTCTAGTTGTTCCTCCATATTTGCAATGAGCTCAACTAGAACTGGAGCTGTGTAATCTCTCGGAATCCAACTCTTGGTGTCTCTCATCTTCTTCTTAAATTTCATAGCCTGCCTTCTTATCTCCACAACTTCTGAATTTTCCCCACTGTCCTCATTGTGTGGCTCATACTCAGGGTCTGAATCAGACTCACTAACTGAATCTGAGCTGGTGCTTGACTTGGACCATGCCCTGTTGCAATATTTGGTGCTTCACTTGAACCATTTCTTATTGCAGCATATGGTGCTTGACTTGGATTAAACACCTGGGAAACTGGAAGCTGGGAGCCTGCCGCCACTTGCTCTGCTTCCACTTGCCTTCTTTCCATGAACTTGCTTAATTGCACTGCAAAGTAATTGAGTGATCACACCACTATCATCAGGAACCATAACATACTGCACAAGTTCCACCTCATCATCTGAACCTTCGGCTGGCTCTACACTGATAACAATGTCAGGTTCATCATCATCATCATTAGTTACCTTCATTATCTCATCATTTTCAAAATCACTCCCACTGCTGTTATGCTCACAGTCCTCCTCTCCATGGTACTCAACATATATGTCAGCTACTCCTCCCACATAAGTGTACTCTCCCATCTGGACACATTTACTGTCATCATTTCTGGACACATTTACTGTCATCATTCAGAAACATCAAGCCATGTGCCATTGATTTCCCAGGTATCTGAAAATAAAATTGCATTGATTCCTTGAACTGCATGTGATCTTTCAGAAACCCTTTCACCTCCTGAAGTGACAACTTATCCCTCTCAATCCCTAACATCTCATCACACCCACACACACATATTGCAAATTCGTACCAATGCTGATGAAATCACCACCAAAATGGAATCTCATGTTAAGTATGTCCGTCGGATCCATGATGAAACTGAAATATATAGAACAATATCACTTGCCCGCACTAGTACGAACAATTAGAATGCAAAAAACAAACCCTACTCACATAATAAATCCTTACTTTTCCCACCACAAAATACTTCAAATCCTGCGCCTAAAACCCTAACCCTAATTTTATGCGCAAAGGTAAAAAAACGGTGCACAAAGGAGGAGGACATCATGCACATACCTTAGCCAGTCGCACACCATCGCACGCTAGCTAGATCGTCGCTGCTGCCGTCGATCACCCGCCTGCCGCCATTGCTGTCGCAGGAGCAGAAAAGAATACAAGGGGATGCCTCCTCGACTGCTTCATTGGATGGGCTCGCGCATTGGGCCGGACCACCTTTCTATGCACCGAACCGGCCATCTCCCTCTGTTTCCACCAAAAAAATAGCAATCTCGGCTGCAACTAGCCACGTTAGCAATCCCTGTTTGGGAAGGGCTCTCAAGGTTCATTTTAGACCGGGACTAGTGAGTTGAGAGTGCCAATTTCAGGGATTGTGAGTTTAGGGTTCGATTTAGCTAGCGTCTACAAGTTCAGGTTTTATTTTGTACCAAGAATGAAGAAAGAGGGTTTATGGTGGAAGACAATGAAGAAGAAGAGGATGATGAAAACTATCCTATGTTCCCTGAATACAGTGATACTGCAATGAGGGAAGATGATCAAGAGGCACGAGATGTGCCTATTGATGATCTTTGCCAGTCCCTTGTTGATGCATAAAGAGAATGCGAAAGTGAAAAGGAGACGTTGAACTTTGATCGCACGTTAGAGGATCACAAAAAATGTTGTACCCAAATTGCGAAGATCGCAACACAAAGCTTGGCACCGCACTGGAATTGCTGCAATGGAAGGCAGATAATGGTTTATCCGACAAGGGATTTGAGAAGCTACTGAAAATAATGAAGAAGAAGCTTCAAAAGGATAACGATTTTCCTGACGGTACATACGAAGCTGTCGGTGTACTAAAGTAGGGGTACCCTTAGTACCCCGAACTTGTGCACAGGCAGTCGCAGCGTCCCGCGGCAAGGTTTACCAGGTGATCGCCAAGATCGTCCGTGGTTCCTTTGGAGCCATTCAAGAACAAAATATCCAAGCCAAGGAGACAAGGCCCCGGCAAGAGGAGCTTGCCGGGAAGGCCACTCGAGGCACAAAGCCACTCAAGGCACAAGGCCCTGGCAAGGGGAGCTTGCCGGGAAGGCCAATCAAGGCATCCCAAGAAACTTGCCGCGACGCGCCACGCGTCCCGGCAAGGCGCGGTGAGCGACAAGCTCCCGGAAGCGACAAGATAGCGACCGCGGCAAGGCGCTTGCCGCGACAAGCTTCCACTCAGTACCCGCGCTCCAGCGCACCCACTCACGTGTCGCTCTGGGACCCCTCCAGGCGCACGTGGCGGGCGGCTGTGCAGCCAGGGGTACGCGGTGGCAAGCGGTGCTGACAAGGTAGCCATCGTGGCGAATGGTGGTGCCCCTGACGGTAACTTTTTGCACTGTTTGGGCGATGGCGACGGGCATTTAATGCCCTTGTCCCCTGCCGTCAGGGTTAGGTATAGAACACTGTACCACCTACCACTCTTTTTCCACTTTTACCCTCATCTGCGTTGCCACCTGTCGGTGACCCCTTGAGCCTATAAAAGGAGGCCCATGCGCAACGTAGTGGAGGTTCCGATTCCGGTTAGACACTCGAACACTCTCACGCTCGGTCCTGTTAGCCGCTGAAATGTACTGTAGCTTCCAGCGCTCCCGAGCCAAGAACTCAATACAAACCAAAGCAGGAGTAGGGTTTTACGCATCCGTGCGGCCCGAACCTGGGTAAACTGCCCGTGTGCATCGCCTCGATCTGCTCTTCGTGCGACCTCCGCCCCCTGCCGTACCGAAAAGGGGCTCCGTCCCCATAGGTGTTCGTGGGTGGATTAGTTTCCCCGACATCTTTGGCGCGCCAGGTAGGGGGTGCGTCGAAGTTGTGTGAACCTGATCCGGCGTTCACACGGGCTAGATCTTCATCGTCTTCATCAACATGCCGCCGAGGAAGAAGGCTTCGGAGGCAGCTGGTCCGTCCGCGTCGATCCCACCACCGCCGGAGCCAACGGCTGGTGGGGTAGACGCCGGCGGAAGAACGGACGTCGACGAGGGAGCTCACGGTGCCGCCAAGTCCAAGGACAAGGCTGCGCTGCCCATCGGCGGTGTAGCCGGCTCCCATGACGACCGCACGCACTCCAAGACCTCGGCGTCCGTGCATGCACCGCACCCATCTCAGGAGGCGTGGGACCGGCAGTGTCATGGTACCCACGGTACCATACGTTTGCTGGGCCAAGGCCAAGCTGGTGGATCTCGGGACGCTCAAGACCAGCATGCACGCCAGCATGCCGGCACGAGCAAGGCACGGTGGCCTGGACGGGATACTGCTCCTTCTAACGTGGTTAGAAGTCCGAGCATATCCCGCTCCTCGCACCGTTCGCCACCGCTACCCACCACTCCAGCAGAAGCTCTGGCACGAGCTCAACTGCTCCTGGACTTCCCTCCAGCAGCAGACAAGGCCGACGACTGGAGGGCCACCATTCAGAGTCTCATCGCCTTCGCCAATGGCGACACTCCGCGGCAGCCAAGCACGTCGCAGCCGTGGCAAGCCAGCCAGGCGCGGGCTGATGGTGACAAGACCGGCGGGGGTGCAACCATCGTGCACTCTCCACCCCGAAGGCCAAGATCGCCGACTCGTTGGGTCAACCTCGACAGCGACTCCACCGCGTCGTCGGATCCACGAGCTCGTCGCGATTAGCGCCAAGTTCTTCAAGATCGACAACAAGAAGACGCTCGTACTCGCATCGAGCGTCGAGGAGAAGCGCAGCGTCAATCAGACCAACGCGCAGGGCCCACTGTCGACATGCATGCGCCAGGGGCACCAGGCGACTTGCCGTACGCGGTAGGTTGTCCTGCGTTCACTCGTGAGCTGCGGCAAGTCCAGTGGCCCAGCATGAAAAACTTCAAGCCAGACGTACCGGAGAAGTACGACGGCAAGACACACCCGTCGGAGTTCCTCAGCATCTACACCATCGCCGTGCAAGCTGCTGGGGGGCGAGACGACAAGATCCTTGCCAACTACTTCCCTCTGGTACTCAAACCCAACGTCAGGTCCTGGCTCATGCACTTGCCGGACAACTCCATTTCTTCTTGGGCAGATCTCTGCCATCAGTTCGTCGGCGCCTTCACGGGCGGCCACAAACCCCATGGCCAAGAGAGTGACCTTCACCTGCTCGCCTAGAAGGAAGGAGAACCCCTGCGCAAATACATCCAGAGGTTCAGCCGTGTTCAACACAACATCCCAGACATCTACCCTGCCGCGGTCATCAGCTCGTTCCATCAGAACGTGCGCAACTGCAGGATGAGGGAGGAGATGTCGATGCAAAATCAGGGACGTCAGCGAGTTGTACGCCCTGGCCGACAAGTGTGCACGTGCTGAAGAGGGGAGGAAACTCCCCGGAGAGGATACAGGAGCAGGAGGGTCTGACAGTGAAGATGCCGCCCTGGCAAAGAAAAACCGGCGGCAGAACAACAGGAAGAAGAAAAGCAAAGAGGTGCTAGTCGTTGAGCAGTCCGGCAAGGAGGGTGGCGCCAAGAAAGCCCAAGTTGGTAGATCCGGCAAGGAGACTACCGCATGCACCAATTGCCAGGCTGTGGCGGCCGCCGACAAGCAGGACGGCACCGACAAGCAGTATTGCAAGATCCACCGCACCAAAGGCCATGATCTCCAGAACTGCAAGAGGGTCGAACAACTCGTCGAGCAGCAGAAGGTTGAGTACGAGCGACGTGACAAGGAGAAGGCCCAAGGAGGTGATGGAGGATCCGGCAAGAAGCGGCCATTCAACGGCTGGGGAGGACGCCGCGGCAAGGCCAAGCAGCGGCAAGGAGACAGACCTCCCCGCGGTCGCGACAAGGATGAAGATGACAAAGACGACGAAGACATGGATGATGTTGAAACCAGTGAGCAGGAGTTCCAGAAAGCCACAGAGGTCTTGTGCGTTGACGGCGGTGCTTCTCTGCATACTTCACACCGCCAGCTCAAGCAGTGGGTGCGGGAAGTTAATGCAGCAGAACCACCTGTCGAATCGTGCAAGCTTCTGAAGTGGTCCAGCACGCCTATCATCTTTGATATTGAGGACCACCCTGATCGCACAACTGCGGTCGGGTGCTTGCCGATGTTGGTTTCACCAACCATCCGCAACCTCAAGGTCACAAAGATGTTAGTTGATGGCGGGGCCGGCTTGAACCTGATCTCCTCCGCTGTACTTCACAAACTTCAAATCCCTGACAACGAGCTCGAAGAGACCGGCACGTTCCAAGGAATCAACCCGGGAAGGAGCAAGCCGAAGGGGAAGATCACGCTGCCAGTGACATTTGGCGGCGAGCTGAACTTCAGGACTGAGAGGGTCACTTTTGACGTTGCCGATTTTCCATTGCCTTACAATGGGATACTTGGCCGTCCAGCACTCGCCAAGTTCATGGCAGCCTCTCACTACGCATACAACATGCTCAAGATGCCAGGCCCGATAAGCGTCATCTCTGTCCCTGGCGACAAGAAGGATGCCCTTATCTATGCCGACAAGATCTACCGAGAAGCAGCAGCCACAACAAATCGCAAGACACTTGCTGCTTAAGCTCCCGGAGGGAAGGAGAAGACCAAGTCCGGCAAGAGCTCTGGGGCCCACTCCGGCAAGCGCACCTCTTCGGAGTGCTGCGCTACCGTTGAGGACGCACCATCGAGCTCCGCCGGCAAGTGTAAGAAGACGATGGGAGCTCCGCCAGAAACCAAGAAGGTGTCCACCAAGGAGGACGACACTGGTGGTACTTTCACCATCAGTGCCACGCTTGACCCTAAATAGGAAAGCGCGCTCGTTGCTTTCCTGCGGGCGAACGTCGACGTGTTTGCATGGCAACCGTCTGACATCCCCGGTGTTCCCAGGAAAGTGATTGAGCACAAGCTTGCCGTCTGTCCTCACGCGCGGCCCGCCAAGCAAAAGGTCAGAAAACAAGCAATGGAGCGCCAAGAATTCATTGCAGAAGAAATCAAGAAGTTGGAAGCAGCAGGCCTTGTCAGAGGAGTGCTCCATCCTACGTGGTTGGCCAATCCTGTAGTCGTGCGTAAGGCAAACGGGAAATGGAGGCTTTGTATTGACTTCACCGATGTGAATAAAGCTTGTCCCAAAGACCCATTTCCCTTGCTGCGCATTGACCAGATTGTTGACTCCACGGCCGGATGTGACCTCCTTTCATTTCTTGACGCTTACTCTGGATACCATCAAATTTTCATGGCTGAAGAAGATGAAGAGAAGACCGCATTCATTACTCCATGTGGCACGTACTGTTTCATACGGATGCCTTTTGGTTTGAAGAATGCTGGTTCAACATTTGCAAGGGTAGTCCATACTGCTTTTGAGCCACAGATACACAGAAATCTAGAAGCATACATGGATGACATAGTGGTCAAGAGCAAGGACAGGGCTACTCTGATCCAAGATTTTGAAGAGAGCTTTGCAAATCTGCGCAAGATCAGCCTCAAGCTCAACCCCGAGAAGTGTGTGTTTGGAGTCCCTTCCGGCAAGCTTCTCGGGTTTTTCGTGTCTCAGAGGGGGATTGAAGCCAATCCCGACAAGATCAAGGCCATTGAGCAGATCGAAGCACCGAAGCGCGTCAAGGATGTACGGAGACTTGCCGGTTGCGTGGCTGCTCTCAGCAGGTTTATCTCTAAGTCTGCTGAGCGCGCCCTGCCATTTTTCAAAATTTTGAAAAAGGCAGGTCCAATGAAATGGACTCCGGAAGCGGAGGCTGCGCTGCAAGACTTGAAGAGGTACCTGTCCTCCACTCCAATACTTGTTGCACCTAAACCACAAGAGAAGTTGCTGTTATATCTAGCGGCAACCAATCAAGTGGTTAGTGCTGCGTTAGTAGCGGAGTGGGAGGCAGATGACGAACCAGCAACCACGGCAAGCACGTCCAGCGACAAGCAGGGGGCTTCCCCGACAAGCTCTGGTCCCGACAAAGATGGATCTGCGCAGGAGATACGGAAGAAGATGGTGCAGCGCCCAGTTTACTTTGTCAGCTCCCTCCTGCAGGGGGCTAGGTCAAGGTACTCTGGTGTGCAGAAGTTGATTTTCGGCCTTCTCATGGCCTCGAGAAAGCTGCGCCATTACTTCCAAGCACATGACATAACAGTGGTCACTCGCTTTCCGCTGAAGAGGATACTGCAAAATCCAGAAGCAACAGGCAGGATTGTCGAGTGGGCGCTGGAACTGTCAAGCTTTGGCCTCAAGTTTGAAAGCACTTCAACTATCCAAAGCAGAGCATTGGCAGAATTCATAGCGGAGTGGACGCCGACGCCAGATGAAGAAATTCCAGAGACGAGCATCCCCGTCAAGGAAGCAAGAAAGGAGTGGCTGATGTACTTCGATGGTGCTTTTTCGCTGCAAGGCGCAGGTGCTGGCGTGCTGCTTGTCGCGCCCACCGGAGAGCACCTCAAGTACGTAGTCCAGATGCACTTTCCCAAGGACCAAGCAACGAACAATACCGCAGAGTATGAGGGTTTGCTTGCCGGTCTCAGGATCGTGGCAGACCTTGGGATCAAGAAGCTTATTGTAAGGGGTGACTCGCAGCTTGTCGTCCGCCAAGTAAACAAGAATTACCAGAGTTCATTGATGGAAGCGTACGTTGATGAAGTGAGAAAGCTAGAAGAGCACTTTGATGGCCTACAGATGGAGCATGTTCCGAGAGCTCAGAACGACATTGCCGATGGCCTGTCAAAGTGTGCCGCACTTAAGTTACCTATGGAACCAGGGATCTTTGTGCTCAAGCTGACTCAACCATCCGTAACGCCATCAACTGTACATAACAAGAAGAGGAAGTTGATTTCTGGTAACTATCTTCCGGCAGAGCTTCCCGAAGCCGCCGCCAAGAAGGTCCCCAAGATCAACGCCAAGAGTGCTGAGGAGCAATCTACTCCGGCAAGCCCTAGGGTTTGTTCCGTTGTAGCAGAGGCTCCCGACAAGTTTTGCTCCGGCAAGCTTGCCGGGGAACATCAAGCCCCGGCTGAGACACATGTTCTCGCCGTACAAGCAGATGTTCCCGCAGCAGCAGATGTGCCTTTAGTCCTTGCTGTCGAGCCACAGGCTCCAGCATGGGCGCAGCAGATTGTCCATTTCCTTCAGACAGGAGAACTTCCCGAAGAGCAAGAAGAAGCTGAAAGAGTAGCCCGACAGTCAAGTATGTACCAGTTTGTCGACAACACACTGTACAGAAGAAGACTCAACGGTGTGAAATTGAAGTGTATTCCCCGGGAAGACGGACAAAAGCTGTTGACAGAGATACATGGAGGCATATGTGGCCACCACATTGGCGCAAGAGCACTTGCCGGCAAAGCATTCCGGCAAGGTTTCTTTTGGCCAGAAGCCCTCCAGGATGCAACTGCACAAGTAACTAAGTGTGAAGCGTGCCAGTTCCATTCCAAGCAAATACACCAGCCAGCTCAAGCTCTCCAGACGATCTCTTTATCCTGGCCATTTTCGGTCTGGGGGCTCGACATCCTCGGCCCCTTTCCCCGCGCAGCCGGGGGCTTTGAGTACTTGTACGTTGCAATCGACAAGTTCACAAAGTGGCCGGAAGTGGAACCAGTGAGAAAGGTGACCGCACAATCAGCAATCAAGTTCTTCAGGTCGATTGTTTACCGCTTCGGGATTCCTAACAGGATCATCACCGACAACGGTACGCAATTCACGAGCCGCACCTTCATGCAGTACGTCCAAGATCTTGGCGCCAAGGTCTGCTTCGCTTCTGTTGCTCACCCGAGAAGCAACGGTCAAGCGGAGAGGGCAAATGCTGAAGTGCTGCGTGGCCTCAAGACCAGAACTTTTGACAGGCTGCACAAGTGCGGAAGAAACTGGATCGAGGAGCTGCCAGTGGTTCTTTGGTCGATCAGGACGACGCCAAATCGAGCCACTGGACAGACACCTTTTTCTCTAGTCTATGGAGCAGAGGCAGTTCTCCCCATGGAACTTGTATACGGGTCACCTCGAGTGCTCGCTTATGATGAGCTCGAGCAAGAGCAGCTGCGACAAGATGACGCGCTGCTCCTTGAGGAAGACCATCTTCAGGCCGCGGTACGAGCTGCTCGCTACCAGCAAGCTTTGCGCCGCTACCATAGCCGCAAAGTTAATGCCAGAAGTCTCGAGGAAGGCGACCTTGTTCTTCGGCGCGTTCAGTCCGCCAAGAATTCCAACAAGTTGACGCCGAAGTGGGAAGGCCCTTATCGGGTGAAACGAGTCACTAGGCCCGGCGCCGTCCGCCTTGAGACCGAAGATGGCTTTCCGGTGAGCAACTCCTGGAACATTGAGCATGTTCGTAAGTTTTAGCCGTAAGGCGCGGTTGCCATGATCCGCTCCGACAACCACCTTTTGTACAAGTCTTGCTGCTGTTGCATGTAATCCTTTGTACAAAGCCGAGCGCAGACCCCGTGCATTAGTAAAGCTCATGTGCCTCGCACATCTTGTCATTTCATGATTCCTATATTTTGCATGTCTTATCTGACACCTTGTGCATCACTTACCCCCGGTTAGCCATAACGAGCCATAAGGCTCCATATCGTTATTTTCTCTTCTTTCTTTTTCTCAAGGAAAGGAAGGTTCCCTCACCCACAAGTTTGCCGGGGGGGGGGGGGGGGGGGGGGGGG